>OX579676.1:121164765-121557166 GCA_951230905.1 Cheilosia variabilis | reverse complement strand
CAATCACTCTTTTAAATATATAAATACTAATAATAAAAATATAAATAAATATATAAATACTAATAATAAAAATATAAATTAAATAGAATAATTTCACGTATAAAATAAGTTGTTCCTTCCAGTCGGAATGATACAATGGGGTCATTCTGGAGGTAACCGAAAAATCGTATATCTAACGAACAGCCACCTAAAAGAGAGTGTCACCATATGGTGAATACAAAATTATGCTGTTTTATGAAATTCGGCCAGCCATTCTGAATTTTGATTGGTGGTCTGTCATTAGTAACTATTTTTGTAGCTCACATGTATTCACAGACAGGGATTGAAATTACAAAAACAACAATGTAAACAAGTGGGTTTTGGGGGGATAGACGTACGAAAGATATCCATCTCTTTTATTCATTCATCTCTGTCATAGGTCTGTTTCTTTACTCTGTAGTAAAGATTAGTATCCTGCTCGCGCTAAATTTTAGCGTCTCTAGTCTCCACTTCGTTTCTCCACACCAAATATAAATGGTCGCTAAATTATCAAACATGATATAGATGGGACAAAATCCATATGTTCATATGGCAGATGTCAGTCAACGTATAACTTTAATTATACGCATAATTAGAATTTCGAAATTCAGACTGCAAATACATCTCGAAAAACATGGCAATATTTAAATATCTATAAAACAATGGATACAAGAAAAGTATTATCAATGCTGCAGCAGCTTAAATAATTTCTAGTAGCAAGTAGAAGACGACACGTTCTTTCGTGTCGGGTAAATTCCTATTGCAGTGGAATTTTTCTGCAATTTCCATATTGCTGATCGTTCCTCCACAAGGCCCGCAATTTTTTTTTTGTTTTTTCATCGCATGAAAATGAATTTTTGTTTTTGCGTCTTCTTTTATTTGTCACGCATATTTTTCCAAAGTAAACACAACACAACCTTTTATCTCCGTTTCTTATATCCAAATTTATCTTCGATTTAATGAACCGGACATTTGTTTCACGAGCTAAATGAGTGGAGACTTTTCGTCGGCCCATCTATAAGAAGCTAGGAATTTAGAGTGCGAACAGGATACTGCTTTGCTAAGCTGCAGCTAAATTTTATTTTTGTAGACATTTTTGTATGGGAGATTAAATTTAGCGCGAGCAGGATACTAGGCTTAAGAATGGAAAATAATGTCAAAATGGCAGTGATGGGGATAAATTCTCTCGCAGAGAGAGACACTTACGATAAAGTTATGTGGTATTCGATTGGGGGCTCTCAGAGCAATTTTTATGTTCGTTTGGTACAAACAAAAAGCAATCTTTTTCAGATTTCAGAGCACTTTTGCGAATCTGGATTTTTTCTCAGATTTGCTTCACATATACCAATACAAGTGCGTTTGAGTTTGACAACTAGTGGAGTTTTTTTTACGATTTCGTGAAATTTTTCAACTGAAAAGACACGAATTGCATAGGGTTGATCTATTTTTTGTTAATTTTTATGTACAAATCTTTAGAAATCAATCTGGGCGAGCATTTTGAATGTTTTCATATAAAATTTAACCAATGAATAAAAAGGGCGAAAAATATCAACACAAAAAAAAGCAAGTGACGTATTTATGTTCGATTAGACACACGAAATCTGAAATCTGAGAGCGAATCTGAAGAAGCCCAATCGAAAACCACATTAGGGAACGCTTTTGTATTAATCTTTGAAAAATGGCAGGCACACAATTCAAAAATTCCAAAAAGTACACGAAAAGTCGGTAAAATGTCTGATTAACTCGAAGTTTGCGACTTTATTAACAATATTAGTTGATTCATCTAGCGATGAAAGTGATTTGGAGTTAATCGAACTTTCCACAAATTTTAAATCAGCTGTTATTTGTAAGGTGACTGACAGCTTTTTCAATTCTTCCACCAAGAAATTTGTTAAGTAAAATTCGTAAGATTCTCAGTGGAGGGTTAATGGCCGCATTCAAGAATCTAGTCATCTTAAGTCGACTAGATTGGTCTGGATGAGATGTAACCTGAACGCAAAAACTAGATTGGTCGGGAACGTCACGTTTTCTACGTCAGCCACATATGAGAACTGTCAACTTAGTACTCAGTCACGAATTTCTCGACTAGATTCGTCGGCTACCCCTCCATAAACGTCAACTGAAACATCTGCTCTCACGACCGATTTCCCCCAATCAGAGTCGAGTTTCATCTAGTGAGAGAGCTGTCAGACTTACTAAACTAGATACTTGAACGTCCCCAATATCTTGATTTCTCTCTGACGCTCTCTTTTACGAATTTTTACACTTGGAATCAATGGAACGGCATTGAGTAAAAATTAGTAAAAATTCGTAGGACTTGAAAGTAAAGGAACAGACCTCATGATTCATGAAATTTGCGACTAGTTTCTTATTTTTTCTGTTTAGTACTGCATTTACAACATCACGTCAACGTCAACGCTAATAATGGTGTAGAATAAGTTCACACATTAGACGGTCAGGTATATGTTCTACCCAAAATTATAGACAGGTACGTAAAACGGAAGTAAACACAAGTTCCGTCGACCAAGATTTATACAATCACTTGAAAACGTTTCTAATACTTATTTGTAACATGTAAAATAAGAGTGGTAATAAGTGTCAGTCAATTAAACCAACAATTCATCAATGAGCTATACGAAATACATAAATACTTGTCCGTTCGTCACTTCCGAAAGCTATTTTGTCGCTGTCAAAATATATCAACTACATTTTCCCATTATTTCTACCACGCAAACAAGATGGCCGAACAAAATACGTGTAAGGTTTTTTTTGCATGTTAGGTAATGCTGTTCCTTTCAGTCCCACGGCTATTTAGGCTTCCCTTTAGGAATGTGTGGCGTTGCAAATGGAACACAAAATTTCCTATTAATCGACACGAAATGTCAATCTGGCAAACCACGGAACGGATTCATGTGATTCACACATAAAAAATAATCCTCTGCTGTACATGGAATCAGAATTGTTGCTGTAAACCCAAGAACAATAATTATGCCCCATCATTTCTACTGGCGACGACGTTTACATTAACTCGCATTTGTATGGAAGTGGCATGGATGAGAATTGCAGTCATTGTTAAGGTTCAACCCTATGTAACATATTTGGAAGAACAGACATTCCCTTGGGAAAAACTTTGATGGACATGATTTCATGTGTTTTGGCTTACTCACTCATCTAACATTTGCCAACAAGAGATAGCGAATTACAATACCCAACTGAAAGGAAAATACTTGACTTTCTTGTTTGTTAGTGATGCATAGACGAAGACGAAATCAAGTTGCCAACTTCTGATGCAGAAATGAACAATTTGCGCCATGAGGTATAAGTTTCCATGCTCTATTTTCTATTTCACAGTGGTAAATAACAAATCAACGTCGAATGCAAACAAGGCCACAATCATTGCAGGCTTATATCTCGTTTCTCTTATATTTCCAAACTATAAGGAATGAACTAATTTGGTTCCCATGAGACTAGCTCGGGATCTTCCTGGAATTGGAGTGGCTGGATTGAATGGCGATTTGTATGCTGTCGGTGGTGGTCGCTTCGGTGGGAATATTTACTCGCGTTCTGTGGAAAATGTTTGTTCACAAAAAATGTTGAGAAATATCGCCTTGCTTTCATCAGTTTGGTGTATATGGAACGGCAGCTTTTCTATTGAATGCTGTACTGAATCAAAATGCATGCAAAGGCGAAAAATCTTCACTGTTTGGCATTGCTGGAGCTATCAAAAGTTATAGGAGGTAAGGGTAATTGAAAATCATGTGCAACATTTCAATGCTTCATCGAATACGCTGACCTTTGATAAATTCAATGGTATGGATTTGAAGCTGTATTGGTTGGGGTGCACTATTTGAAATAATCGAATGATTATAAGCAAAGAAACAGAACGAATGGAACAATTTTGTTCCTCTCATACTACATATCAATTAGATACGAGTATGGAATACTTTTTGAGTCACATTTCTTCACAATATTAAGTATGAATTCCAGACTTATGTCAAAATAAATGTATGCAGGCGGAAGCTGCTCCTTTAAAAGCATAAATTGACATTTCTTGTTAATCCTTTCCTTTTATGTAGAAATAAACAATAAACAATCAGTGAGACATTTTCAAAAGTGAACTGTAAAACGTGACTTTTGTAAGAATTTACAACAGGTTGTGCTCATGGTTGTGTCAATTGATTATCGGCACTTTCTTGTTTTGGTAGAACACCTACGTCTATAGGAAATCCAGTGGCAGTAGAGAAAAAATGTTAATTTAATTTTTACTGCCATCGATAGGCTGAAGTCCATGGGCACATTCAAAAATCTATTTAAGTCAACTAGATTGGTCTGGACTAGATGTAACCTGAACGCAGAAACTAGATTGGTCGAGAAAGTCACTTTTATTACGTCAGTCACATATGCGAACTGTCAACTTAGTACTCAGTCACGAATTTCTTGATTAAATTCGTCGGCTACCCCTCCATAAACGTCAAACTAAAACAGCTGCTCATATGATGACCGATTTAGGCCAATCAAACTGAGATACATACAGTCAGACACCTGTCAGACTTACTAAAGTAGATACTTGAACGTGCCCTATTTTTCGATTTGATCTATCAAAAATAATCCAGGAAAAATGTATTCAACAATTATTCGCAATGCTTTGCAGAAAGCTGCACACAAAAATACGATTCGCCTGATTTTCTAGAACTTTTGTGGGTTGTAGTCTCAAAACGTCGCCGGCCACAATCATTTCATAAATTCGTGTTTAAAAGTATCCTATGAGTAATTTTCATATGAGCAGCGAATAAAGAACTGCGACCGAGAGAACATTTGGTAATTTTTACAATTCACACGATTCACATGAAATATATTTTTAGCAGTAGAAATACTCAAATATTAGCTGTCAGTTTTTATTTTTCCCAAACAAACACTAAAAAAACACTGGAAGTCTGGAAGTACTGTCCAACAGTTAAGATTCTGCTTTTCGAATATCATTCCGGCACATGCACAATTTTGACGTCCGTCGTATGGGGCAGCATAGGGGAGTGTGTATTCAATTTTGACAGCGCTACCCGGCGCAGCGAAAGCCATTGGGGACGTTCAAGTATCTAGTTTAGTAAGTCTGACAGCTCTCTCACTAGATGAAACTCGGCTCTGATTGGGGGAAATCGGTCGTGAGAGCAGATGTTTCAGTTGACGTTTATGGAGGGGTAGCCGACGAATCTAGTCGAGAAATTCGTGACTGAGTACTAAGTTGACAGTTCTCATATGTGGCTGACGTAGAAAACGTGACGTTCCCGACCAATCTAGTTTTTGCGTTCAGGTTACATCTTATCCAGACCAATCTAGTCGACTTAAGATGACTAGATACTTGAATGCGTCCATTCTGGTTTGCCCTTTAAGTTAAGGCTATATTTACATAATGAGCGACGTTTTGTAATTAAATAATACCTGGCAAAATAGTTCTGGTTCGCACAAAAATCGTTTAAATGCGAAATGTCAGTTCAGAAATATATTTAATCCCTAACATTTGAATTCAAAATGCAAAACTAGTTTCTTACTATTTATTCTTTCTCTACTCTATCTACCTACTCCAATTTTTAGTTCTTCTGGCAATTAAACACAATGGGCCTTACTAATAATCATTTTTAACCTGCACACTAAATATTTTGTGGGTCACAATATGCAATTTTGTATGGAAAATTTCGCCATTGTGAGTTGGAAAAATTAAGACTCGACATTAAAAGTGATTGCTAGTATCGCGGAATAGGATTTACCAATCAACAATTTAACTCTAAATTTTAGTAGTTCGCAGTGGCTATATTTTAGAAAACTAATTTCGCATTTATGAGCTTCCGTAAATTTAAAGTCGTGAATAAAATCTGTTATTAGTACTTCACATATTTAGAAAAATGTATCATTTGACACACCAAGCGTTTTATTATAAAGTGTTCACAAATTGGGGAATACAGCCAAAATGTAGTGTTGGACGACTTCCATAAAATTCGGAAATGACTGCTTAAACAATAATCTTGTCTTCGAATTTATTTTTTTTCGAATGTAAATAGAAGCATGCAGCGGGTGATGGTGCTTGCGGGGGTGTGTGTGCGTGGGTGAGTAGCAGGGTTCGGACTTTACTCCTATCGGAGTAGATCTACTTCGCTTTTCGCAACATCTCTTAAATCTACTTCGTCACTCCGCTTGGTTAACAAACTACTTAGATTTTTTTTCTATAGATCAATCAGAAAATAATTATGTGGCAAATTATCAAAGGTTTGATTTTTGAAATAAACTGAAAGCTCGCAGGTTATCTCCTTAACGCTACTCAATAAAAGTTCGTCTTCCTCTTCTGTTGTTTTTTTCCTATTTGGTTTGCCGACGAGTTAAAAGATCAGCAAAGAAAAAGAATGGCAGGATGTTTTGCAATTGACTTTAAATTGGCAATAGCGAATCAAATCCGTCCACAGCACATACAATATGCAAACAGTTCTTAAAACTTAAAAGTTGTTTCTATTTTTCAAAGACTTAGTAAAGTTTTTCTACGTATTGAGCATAAATATTGTCGAAGAATTCATGTTTAAGAATTTAATAGAGTACATGTTAACCTTAGCTATTTTGCCGCACAGTAGTGCAGCGTCCGAAAGAAAATTCCCCGAAATGAATTTAGTAAAAACCAAATTCCGAAATAGATTATATGTAAAAACAGTTGAAAATCGAATGTTCTGAAGATGTTTATTGGAAAATCGGAAAAATGTTTATGTTCCACCGCCTATTTTAATAAATTTTCTAAAGCCATATAAATTTTTTGATGGTAAATTTGCTTTAAGTACATCATTTTTAACGTTTATTTAAATCATAAAGCAATCTACATGTTTTCGCTATATAAATAAAATTCTTTAAAAAATTAAATGAATTTTAAAATATTAAAGAACCAAATGTAAATGTACATAATACATATATTTATTCTTTTGTGTTAGTAATAAATGTGCAATTTTATTTTCTGTTAAAGTAGGTACTTTTTTTTGAAAAATTTAAAAAAAAATATTTATAAATCTAAAAATCTACTTCAAAAAATGTTGTTCTACTTCGCTATTTCTTTACATCTACTTCGAAATACGATTTTAAAAGTCCGAACCCTGGTGAGTAGAGCTGTTGAGTTTGGAACTGGAGAGCGGCGAATAAACGGCGACCAAGACGAGCAGAGCCAGGCGACCAATTTCTTGTTCAGCCTGTCTTCTGTTCTCGAGCAAAACTGTCTGCGGGAGCAATGAGAAGAATGAAAAAAAAGAGACTCCAACTAGGTTGTGCGTTCACTTTTGGTTTATTCAACAGACTGCGACTAGACTAAACTCGCGTCGCTCTTTTATACCCAAAATAGTAGCGGTTAATTTCATGAGTTTACTATTTTGCGTGTAAAAGAACTACACGTTACAATTTAACTTTTAAATACGTTGACAGAGTTAAGTCATGAAATTGTTTGCGTTGTATTATTTATTTTTAATTCGTTTCAAGGTAAAGGAAAGTAAGCAAAGTTAATTGAATTTAAAAATGAATGGATGAGAACATTATGTATTATGAAAGAAATATGTTTATAAAAGTAAATGTAAAAATGTACGTATGTATATGTAAAAAGTATTAATTAAAAAAAGAATATGAATGAAAAATTAATTATGTATGTTGGTTGATGGCTGTTACAAGCAAAAAGAAATCCCAATTGTAGTTTTTAATTCACAGTCATATGAGAACGAATAGTGAAGAAGTATACTCGAATAAATCAATTCCAGTAAATTTCTGTTTTTTTCACTATTCAAACCATTATATTAAATATATTTAATCACTCAAATGAATGAAATGGGTTTAAATAACTTTAAAGAGAAATATTGAACCGAACAAAAATTCTTACGCAAATTAAAACGTTCGATTTTATTCACTATCCGCAAGTCCGCTAAAAAAATATTGGGACGTTCGCATTTCTAGTTAAGTAAATTATGAATTTTTTGCTAAGCTGCCCTTCTTTATTTGGCAAAGGCCCTTTGCAAATTTCTTAAAAACTATTTTTTCCAAACAAATACATTTAAAATAGCCCGGTTTCCTATTGCAACACAATTATAGTGTTATGCAAGCTAATGCTTGTTAAATATCGTGCGAAAATTCTAAATTTGCGTAGTAGAAATGACACTTCTTTTCTCTCACCGGCTCTTTTATTGTACTTTTCAGAATTCAGCAGCGGCCACCCTCTTTATTTTGATTTGGAACTAAGTTGACAATTCTATGCAGGCGGGGTTTTCTTTGACTAGATTTGTCGGCCACTCCTCCATAAACGTGAACTGAAAAAACTATTCCAGTGACCAATTCCAGTTGACTACACAACGCGTTTGTATATTAAAGTCCAGACAAATCTAGTTGACGTTTTACATGAACTAGGCATCCGAACGTACTCATTGATTGCAAATAGAAACTGACGATTAAAATTCGTGAATTGCTGCATTCAATAAACAGAAACATTATGTACTGAAAGTTTAGGGAGTAATGGAACGGAATTTATTCCACGACTGTTGGCAGACGATCCATTTTGTAAATGGTAGGTATAACAATTCTAGAAATTACTGGTTTTCCAAAATCAGTTTTCGGAAATACGTAGCCATTATATTTTAAATTGTGTAAAAGTCGCAATAACAATTCGGTAATACAAATTTGTACTTGTTATTCGAAATATATTTATTACAAAGTTTTGGATCATATTTTTTTAAAAGGACATAACATCGATCTGTTGATTGCAAATTATAGCATAGTAATTTGCTTTAAGGGACATGAATCGAAGTCAGAAACTGATTTTCATAAACGAAGTTATTAAACTCCGCACTTTGACGCTTCAAGTCAAATTTTTGGATTAATTTGTAGATAAATGTGTCTGATTGTCATTTTCTTACTCAAAAGGTAAAAGGGCTTATGTCGATTTTTCACATTTTCCAGGACAACAATTTTAAACTTAAAAAAATCGTGTAAAAAAAATTCTTTGAGTATAAGACTGCAATTTACTTCAGAATTAAGAAGCAATGTTTTTACTTTCTTCTTAATTCTACTTTAACTATTGAGTTAAGTCGTTGTAACAGAACAAAAAAACTTTTTTCCCTGGTAGGTAGAAACAAGGTGATTACACCAAACTGTAGCTAAATTTTTTCTCATTTCAAATATTTAAAAATTTTGAGTAAAGATTTATAAAATAAAACACAAAATGTATCTATCCCTTTGAACTTTTGAACCTTTGGACATTTTAACTACTGAACCTTTGAACTTTTGAATTTGCCTTTCCAGTTGTTCAATAAAATAAAACAATTGATCACCTTTGGCAAGAATACAGATCAGGAAACAGTTCCCATTATATTTTTAACTTTCTCCAATACGTAGTAAGAGAAAGATATTGTATTCGTACAAAATTTCGAACTCGAGATGTTAATCAATTCTGACATTACGATGATAGGCGAACTCAAAAAAGTGGTTCACAAAATTCTGTCCGTCTGTCTGTCTGGCTGTATGTCCCGAGGTCTACAGGCTAAGCGACTGAACGGATTTCGTTCAACCTTCGGACTTTAAGTTTGGGGACTTACAGTTCGGAGCTGTTTTTATTTTGCACGGTAACCTCAATATTAATGGTAAAGGGTTTTTCAACAGGGACGCTACAAAAGTAGAGCGACAGGGACAGCAAACGACGCCGAATTTCTTGCCGCTCTTTTGACATTTCTCTTCAGTAAGGTTTTTCATGATGGAAAGATATACGAGCCAACAACGAGTCGAAATTATTAAAATTTACTACCGAAATTCGGAGTCAGTGGCCTCAACGTTAAGAGCGCTACGTCCAATTTATGGTCGTCATAATCGTCCTAGCAGATCAACAATTGAGCGTCTAGTAGAAAAATTTGAATCAACAGGCACAGTACAAAATGTTCCCGTGCCAGTGAGACAAAGAAGTGCCCGTAGTGTTGAGAATATTGCTGCCGCTGAGGCTTCAGTTGAAGAAAGCCCAAATGTGTCTCTCACACGTCGTTCTCAAGCGTTGAGCATCTCTGTGACGTCGTTGTGGCGAATTTTGCGAAAAGATTTTGGCCTACATCCTTACAAGATTAAATCGACGCAAGAATTGAAGCCGCTTGACCACCAGAAGCGTCGTATGTTCGTGAATTGGGCTGAGCAACAACTTGAAAATGATTCGGATTTTCATCGAAAAATCATCTTCAGCGATGAGGCTCATTTCTGGCTGAATGGCTTCGTCAATATACAAAATATGCGGTATTGGTCAGGCAGCAATCCACACGTACTCCATGAGTCATCATTGCATCCCGAAAAAATTACGGTTTTGGTGTGGTACTTCTTCTTCTTCCGTGATGATCAAGACCGGCACGTTACTGTGAATGGGAATCGCTACCGTTCAATGATAACCGAATATTTTTGGCCCCAATTGGATGATATGGACTTGGAGGACATGTGGTTCCAACAGGACGGCGCCACAAGCCACACAGCGAATGTCACAATCAATTTATTGGAAACCAAGTTTAGAGAACGTGTTATCTCACGAAATGGTCCAGTCGCTTGGCCGACCAGTTTACATGAAAACGGGAATAACGATTTTGACCAAAATGCAAACTAAGAGTAAAATTCAAGTTTCCAAAATTATTGCGTCCTTAATTTTCAATCCGAAACACCAAAAACGCTTATTTTAAAAATCATTTTCGATTTCGATAAAACTTTAAAAACCGAATAATGCTAACATCGCAAACATTAACTTGTACTCGGCTTTCAGCTAAATAGTTAAGCAATAGTATTTTTCAAACTAAACATTGCAATATTTGGTACTTTTTTTGTCTGCCAAATTTTACAAAACCGCTCTAACAATTTTGATCGAAATACATATTAAAGATAATGTAAGTATTCTTAATAAGATCCCGTACTTAGTTTTTCCCAAAAAATCGAATATATATTGAAATATTTCTGAAAAATGAGTACCCAAATCTCGATCTGTGTTCACATTTCTACGGTATATTTTTGAAATAATTACAATGGCAATGAAAGTAAAATAAAAGCTACGCAAAATTTATTTTTAGCTAATATTTAATAGTATCGAATAGGCACCCTAAAAATAAATCCAACAACTTGAAATTAATATACAATCAGGCAACTCCCAATTCATTTGAACCGAACATTTTGATGAACGCGAAAGTTACGTTCGACCCAGTCGTGCACTTTATTTTTTTAAACCACAATCGATATGAAAAAAGAACATCTCTTCGTTGCCTTCAATTTGGTATTTAGAAATGTTAGGTTAAGTCCTTTGTTTGATAGAACTTCTGATGGAATTTCATAAATATTTGACTCTAATCCTCTTATGGTTGACCCTTTAGGGAAGAGAATTCACAAGTGAACGCCACCCTTCACGTGATTTTCGCAACTTATTACACTTTTTATTTGTTTCGGATTCAACTTTGATTGGCTACTACCGAACAAAATTATATATTCAAGCAAAGAGTTGCGAGACAAACTTCATCTACCTCTGCCATTATATGCCCATGCCCACTAAATAAGAAATATATAAAAGAAAGGAACCCTTCACCTCAATGGTAAAGTTTGAACAAAAAAAAAAAAGCAGTCCTTGTGAACATTTCCGAAGAAGCGGGTACAACAATGCACGCACCCTAAAAAGGATTGCGACGGCTTTCGGTTTGCGTGGGCGGCTCAGTTGGTGGGCTCTGACAGTGTAAGCAAATAAATTGACTGACATTTGCCAAAATCAAAAAAAGGTCAACAAGGTTGGTTTCTGGAAATGACAAGGCCAACCACTTGTACAATTAATAAATACACAAACTAGCAATTATGGTTCGTAATTAAACTATCAGCGACATCAAAACCAGCATTTAAGCAATCAGAGAGTATTTATGTCAGAACTCAGAATATAGTGGGTTGTCAAGCAAATCATTCAAGTCGTAGACTAATTAATCTGCCTTAATTCTGCTGGCTACATATCAAAGGTAAACCGATCAAGGAAACGTGTGTAAATAATTCTCACCTCAGTCACGGCCACATCGCGCCCCAGCTAACTAATTGTTAATCAGTATGCAGGGCCACTCAGCTCGTTAAAAGCCAACTTGAATATCATACGGCTCGTTATTGTTCCGCTTGAGTGTCTACGAACGAACTTGATTCCGGTGCCATTTATTTAATAGTACTTTCTCGTCCCGGTTCCCTTAATTGTATTTCAGCTAATTCGAAGACCAACCGACTCATCAAACGCCCACAAGCAGGCAAAGCGCTCCTGCGTCTGTTGGATATATATTTTATTGAATATGGCTAATTCCATTGTCAGACTGACGTCATACACATACAATTAGTTGTCGGCCACCTTCATACTACATACATAATATGCATTATCATCGATTGGTGAAGGACACTACACACAGGAAGGAAGGAAGAAAAGCACGACCATGAAAACGTGTTTTTCCACTCCGGGACTGGCTTAAGAGAATTTCCCCATGCCAAGGCATTGTTCTCGGTCCGTATCCAGTCAAGCGCCATTAAATTGTTTAAAGGATTTCCCACCTCCCACCTCCCACCTCCCCTACGGAAACTTGGGTACGGAGCCAACAATAGTTAGTCATCATCATTGAACGTGTGTGTGGGTACGTTTTGCGACGTCAAAGTAAGCAAGAGACTCACTTAATCCCTTCTAAATAATAATGGACACATGAATGTGTGTGGTGGGCTCAACACGTACGAATGCTGGCTATATTGCTCCACCGTGTCGCGTCCTTTATTTAATTAAAAAACTTTTCCCAATGCCTCCGATGTGAGGCAGGGCTTGTTTTTTTTTTTTTATATTTTCAAAGGTTGGATGTGCATTTTTGCTTTCTGCCTGCATTCTGCCAGCTAAAGGGAGTGAAAGTCAAACATACACACACTCACACATTGAATCTATATTTTTCAATTAAATTAGAAGCAAGTCAGATGCCAGTGTGTTGGTGTATCCTCAAAGCCCGTACGTGATTAGCCTTTTTGTGTATATATATGCACCAGGGGTTGGTGCTTTAAAATGCTGATTAAATTATGATTAGAGTCGACTTACCACTTCGCTTCTGAATCGGCTGCCCCATGTGCCCGTACAAACGGCTCAAATCAATTCCGGCCACGTTGAGGGGGTGCATGACTAGAAGGACCCCGAACGGAAGGTAGTACCACATTGCTATGGACATTTTTTATGCTCGATTCGGTGGAGAATTTTGCGTAGAAAGATCCAAATTCACGTCTTCAAACGTCTTTTTTGTCTTCCTGTCTATATATGTATTATATTGTATTCAACACAGATGCGTAACTTGTGTTTAAACAAACAAAAAACTAAAGTTTAAACACTCTTGAAGTTTGAATTGTCTTCTTTGTCTTTTTACGGTTCTAGCTTTAATTAAGCCATATTTCTGTGTTGCCCTTGGTGGAGATTACTCTGCAAAAACGAAAGCCAAAACGGAGATGGGGAATCGGTTGGGGATATGGGAGAGAGGAAGGACAAATTAGCACCACCACTAGCACGAACAATCACTTTTTAATCACGGCAAGCAATTTTCCCGAATTTGCAATTTTTTTTGATCCTTAGAAGTATGTGTATCTCTCACCGAAAAAAAATGTTAGAAACCAACCCGAATATGGGTTGTTCTACAAGTTAGGATCACATATATATACATACACTGCGAGCATATATATAGATACGTGATGGAAAATGGTCGACTGAGGGTACGTTGTCGTGCAAAAATTAAGACAAACAAAACCAGAGAAAAAAAAAACCCTTGAAAAATATTCCAAACACAAGTTCTCAGGACGGTCTGAGAAAATGAAGGAAAGATTTCTGAATAATTTAAAATGTGAAATACTGTACGGGTGAGTACGAGCAAACACAACTCGCTAAGGAATACTCTGTCGACTAGAGGAAGTTTAAGACTCGACTGAATTATCCTGAGCTTTTCGCCAACCTAATATAGTAGAAACTCTCTCGGCGAAACTGGCATATCTATCCTCGGCTATAGGTTGCCATTATACCATCACCATCGTCACCGACGCCGCACACACAGCACAGGGTCAGGATAAAGTAATGCGTAACAACAACACGAATATGAAAAAAAGAAAGAAAGAAGAAAACCAACCCCCCTTCGGAGAAGCAATACACACAAGCACAGATAGAGAATGGGGAACGTATATCCTTTTAATGAAATGATATAAAGAATAGACGAACGTCCTGCTGTTCCATTGAGACTTTGCCACCATCAGGACTACCACCATCACCACTACCCCGGAGGAGAGAAAAAAAAAACGAGAAATTACTCTAGTGCATGGGTTATCTACCTGATTTGCTTAACTAAGTACAGGCGATCCACCCCTGCATAGCGCGCTTATGTTCTGGTAACATTACAACCCTGAAACTTCAGCTCGGCCCACCCACCCACACAGTCCACCCACACTACCCAGCACGGACAGTGAGAGAAATGAGTTTGCTTGTTTGCTCTTTATTTGGCCAGGTGCGAACTGAACGGGTTTGGCGCCTGACTTGAGAAACTTGCACTTTAACTTTTCAATCGTAAATATTTTAGTAAGGTCGAAATAATATTTATGCCGAATTCACAATGTCGCGTTGAACGCGTGCGGGCGTCGGCGCGCTTTGACACGCTTTATCGAAACTTTACGATTTTAAATGCCAAAGCGCGCGAGCAACAATTTTGTACAACGTTGAGAGATTGGCTAGATCATGACAGATTAAAAGTTCAGTTTGGTTTTAACTGATGTACACAAATAGAGAGCAAATTCGAGTTTCAAGTCTATTCTCTATTTTTTTCTTGAAGCTGTAATTTTTGTGCAAGAATTAAAAAAGGATTCTCCAAAATAGATTCACAACAGTTATGCAAAGAACAACCTTAACAAAGATGCAAGACCAATGATTTTTTTTTAATCCAGGAAAATCTGAAGAAATAAGTATTAGCTCCACAAAAAAGAGGTATTCGTCATTTTCACACACTAGATTAATTAATTTGCATTAAAAAAACATCCTATTGCTTTTTGAAACTTGTGTGTGATAAACTTTAGTGGCACAAAAGAATGGCTCACCCCATGACATCAAATCGAACAATTCAAAATTCTAAAGTTGTCAAACGCGCGTGAGAGTAGAGATTAGCAGCCTTATTTATTAAAATTTGCTAAACGCGCCTAAACTCCTGTATAGTTATGCAGTGTATAAGTATTT
The DNA here is from genome assembly GCA_951230905.1 of Cheilosia variabilis. Lineage (NCBI taxonomy): Eukaryota > Metazoa > Arthropoda > Insecta > Diptera > Syrphidae > Cheilosia > Cheilosia variabilis. Next base: position 121,541,895 of record OX579676.1, on the reverse strand, counting down.
ATACAGCCTTTATACACCCTTCCAAAAATTCTTATTCATAAAACATTTTTCCATGCATACTAGTTATACACGTCTTGCGTCAAAAAAGGTACTGAAAAAGAGAAATCTATTACATTTATCTGTCCGAAAAGATAAAAAAAAAAAACTAAGCAGCTTGTGAGAAAGAAATTAAAAAATTGAAAAGTAAAAAGGAAAACAACTCCAAAGAAACGGTAGAACCGAATTTTTAAAACAATTTGAAATATCTCAGTTCTGCGCATATTTCTTATCGAGGACACTTGTAGAATCTTGAAAATTGAAAATAAAAATGTCGATAAAATCTATCCAATTTATTTTCGATTTCATGTGACAGATTTTTTATGACAAAATGACATTTCGATACTATTCCACCTCTATACAAGATCTAAACAATTTTTTTTATAAATAAGGTATGCGTTTAGAGGCATTATAAAGGGTGCATAACTTTATACACTCTTTATAATACGTTTATAAATACGGCTGTAGGTCTACTCAGGCATCGCGTTGAAATTTACGATATTTACGATCAACGCCTGAAGTTGTCTTTTGTGTGGCAGCATATGAACGTTTTGTTTCTACATAATCTGTCAACGCACGCGCGCGTCAACGCGACATTGTGAAATGGGCATTAGGCTCCTGAAAAATCTCTCTATCTTTGCTGAGATTGGTTGAGACCGAGAAACGCAAAAGGGACTTCAGAAATAATAAGTATTCGCGACAAGCTATTTTGTATATACACAATTTTTGTCAATTAGCTTTAAGAATGCTAAATATGCATTCAAAAGGATGTTTTCCTAAATTTGACATTTCATTATTTTAGTAGTTGACAAAAGTCAAAGCAAAGGAAAAAAAGACGTCACGGCTCTGTCACAGCATATGGTCGACAATGGACCAGTGATACCAGACTTTAGAAGCAGGTTATTCCACGGTTATACCCAAAAAAATCCCTTTGTGTGCGGTGAGTTGAGATTTGCACCACAGATATGTCAGTTTATGAAACAGTTTAGGGAAATAAAAAAAAGGAAAATGTACGCATTCAGATATTTTGAATGACTTTTCAAAACATTAAAATATTTAATTTGGTCGTAGTAGTCATTTTTTATTTATTTACTTTATCTACTTTACTTTGCTTAGGTGTTCAATAAAACAGGCTTTATAACTTCGTTTAGAAAATAGCAGACGTACGTCACTTAAATATAATAAAGACAAAATCTCAAATATTGACGTGCAAATGTACTAGAATTAGTTTTGTCAATTCTCGTTCTGTGAAAAAGTAAAATGAAAATGTTTCTGCCCTTTCACCGCAATTTCGATACGCATTCTACGAAAATGTGGAAGCAAACTTCAAAAATGTTCATAAATGAATAATTTGTTTGAGAATGTAATATCAGGCGTGTTTTTTTGAGCTTCGATCGCAGCAAAGCAAAATAAAGTGGGATTTTCAGCACGCAATTAAACTACTGTGAGTCCTCGAAGTGTCAAGAAGAGCATAGTTGTTGTAATTGCGATCTGAAAAACAGGCCTATTGTATGTATATACTGTTGAATTCACGTGAAACTATCGTGGTGAATTCAATATCGTACACTGTGGTGATTAAATTGACATATCTTGCTGTTATTTATACAAGTTGCGCCGTACGAATAACAAATAGTCTCGCCTTTAAATTTACGGAAGCTCACAATGGCGAAATTTGTTTGGAAAATTTAGCCACTGTGAACTACTTAAATTTAGAGTCGCAACTTAAAATGTTTATTGGTAAGGCCATTGTGAATATCAAAGCAATAATAATATTTTCATTGTTGTAATATTCATTTTGTAAATTAAATAAACAAATATACAATATTCTTCAGGAGAACGGCATTTTTATTTACTGGGCGATCCATTGCAACCGTGGATAATTGCGCCTTTTACTGAAACAAACTCTGATGTTTAAGAAGCATTCTAATAACTAGGAGCCTTGTCGAAAAGTGTTTTTAAAAATGTCAGTTTCGTTGCCTGTCGGCAGATAGGGTGTTATTTTACGCTCCTGGCAATTCAGGAGTTATTATTAATGCATAACATGTTGATAAGAGCTAGGATTTCTTTTGCTTGAAGACGCATCACCTGAAGCCGATATTGGAGATGGTGAGAAGGATGCTGCTGCAACTGGAAATCTTAACTATAATGCTAACATTTATTGGCAAAAACACGAACACGATACCACGTGTGGAAGCGGACTTGGGCGAATTGCCCTTGCTGTGGAACTTAATGTTACTACAGCTAGGACACGGATTCCTCACCTCAATATTCACAAAGGAACATGGCGGTCACCAGACCATCAAATCGTCAATCAAATTGCCGATGTTGCGGTCGACGTAAGGTACTCCTACAGTATTCTAGATGTCCGAACTTTCCGAGCGGCCACCATACAACCAGCCCACTTTCTCCAAAAATTTAAAACATGAAATCGTGTGGCGGTGGCCACATAGGATGTGAGCGATAGCGAGTCTGTTATGGGCAGAGCGACGTCGCTCACTGCGTGGCCGCAGCCTCAAATGATGCCATACAGAATTTTAGCTGTCATAATTTTTCGCGAAATGTCAAGCAGCTCGAAAGTAGATCGAGAAATGACCATTTTTGGTCTTGCCGCCATTATTAGTGACTTTTCGGAATTCTGCAGCGATCACCTTGGTCCTATAGTAGGCCTGTTTTTTTGAGCTTCGATCTCAGCAAAGCAAAGTAAAGTAGGATTTTTATCATGCAATTACAACAACTACGCTCTACTTGACACTTCGAGACTCAGTTGTAGTTGTTGTAATCGCGTGCTGAAAATCCTACTTTACTTTGCTTTGCTGAGATCGCAGCTCAAAAAAACACGCCTAGTGTGCGGCTCACTCAATCGCGGCAAAAACTGCACAAAATCAAGGCACTGTTCCTAAAGGGGGAAATACGTAAAAGAGAAAATGACGCAAGGGACCGCAAATGTCAAAATTGCAATTTTAGCGAAGACATTTCTGTAAGCACTTTTTCGTAATCTGTCAAATGAATTGAAATTGGAAATGTTTCCGCTTTCAAAACTTTGACATTCTGAATATATTTTTCAAAATATTTTCTATAAATATTTGCTCCAACTCTCTCAAATGGGACATTTTACAAATTTACCTTACAAAAGTACAGGAACGGAACAATTTTCTCAGCACTGTTGGCCAATAACTCCAATGGATAGTTTGCATGAATAACAACACACGCTGAAAAGAGTTACATTTAATGACATTTCTCTTGGACAATGCAGTTAAGTAGCACCTATCTGTCAAAAAGTTATAAAAAGAAAATATCCTCTTCAAAGAACTTTCATATTAAACGCACTGTTTGGGATGTACAGCACTCACTTTGGAAATAATTTTTCAATATTTCCCAAAGTTGTTCAAGCGTAAAGCGACTCATTTCGTTCCGCGGAGGTATGATTCTGACTTTCTGTCCAGATTTTGAGCGGGTAACAGCTGTCAGTGTCAAAAAAAAAACTATTATTTAAAAAGAAAGCACTAGATGTCCCACCCTGGATGTCAAACCCGAATTTGCAAAAGTCCACCCCTGGCCGTAATTATTATTTTTATTTACCTTCACCTATTGACAAAAGCTCTTAACTATCTTGTTCGTTCACATTTCCGTTATCTTACATATTTCCCCAAGCGGCAGTGTCACTGCTGGGCCTCAATTAAAACGTCAAACAGCAGTTGTTCGGAAACTTATTTTGCCGAACTCATCGTGGATGATTATTCTTGTGATTGCTTCCCCTAAGAGTCCCAATCCCAGCCCAATCCGAAACAGACAATAAAGTTCAGCTGAAGCGCACAATTGCAAAGAGAAAAATGAGAATGACACTGCCTTGGCTGAGCTTTACTCTTTGACCTTTTATAATAAACACACACAAGGACAAATACACAAACGATATGTTTATAACAGGCTTGGGGGAGTGTAACTCTCAGTTCAGCCTACCGTCGAGCAACGTACATCAATTCAAATGGTAAGTGCGGGCGGATGGGGGACCTTGTAAAAGTGTTTTATTTGTGTGTTGAGGAGCTGTAAAATGGCATCCTGTTGCTCTCCTAACAGGTGGGAGAAAATATATGCGCGAGACTATTGAGAATCTGGTGTGCTGGTCTCATTTGTGTTGTAGATTCAAAAAGCTAAACAAATTGTTGAACATTGAGGGTGGTATCTGGTATAGTAGAGAGCTTTTGGAGGTTATGTCGTAAAGAGCGACTGTACAGAACTATAGAGCGAGAGTATGTGTAACAGGTTTGATCTATTTTACAAAGTACTTAAAATTTTATGAGCGTGCATAAGAATGGACGAGTTCTAGCATTCAAGTGGACTGTGGCGCTGTATTAAGTGCGATGTTGATGATACTCCTCGTCCTCGCTGTGGGTCTAGTTGAATAGCGTAGTACTATTCAAGAGGATGAGTTTTTATGGCGTAATGAATGTGCAATGTGACTAGGTGAAGAGAAAAGCGGTTCCGTGGACATGAACATTCGAAAATGGGAAAGGAAATCGCTTTAAAGGTCAGACGTCATTGCAAGGCAGGCGTTTGATGGTGAATAGGACCTGCGACATTGTGAAGGAATTTATTTTTAGAAACATATTTCTCCTCGCACCTTGTTGTGATGCGCAATTTATGTGCACGAGGGTCATCTTCTTCGCACAAGCCGTAAATCTTTTCAAATCTGTTTGCTGATTTGAATCGGGATGAAGAGGTCTTGGTAAATCGCTTGGATTAGACGATAAACGTTCCTTTAAGGAAGCCCTTGAGCTATGAAAGCGATATGCTATTTGAAGCGGTGAAATAGCAATTCGGGTAAAACGAATATTGGATCGCTGGGGGCACATAAAAAAGCTTGCATTGGAATTGTTAAATGTGCGACCGTAATAGAATTAGATGGCCGTTTTAAATGTTTGACAGTACTAGGGTGTAGTAACTTTTAGCCACTGGGTATTTATACTCAATAACGTCCGTAATGACTGGAAGAAACGAGTAATACTGCATTTACAACATGATGCGCACACATTTTTGCACGAGATGGCACAGAGAGATCCGTTTGTCCGCAGTCAATGGGCACATTCAAGAATCTAGTTATCTTAAATCGACTAGATTGGTCTGGATAAGATGTAACCTGAACGCAAAAACTAAATTGGTCGGGAATGTCACTTTTTCTACGTCAGCCAGATATGCGAACTGTCAACTTTGTACTCAGTAACGAATTTCTTATGTCGTTTTCCATTGGGAAAAAAAAATCAGTCTTTTTTTCGATTCGGATCACTTTTTGCAGATCTCGATATTTTTTTTTATTTACTAATACCTACTACCACAAAACCAATATACTTTGCACAGCTGTTTTACGTCATCTTAAGAAGTTTGCTTTCAAAACAAATGCGCAAAGTTTCGTGAAAAGTAAAATAAAGATAAACATAAATAGCAATGGATATAACTTTGGACGAATTATTATCTTCATCGTCTTCCTCATCACTACGAATCACCGAAACTACTTGTTATATCTACAACAGGGGAAACATTTTTCAATTATTATAGATTACGTAAAAGGGAAATAAGCACAAGTTCCGGCGACCAACATTGCTGCAATCACTTGAAAATATTTCCATTTCTGACTTAAAACATGCCAAATCAGAGTGCGGGTAATTGGTGTCAGTCAACAATTCATCAATCAATTACACGAAATAAATAAATAATTGTCCCTTCATCACCACCTGAAGTCTTTTGTTTTATAGGAAAGTGAAATTCCCAAAGTCATTGCAGTACAAATATCGACATGCAGAACTTTCCCATAATTCCTACCACGCAAACAAGATGGCCGACCAAAATACGTGTCACGTATGTTTGCATGTTAGTCAATGATGTCCCTTGCAGTAAGGCTATTTCGTATTGGACATCCCTTTAATATTCCGTCAAGGAATGTGTGATGTTGCGTATGTAGAATAAAGCCCTATATTGTCCTTTATCTGTCCAAAAAGACTCTCTGAATGAGTCCTGAGCCCCTCAGAAGGTGGACGCATGACTAAATTATCCACTAAATCAATTGAAATCTTTTTTTTTGAAGAATAAAGGAATAAGTCCTCAATTAAAAAGCCGGCATATGCACTACAATTCGAACATAGTTGAAGCTGACATCTTTTGATATTTTCTAGGACTATTCCGAAGTGGGCTACTGCACCACAATTCTTAAATTCCGCATAGCAAAATTCGTATACCTACGAGCAAATTCGAATAATATTTTCGCATAGCAGAAAAATTCGTATTCTCAAAGCTGTACGGGTTTTTTTTTTCCAGCTATGCGAAAATTTTATTCACCTCTCTAATGAGGTAGAATTTTGGAGTATGTCAAGTAAACGATTTTGACAGGTTGTGAAAAAAAATCCCATCAAATCAAGAACCAATATTCAAGTTCAAATTGGTTTGGAAAGTGATTTCCTGGCTGTGATCCACGTGAATGCATGGTTTCAAAACTATAAGTCTAAAACGCTCCCGAGCACGCTGCAGAGCTTATCAGATGAATGAGTTTGATGTCTTTCTGGACAAATGCTGCTGAAGCACAAATCATACTGAATTTTCGACGTCGCGTTCGAGATCTTTAATGTCAAAATCGTCGAAAATCATCACAAAAAGAAGCACTCCCTGATATAAAAGACGTTGTCTTGGCTGAAAGTCGCGGAACAACAAAAACGCTGGCTGTTTTGCACCGACTTCAAAGTGCGGTTAAGTAGGACCCTAGCATACCGTTGCTATTTCAGTTTATTTCTTTTCACAGATGGGCTATCTTTTTGGTTCAAACGTCGAAAAAACTTGTAGGATAACAAAGCCGTTTTGTAATGGCCAGAGTAGTGTTTTGTTCAAATATTGCCAAAAAGCACACAATTCCCATTACTTTAACCTCTCTTCTTTTACCTAATACATGTGATAAACATCAGTTTTCAATTGTAAAATGTTTTATTCTGTTTTTTGGACTTTATTATACTTTTTAGTAATTTTTTAACAAAATCATGCTACAGCCATATAAATTCTGTTTTGTTTTCCTACAAGTTTTTTAGCTGTCACTTGGTTTTTTCTTCTTCATATCATTGACACTGACGTTGCCGCGAACTACCCTATTGGAAGGGACGGCTTTCATGACATTTGTACTCTCGGATGTGTCAGACGTTCGCGAGAGTTGGCGCAGTGGAAAAAACATTGAGATTTAATTTGTGTTTGGGTGGGAGAGCGGAAAACTTTTACTATCCGACTGGAAACTTCTATTGGGGAATAATGTAAGTTCATTTGAGTGATTTGTATTGCCCTTTGCCCAATGTTATATAAAAGAGAAGACATCATGAAGAAGAAGAGAGCACGTCCAGTGTTCTATTTTAAACGATCCCATAGATCGATCTTCTTTTGCATTTTTTTACTGAAGTCGTAGCGCAACCGAAATAGTATGTATTCCACGGGTACATAAAGCAATTTAATCGCAAAAGCAAACGACTTATCGTCTATCTATTGCAAATTCATATCTAGTCATAGGTACTTAAACGAGAAGACATTCACTGAATCGTGTCTGCCAAATGCCATCCACTTTTGAATGCATCCATTTCTCCAGACCTACTCGCGCGCCATCTATATTTAAATTTTTTATTCGTTAAAACTACGCCGGTTTCGTTAAATCGTTCGTCAAACTGATAGCCAACTGTCAAAATCGCAATGGCTACAACGACAACATGTCAAAAATTTCAAAGTTTTTCTCTATCTCTTTGGCATTTTCTTTTATTGGTTTTAATTCTCACGAAACGGCGTGGTATAAGAAAACTTGACGCAAATATCGCCAATTGGCCAAATGGCAAACCCGTTTTAGCAATTTTTTATTAATCAAAATCAACACACGCAATTGGGGCGCCCGAGATATCCCCCGAAAATTGTGTTTATAAACAAAACGTAAGTAAATATTACGCAGGCACTAATTATGAATGATACTGAGCTAGTCATGATGTGTGTAATTTCAGAAGAATATAGGTTAGCGCTGCCATAACAATGAATTCAGCGAAAACTGAAAATGGTACGGTTTCAAAAAAGTTTGCGAAGCCACTGCACTTGCAAAGGCTCGAAGCGAGTCTGGACATGGGACCTTTTATGTCGTTCGCGCACAAGATGTTGTCGCAACCGCTGGCCAGCACTGATTCCGAAACGGAGGAGGACGAGAACGATGGCGTGAGAAGGGCTGGTGGAAGATACAAAGGCATAAACGGTTCCAAGCAAGGTGAGTATTTGCCTGGCGGTTCTGCATAGCATTATAAATTATAATGCACCTTCCTAGAGAGACAAAGTGACAAGGCACACGTTTACAACTTGTCAAGTGTGACGAGCGAGAGGGAGTGGCTTTGCGACGCTCTGTTGAGTGATACCGAGACGGACTCGGAGATCTCTGACGAGGATGACTACGTAAAAGAGATGCTGAGATGTCATTTGCGGGAGCAAAAGTTCCGAGAGTCGTACTACAAGAAGGAAAAGGTGAGTGTTCAGCCAATCGTAATAGTTGCACCACTGATTGTGTCGTTTGCAGAACACTCAGTATGGCTACTATGGTACAGGTCTCTTGTCAGCCTACGACATGTTCCCAGAGCATCAGAGGTCTATCGTGGGGGTACGCAAACGCCGCAAGGAGCGCGAGAAAAAAGAAAAGCCGCCCAAAATCCCGAAACCTCGAAAGCAGCGTCGCAGCAAGCATAGTGACCCTTCCACATCCAACGACCCGAAGAATCAAAAGTGGAACCCACTGCACAGTTCGCTACAAATTAAGTCCGAGTTCGGCGAAGAGGACTCCAAGTCACACAGCCCAATGGGCTCGGCCAGAATGCCTCATTCTGGACGTGGTCGCAAGAAGAAGTCCGCTCTGGCAAAGACCCCTGAACTCATGGCAGCTCGGCGTCGTAAGGTTTGGCAGTTGATGGCGAAGAAGGAACTCGGCAAAGTCCAACGAGCCAAAGCCAACAATCACAAGGAGATGCTTCAGGGCTGCAAGCGCGTCGCTACCATGTGCATGAAAGTAACCCGACAGAAGGCAATGCAGTCGCAGAAAATAATGAAGGAGACAATCTGGCGGGCAAAACGATTGACGAGAGAAATGCAGGGCTACTGGAAGCGATACGATCGCGTGGAGAGGGAAACACGTCGCCGAATGGAGAAGGAGGCCGAGGAGCAGCGGAAGATTGACGTTGAGATCATTGAAGCGAAGCGACAACAGCGGAAACTCAACTTCCTGATCACTCAGACCGAGCTGTATGCACATTTCATGTCGAAGAAGCTAGGTCATGGCACCGAGGAGGAGCAGTTGCGGATCTTGACTCAATTGGATGAAGAGATCAACCCCAGGCTGTCCGCCTACGATGACTACGACTCGGAGTTGATGAAGCAGCGAGCGCAGAGAAACGCAGCCGACGCTTTCAACGCCGACCGTGCGAGGACGCAGCTGTTCAACGTCAGCATTATGGATGAAGCAGGAGGCTCAGCTGAGGTCAAACCTGACCTCCCCCAGCCGGATATCTTTCGGGGAACTCTGAAGACCTATCAGCTGAAGGGCATGACCTGGCTGGCGAATATCTATGACCAAGGCATCAGCGGCATCCTCGCCGATGAGATGGGTCTGGGCAAAACAGTCCAATCCATCGCTTTCCTCTGTCACATCGCGGAGAAGTACGGGGTGTGGGGCCCCTTCCTGGTGATCTCGCCAGCGTCTACCCTGCACAATTGGCAACAGGAAATGCAGCGTTTCGTGCCCGATTTCAACGTCGTTCCCTACTGGGGATCGCCCAACGAGAGAAAGATCCTTCGCCAGTTCTGGGAGCAAAAAGATCTGCACACAAAAGACGCCAGTTTCCATGTGGTCATCACCAGTTACCAACTGATTGTGTCCGATTACAAATACTTCAACCGCATCAAGTGGCAGTACATGATTCTGGACGAGGCCCAAGCGATCAAGAGCTCCTCCTCGATGCGATGGAAGTTGCTGCTCGGCTTCAACTGTCGCAATCGGTTGCTGTTGAGTGGCACACCGATCCAGAACAGTATGGCCGAACTGTGGGCGCTGCTGCACTTCATAATGCCGACCCTCTTCGACTCGCATGACGAGTTCAACGAGTGGTTCTCGAAGGACATCGAGAGCCATGCCGAGAACAAGACGGGCATCGACGAGAAGCAGATATCCCGGCTGCATATGATCCTCAAGCCGTTCATGTTGCGTCGCATCAAGAAGGACGTTGAGAACGAGCTCTCGGACAAGATCGAGATCATGGTGTACTGTCCGCTGACCACCAGGCAAAAGCTGCTCTACATGGCTCTGAAGAAGAAGATTCGCATCGAGGATCTGTTGCACTATACCATCGGCGGGGGCGATGGCCACCACGTGGACCGAAATTTCACATCAAACCTGATGAACCTGGTGATGCAGTTCAGGAAGGTGTGCAACCACCCGGAGTTGTTCGAGCGCAGGGATGCCAAGAGTCCGTTTTCGATGAAGTGCGAGGAGTATGTGGTGCCGCGTCTGGTGTACAATGAGGCCTTGCTGAGCGTTGCGGTGCCCAGCAAAAAGCATCTGCTGTACAATAGGTAGGCCTCTACCGAAGTAAACGTCGCATTTTGTAACCGCCAACATGTGTTTCATTGCAGGTTCAACATTTTCAAAGCCGAAAATGTACAGAGATCGTTGTTCTCCGAACCTCCTCGTTCGGATTCGCCCAACAAATCGGTTAACTATCCGCGATACATCGACATGGGTCTGGATTGTGCGTTCAGCTTCAGCCGTTTCGTTGATCTGAGCCCGAAGGATCTGGAAGATATGACTGGCCTTATGGGATTGTAAGCTACCTTAACTCGAGTTAGACGGACATAATGCTGCAACTCGTTTATTTTTTCAGTTTGAAGGTCTATCTTCTTACTATGCGGTCGTACGCCGATCACGCATATCGACAGGAATGGTGGAAACCGTACCCGGTGGGGAAAATGCTTCTATTGGAGCCGACATTTGCAAACGTCCTGGATAGGAGATTCCAATCGAAGGACAGTGTCCTGCATGGACTGATTTTCACCGCGCTGGTAAGTGGCGGACTTTGGGTTTACCCATTTCATGTAGTTGTATTTTCTAATTTGTTGTGGTAAGAATTTTACAATGTGCAGTCTGCCAAAGTGCATCGGTCTGTCCTTCATATGTTTTGTTATGCAAAGGGCTTACGCAACATTTAAAGCTACTGGTTTGATATTTATCTATCTCTAGTTGTACTACCAATTGGGAGAGGTGCTCACTTCCATCGTTTTTTTGTTAGGTTAGGTTCGGTTAGAATATGCAATTTTCACCCAGAAGTCATTGAAGCCCATTTCGATTACCCATATATAGTACATGGTGGGGCATGCAACTAACAAAACCAATCGGATCTGTTGATGAATCTTCTTATGTCGTTTTCCATTGGGACCACCAAAAATCTTTTTCAGATCTCAGATTTAACGCGATGGAACATGCAATGAAATTGATCTGCTTTTGTTAATGGATTAGTGCGTTATTTGGCAGCAATATCAGCTGTTCAAATTGCACTCGTTTTTTGGAAAAATCAACTATGGATATCGACTTGAAAAAATGGAGTAGTTTCGAATCCGAGTATATGGAAGAGTTTGTACTGTACTACTACAAGCATTCGAGGAGAGGAAAAAACGACACGGCATTCAAATTTACGTGGAGGAGGCTGTCTTTTCTTACTCCTTACAGCGAGGAAGAATTTCATCTCCATTTTTTCAAAGAATCTAAGGAGAACATTCAATTTTATTTTTGCGACTGTCGATACCATTTTAATACGCAAGAAACCAAAACAAATGCACTCATATGTCAAATAGGACAACAAATTTCAAATCAGCTGTTAGCTGTAAGGTGAATGACAGCTTTTTCAATTCTTCCACCAAGAAATTTGTTGAGTAAAAATTCGTAAGATTCCCAGTGGAGGGGTAATTTCTTGCTCTCTCGATGCCGCTCTCTTTTACGAATTTTTCGAGTTAAGGAACGGCATTGAGTAAAAATTCGTAAGAATTCGTAAGAATTAGTAAAAATTCGTAAGATTTAAAAGTAAAGGAACAGACCTAGTCAGTCGGAATTCGGCGAGTAGAAAATTACGAAAAAATGAAAAGAGGGGAAATGGATTTCTCTCTCATTTTTTTAAATTTTCTCAGTACGTGGTCGCATTCGCACAGTTTATTAGCAAATTTTTAATAATTTTACGTTTGCAAAAAAGTACCCGAACGAACCTAATAATTCCTACAAAATTATATCCATTGCTATTTATGTTTATCTTTATTTTACTTTTCATGAAACTTTGCGGATTTGTTTTGAAAGCAAACTTCTTCAGATGACGTAAAACAGCTGTGCAAAGTATATTGGATATGTGTAAATCTGAAAAAATATCGAGATCTGCAAAAAGTGATCCGAATCAAAAAACAGATTAATTGTTTTGCCCAATGGAACATGAAAAGTGATTTAGATCAAAAAAAAAATTGCTTTTTTGTCCCAATGGAAAACGACATTAGATCTGTGCCTAGTTTGTACAGCTGTTTTACGTCATCTTAAGAAGTTTGCTTTCAAAACAAATGCGGAAAGTTTCGTGAAAAGTAAGATAAAGCTAAACATAAATAGTAATGGATATAATTAGGTATCTAGGAATTATTATCTTCAATGCTTTCCTCATCGTTTGGAAACTACAAATCACCGAAACTACTCGATTTGTAACTACAACAGGAGGAACATTTCTCAAGTAGGTATCCATATTTGTGATTTAACCAAAAACCAATGTTCAATTTGAACAGCTGATTCGCAAAATTGCTTTTATTCTAAAAAAAGTGTTTTTTTTTGCGGCCAATGTAAAATGAATTTTGACAGCCATCTGATTTCTAGAGCAGAAAAACTGCTGAATGTGAAATCTGCTCTTTCTGTCCCAATGAAAAAACGACATTAGGTTAACATATCCAGAAACCTATCGGTAATTTATAGTTGTTCCTTAACTAATTGGCTAGTTTTATAAGAGAACACGTCTTTCTTCTTCAGTATGAAACGATGAAAAGGGAAGATAATTTATTATCTGTGAAATACAAAGTAAAGTAGGGTGAGTTTACATGTTACATGTCAGGTTATAAATATAGGGTAACACCAACACTCCTCCTTAACCTGAGGATTGTCGGATTCCCATTGCTTCTCGGAGTAGTCCTTGTTTATTTTTCTCCAACGGCTTTGTGAGAGCATCGGCAATTTGCTGTTCAGTGCTGACGTAGTTTAGCTCTATTTGGCCTTGGCTGAGTGTGTCTTGTACGAAGTGATGTGCTTCGTCCTGGGGTAAAATCCACCATTAGTTGCAATTGGTTGTCGCAAAGTATTTTCAGCAGCTGATCCTTCCGTCCAAGTTGAGTTTTGAGTCCATTCCACCAGAGTGCTTCTTGTACAGTTGCTGATAGAGTGATAGAGCCATGTATTCAGATTCACACGATGATAGTGCAACTGTTTGTTGCTGTTTTGAGCACCAAGATATAGCTCCTCCTTGAGCAATAAACACGAATCCGGTTGTTGACTTCCGATCGTCAACATTTGCTGCCCAATCAGCATCAGTGTATCCAACGATGTGATCACTACAATTTTTCTTATATTGCAGCTTGAGCGACGATGTTCCACGTAAGTAGCGTAGTAAATGCTTTGCAGCAAGCCAATGACGTGGTCCAGGATTCGAGTTGAAACGGCTGAGAAAGTTTACTGCATAGCAAATGTCCGGTCGAGTACATTGAGACAAATAAATGAGACAGCCGATAGCTTCTTGGTAGGGAACATTTTGCATTTGTTTAATGTCTTCGGCACTAGTAGGACAATCTGCCTGCGACAGTTTTTCGCTTGCATTCATAGTTGTTTTGACTGGTTTTGCGTCCTTCATTCCGAATTTATCAAGAATTTTCTCAATGTATTGCTCTTGATCCAATTCAATCATATCTTTTCCTTGGGTGACACGTATTCCAAGAATTTGCGCAACATTACCAAGTTCCTTCATGCGAAATTGTTTATGTAGTTCTGATTTGATCGTCTTGAGCAAGTTTTCGTTGTTACAAAATAGCAAGAGATCATCCACATAGACAGCTACTATGAGAAGTAGTATCTTTAGTATCTTTGATTTTGAAGTATATACAAGGGTCATGTTTAGACTCTTGTAAGCCAAATAATTTTAATGCTCGGTCAAGTTCTTGATTCCAGACTCTACTGGCCTGCTTCAGTCCATATAAAGCCCTGTTCAAGCGACATACCTTTGATGGATGTTTTTTGTCTTTAAATAATTCGGGCTGCTCCATGAATATTTCTTCGGATAGCTGTCCTTGCAGAAATGCTGTGACAGCGTCCATCTGCTCTATCTTCAGTTCTAGATGAGCAGCTAGAGCAAAAAGGTATCGCAGCGAGCTATGACGAACAACTGGGGAGTACGTTTCTTCATAATCCACCCCCTTTCGTTGCGAGTAACCTTTTATGACCAGCCTTGCTTTGTAGCGGTCGATATGACCAAAACGTTGACATTTCCTGCATCGGGGACCTTTTCGATGATCACCAGATTTATTGTCGCGTTGAAGATGATCTTTGTTCCTGTTTGTATAGAATGCAGCCGAGTTGTCGTCTCCTGGTCGCATTTCCTGTAACAATTTTGTTTTGATTACGTCACCTGTGATTTTTGATCCAGAATTTTCTAATGCCATTATCATCGGGCGATACTCTTCTGGTAAACCAGCCAACAATAGTGTTCCAATCCACTCGTCATCGATAGGGAACCCGATTCCATTTAAAGATTGTGCAGTTGATATTATTTCGTTGACATATTTGTCCATTGAGCCGCAATTTGACAGCGATGTGTTAATCATTTTACGCAGTAAACCTACTCTACGAGTCAGACCATTGTCTTCGTAGGCATCTGCTAAATTTTGCCACAACTGTTTTGCAGTCTTTGCGCTCTGGATATGTACGTAGCACACCGGTTCGATGACGAGGGTACGCTTGCTTCTGGCTCTGCGTTTTTTTTCAGCATCAATTGGGGTTTTGGGAGAACCATTTGCGGTCAGTTCGTACTCAATTGTCGCTGTCCAAAGATCATCCAAATCGAGAAATGCTTGTGCAGCAATTTTCCACGTTGTGTAATTGTCGCGGCCACGCAGCTTTTCTATGGTCAAACCGTTCATTTTTTATTTTGTTTTTCTGTATTTATACGCGCAACTAAATTAATTTTGTAGAAGAAAAAAACGAATGTAAAAAATGGATTGTTAATTAATTCACGTGACCTGGGCCCATAACCTATAAGAGAACACGTCTTTCTTCTTCAGTATGAAACGATGAAAAGGGAAGATAATTTATTATCTGTCAAATACAAAGTAAAGTAGGGTGAGTTTACATGTTACATGTCAAGTTATAATTATAGGGTAACACCAACAAGTTTGTCAACAAATTCTTTCAACAATACTATGATCGGATATAATTCTCGGTACCCGAAAAGGAAATGAAACATAAATCATGAATCAGGATCACATTCTGAATCGATTTAGCCATGTCCGTCTGTCTGTTTGTCTGTCTGTCTGTCTGTCTGTCTGTCTGTCTGTCTGTCTGTCTGTCCGTCTAATATGGTTTTCTATCCCTAGCTTCGTAAGGAACTCTAGAATTTCTACAGTATGTACATTATTGATATTTCTATTATACCACGCAGATGGTTGTCTAGGAGTCGCTCGAGGGTCTTCAAAACAAAGGAGGTAAGACTGATTGACATGAAATCTTTCGCGATTTCGTGACCGCGTCTGCCCGCTTTTGAAATAAAAACGGTCGTTGAGCAAACAACTTAAAATCGGTGTGAGCCACGAAAGCGGCATATCTTGGCATTTTTGTAAGCATAATAGGCAAAATGCCATCCAGTCCCGCCGATTTCTATGGAGCGAAACTGTTTATAGCCAAAGCAACTGGTGGTCTACATAGCATAAGAAATACCATACCAAGAAAATACGTATCAGTACAGATGACCTGTGCAGAGGATGCGGTGATGAGGAGGTGTATGAGGACACCCCACACTTTCTTTGTCACTGCCCAGCACTCGTCACATAAGAAATAAAATCCTTGGTAGTTAGGTTAGGTTAGGTTAGGTTGAGTGGGGTTGTGCGATCGTCAGAAAAGACCAGGCACCGAGGCGGGCCCATCGCCATCCTCAGGGAACCATTACGGTCAAAAACCTAAACCAAATCGCCCAAGCAGTCTATTTCCCTACAGAATTTAATTATTGTCCCGATATTGTTGGAGGAACCAACCTCCTCTAAGCTGTCAAAGAAGTAGTTCTTCAAATTTTTTCCTATTTAAGACGGGCCAGAGTGCCTTTGAGACCCTGTCCCTTCTAACTGTGCCTGCTCTATTGGAGGAGCTCGTACGCGACTGGTTTTACCCCCAGCCTTTCATCCTTGGGTACAGTTTGCTATCTGCTTACTCCACCACTGGAATTAGGTTGGATTTAAGGTTTACTCCTACCTCAAACTCAATGGATCACGACAAACGATTGAGACGTTAGCGTAAATCCTTGGCTGACACTAACCATTTGACCGGTAAGCCATTTTCAGGCGGGCGCCCACGTGAAGGACTAAAGAATGAGGATTTGTGCCCAGGCCCAGGTCCTTGGTAGTTATTCCTCGAGGATTTATAAGAACTTTCAGACAGATCCATTAACGACCTACTTAAATTTGTTAATAAAACGGGTTGGTTTACCAATCCGTAGGTTTTTCATAGGTTTCCAGTGTATGTGGGTCATAAACCACTAGGGCATGGCAACGGATCTACATTGATCTAAGTGTGGCACGTACAGGTTTCTCTTGTCCTTCCAACCCACTAACCTAACCTAGTACTAGATCAACTAAATGTTGAACTTCTATTACATCAGCTTTGAAGACAAACATTTTCATTGTGGCGCCTTAATCGCAGCAGCAGCAGCACGATTTATCGACCATATATGAGTGCCAACTCAGCGAGAAAGCTACTTAGAGCAGTCGTTCATTTTTCACATGTATCTAATAAAACATGTCAAAGAATATCGTTCATAAAACGGTAAGCAAGAGCTTGATAAACCGAAATTCGCTCAGTCGATGATCTACGTGTCCGATGGGTCATCTGTATACGGCTATAAAGATTCAAACGTTCCAACTGGTCAACCTGCCAGCATAATTATTTATACTCTTGAAAACCCAACCACACAGCCCTAATTAAAGACAGAACTGTATTAACTTTATTGATTGCCACTTTCAGACATCAACGGAAAGTTCTGTCTACACATTCGGCGACTATCAAACCGTCAACATGCAAGAAACCATCGAACATCGCGTCATCCGAAGTAGAAAACGTAAAATCACGGAAATACTCTCTACTGATGGAAATCAACTGATCAAATCGGAAATCGATGCCGACGACGAATTCGCTCGACAACTCGTGCTGAAAGAAGAACCGAAAATATTTACCTCACCTCCTAGAGGCCGCCCGCCAAAGAATCCCGACAAGAACATAAAAGCCACAACCATTCTCCTGCCAGAGTTCAATCACATTCCCTTACCGCCGAAGAAATACTGCTGCGAAGCTATCGAAATGCCGCGATTCTTGTATGGCTTGGGTCAAAAAGTCCAAGCCGTCAAAAGGAGGCTTTAGTAAGTCGACTTTCATTTGAATTTACCGAGTCATTGATCATTTTATCATATTTTTTTTAGCTGCGAGAGCAGAGCAGCAGAGTGGGCTTACATTCGACACATCCAGTGTGACAATCAAGACGGCTACAACTTACTTAACAATGGCCTTGAATTGTGTAAACCGAGATACGGTTGGTCGTCTATCGTGATACCTGATAAGCAGACGTTGGTTTCCGATGCTGGCAAGCTATCTGTGTTGGACAGTTTGCTGACGCGATTGAAGGCACAAGGACATCGCGTTCTGATCTACTCACAGATGACGAAAATGATTGATTTGCTGGAAGTAAGTGATTTTTTTGGAATCGACGTTTTTATAGGACTGAGTGTGTTTTTATTTTTCTTTGAGGAATACATGTGGCATCGAAAGCATCGCTACATGAGATTGGATGGTTCGAGTAAAATCTCCGCGCGTCGTGACATGGTGGCGGACTTTCAAAGTCGTGCAGACATTTTTGTCTTTTTGCTGTCGACAAGAGCCGGTGGATTGGGCATTAATCTGACGGCGGCTGATACGGTAAGTGGTAGCTTGTAAGTACATATATTTTGTAGATGGAGATGGACCCGTTTCAGTTTGTGGATCCAAGTCCTCCCATGTGGCGATGTGTCTAATTCTTATTGCATGATATATTTTATTCTATTTAAACACTTCAATAGCATGGCACCCCATATGCTAGTTCGCGACAACGTCAGTGTCAATGATATGAAGAAGAAAAAACCAAGTGACAGCTAAAAAACTTGTAGGAAAACAAAACAGAATTTATATGGCTGTAGCATGATTTTGTTAAAAAATTACTAAAAAGTATAATAAAGTCCAAAAAACAGAATAAAAACATTTTACAATTGAAAACTGATGTTTATCACATGTATTAGGTAAAAGAAGAGAGGTTAAAGTAATGGGAATTGTGCGCTTTTTGGCAATATTTGAACACTACTCTGGCCATTACAAAACGACTTTGTTATCCTACAAGTTTTTTTGACGTTTGGACCAAAAAGATAGCCCATCTGTGAAAGGATGGGCTTCGCGAAACACTATGACCGATGTTCGTTAGAGATTGGGGTGCAGTCACTTTAGCGAAGTGCCACGTATATCCAGTAATATTAGATACTTGTTCAACAAGAATTGTGTAGTCGATTGTTTTTCTCAAAACCCAAATTGGTAAGCGGGCACTAAATGTCTGTCCTCTATTAATGGTTTGAGTCTGTTGATATTTTTTCAAATAACATTGAGGTTATTGCTAGTAGAGGAATCGGTCCGTAGGATTCCTCTTCTTTTGGTGTTTTTTCCGGTTTTTGAATCATTAGAACTTCCGCGACCATCCATTGACTAGGGACATATTTAAGTCTGAATGCTGCATTGATCATTATGTAACAGTTTTCGCATAGGCTTTTCAGAAAATTCTTTTAGTACAGGGTGTCTGCCGGGAAGGTATACTACTTTGTTTTGCCGCCATTTTGGTAAACATTAGTCTTGACAGTTCATATTTGGCAGTCGTGAAGTAGACACGTGGCAAATTTATTATGGAAAAATATTCGATAAACCAACGTGTTTTAATCGTTAAAACATTTTATCAAAATCAATCATCGATTACTGTGACGATGACAAAGTTGCGTGAAATTTTTGGGAGGACACATTTTCATTTGAATGGATATGTGAATAAACAGAATAGTCGGTTCTGGGCAATGGAAAACCCTTAAATTATTCCTCAGTCACCTTTGCATCCATTAAAAGTTACAGTCTGGAGGAATCATTGGACCTTACTTCTTTGAAAATGAAACGGCGTAACGGTAACTGTGAATGGGGAGGGATATCGTGATATGATTGAAAACTTTTTAACGCCACAACTTCATGCTTTGGGCTTGATTAACATGTGGTATCAACAAGACGGTGCCACATCGCATACAGCCAGGATTACAATGGAGTTACTGCGAGACCTTTTTCCACAACAAGTTATTTCAAGAAATGGTGATGTTGATTGGCCTCCACGGTCGCCTGATTTGACTGCTCCGGACTTCTTTTTGTGGGGATATCTGAAAAGCAAGGTTTATGCAAACAAACCAGAAGCGCTTGAGCAGCTCAAACAAAATATTCGTGATGAATGAAATACCGCGTGAAATGTGTAAGAATGTAATGAAAAATGTGCTCAAAAGGGCTCGCATTTGTGAGACTAACAGAGGCGGACATTTACCTGATATTGTATTCCATACATTCCATGCCGACATTAAATAAAACATTTATCAATATAAGATACATTCTCTTTCATTTAATCAAAAATTATAAACAAACAAAGTAAGATCCTTAGCAATAAAACTTCCTAAAACACTCTTGTGTATCCGTTTAATGTGAACTTTGACAAATCATTCCACCCTTCTTAGGCGAATCTTTCAATCAATCTTTTCTGCACTACTAGCTGTTGTTTAGCTTCGTAGATCAGTGTTTGCATACTTGCATCTTGATACTTGTAGAGGCCATATTTCTTGCTAACTATCCATTTTTTCATTAAGTTCCCAATTTCATATACATACATCAAGGACATCGAAGAAAAATAAACAAATCAGGTTTGATTTTTAAGTTGTTAAAGTTTGTTTACAGTCATGTTCAAACTGTTCAAAACGAGAACAATAAACGATTCGATTGAACGGTCCGACGATGATGTTATACGAAGCAAACTAAAAACGAGATCGTTTCATAAATTACGCGATTAGAGCCCAGTAGACGCTTTTACCTCTTTATCCATAACTTGGGAGAATTGCCTCTTACTGATAGCTTCAACTGATAAAAAGCAACATTGTTATTCACATTTATGTACTGCCTATCAGATGATGACAAAAGTGAATTTTATTTTGTGCCATCCTGTATATTTGTCTAGTTGCTTAAGCTAGACATATGTTGTTTTTTATTTAGATTATCAACTCTGTCTAGAATTTTTTAATTATTATCTGGTTCGATTAATCTCTTTAACCAGTTCGTTTTGGGGTTTGGGTTTATTTGCGTGCGTTGTTTGACTTATGTCTTTAGTATGTTGTGTTGGTTTTGCACTCTCTTTGAGTGATTGTTTCTTATGTCGTTTTCCATTGTGCAAAAAGAAGCGTCCGGAAGAGTCCGGAATCGAAAAAATCACTCCTGAAACCGTTCCATTGTCACACAAAATACTCTTCTGGTGATTCTGAGGAGAGAATTTCGCTTCTCGATTTGAAGTCAGAATCCACTCAAGAAGCACTCACACAAGTGTAATTTATGTATTTTATACAAGTCAGCTGACAGCAGCCGTAGATTATTTTTTGACATTTCACCAATACTTTTGTGGATTCTTTCAGAAGCAGTTTTGTTGTTCCATTGGATTTCAGAATGAGTGGATGCCCAAATGAAACCAATGGAAAACGACATTAGGTGTAGTGGAAGGTATTTTTTTTTGTCGGTGATGTCAACTTTGTTCACCTTCCGTCAGTTGTTTAATAATTCTAACGCTCCACGTGCATGTTCATTGTCCTTAATCCGTGCATGGTCGCACTGTAAAACGAATCTTATTCGAGACTGCCTTTGCAGAGGCTTGTAGAGGTCAAAGTCGTGACGTTCCTCGTTTTGGCAGTGGGATGCTTTCGATACAATCAGGTGAAGTGGATTTGTTTTTTTCCTCAGCCAATTACCAAATGAAAACTGTTATATCGCGAGATGTCAGATCTGCTTGTGTTGTCGGGGAATTACACTAAGTTCATACTTGGAGGACAAATAACTTCTTCTGGTGTCCATCTTATCACCGCTTGTAGAACAATTTTATTTGTAGGACTTGCCGGCTAATGTTATGTTTGAGCCCTCTGGTGGGGGGGATGATATAATGAACTTATCCCTCCATTAAAGCATAGATGCATCCAGAGGCATACTACAGAGATAGTTACGTGCCTGCAAGCTGAACATATGCTCTCGCAAAATGATCAGGTGTGCTCAAGTAAATGTTGAGTTAAAGGCCCTCTATCGCGTCAAATTTTCAACACTGAACCGTACATAGGAGAAATCGCTTACCTTACCAACGTCTGCATTTTGACTTCGAGAGACGAGGCTTTTTTTTGACAAGCATTTGCATCTTGCTAGTCTTCGACATCTGAAATACTGCACACGCGCACACCTGCCTGGGTACGCCCCTCTCGAGTCACCATCGTAATTGTCGCCGCAACAATTCACGCTATTCGCTTTCGAGTCACAGATAAACGCACTACATCACACGGCCTGAGCGACAGTACATAAATTAAAAGAGAGGAGACAGCTAAATAGGTTTCAAATTCAATCGCTTACTGATGTGAACCAAAATCGATCTCGTAAATTTCCCACATGCGTGGAATTTGTGAATTTTATTTCCAAATAAATTAGAAAAGTGTCCCCGTCGTTGTCGGTGTCTGTGCAACTGTGGAACAAGCTTGAATTGACAAATTCAAACCCTCAACACACCGAGTGCGAGTCGTACATATTTAAATTCCGAGCATTCTCCGTTGGAACATCCTACATCGGCAGCTCATTCCGCGGGGCGACTTAATCCCGAAATCGTGGAAACAAATCGTTTTCCCATCGCAATGAAAAAAAAAAAGAAATACGTCTGTGCTCCAATTGGGACAGAAAAACCAACAAAAAAAGAAGACTCCAAACACGAGGCAGTGACGGCGGATAACAGCGAATTCCAGGTGACTGCCGACTGGTTGAAGGGCTACGAGTCGGCCATTTCGCGCGCTCATCAAGAGTCCTTTTCCCAGAAGCGATTTCGGCAGTCGGCACCCAATACATCGCCTCGAATGCCAATCACACAATCTATGGCCGTGGCACACAAATGGTTAATTTATTGCCGCAGCGAATTATAGATCGTCTCGAGTGATTGTAGAACACATCAACACCAGCGCGCAGTTAGTTCAGTCTCTCTCCTTGGCTGATGATGATCGGTGGTCGCGGCTGCCATGCGGCGAATACCAAGTAGGTGCACTTAGGGAACTCTCCCACTATCAGGAAATCAAACACAATACCCGCAATAAATTCTGAGTAAATCTCTCGATTTGGTGAGAGTTTAGCGCATGCGTCATGCCTGAGGCAGATGTGGGAAAGATTATTTTTTCAACACCTCACCTGGCTGGTGGGTGAATCTGAATCAGCTTCCCCCTGCCGGCCCCCGTCAGCGCAAACCGATACAACTCCCATGGCAGTCGTCATTATTTATTGATCGCACCTTTAATCGGTAGCGATGCTTGCATTTTAAAAAGCTTCCCTCGGACGTATATGTGTCTGTGACTGTGGCTGTGTCTGTGGCTGTAGCTGTGTCTGTACCTGCAGCTCCTTGCTGGTAGCATAAATGTGAAAAAGTGGCAGAGGAAGAGGAATCTGCGCTGCGATGACGAGCTGTTGGCGGAGCAAGAAATGGCAGAGTTTAATTGATTTATGAAGTAAGGCTGAATGCGACATTTGTCGCTTGCACATCTGGGAATAGTTTGGTTTTCGGTGAAGGTGGTTACTGCTGCTGGCTGCTGCGCACATGGAATTGCATCGACATTCAACCGGTTGGTTTGAACTTTATGTACTCGAGACTGGCTCTGGACTGGAGTCGTTGTAGGCATTTTTCCTCCGCCGCGTGCTTAGGTTTTTGTTTTTTTTTTGTTTTCATTGCCAAACCGACTCGTTTATGGAATTTTCATAACAGGTTGAAGGCGATTCTTTTATTTTGTTTGCGAGACAAGAAGTTGTGCAAGCCAATAGACAGATATTATGTACTGCAGCGGGCAGGCTTGGAAATTCCTTTGGTTTGTATGGACGAGTGCGCGTACGTGGATACCCTTATTGTGGTAATTAGCAAAAAAGATATGTGACTGCATGGGACTGGATGTGATGGGATGTGACTCCATTTGTAAGCGTTTCGCAACGGAAGTTATTTCGGAATCTTCGTTTGCATTTTTGTATGGTGACTTTGTATGGCGGGATCGAAATTATTTGGAAAATATGTTCTATTTCGCTCTTTACGACGCAGTTCGGTGAGGTGGGGACTGAAAGTTGTAATTTTGTTTTGTTTATAAAACGTAGCGCGGTTAAAATTTAATTTTTAATCCTGCGTGCTTACTTAGATGCTATACATGACCCTTTTCCAGCTCTTAGTCTGGCTAAGGTGGATTCTTTTTAAATCGTGGGTTATTTTGGCACTGACAGCTGTTTCCCGCTCGAAAACTTGACAGAAAATCAGTATCATACCTCCGCGGAACGAAATGAGTCGCTTTACGCTTGAGCAACGTTGGGAAATATTGAAAATTGAATAATGAAAACTTATTTCCAAAGTGAGTGCTATGTAGCCCAAGCAGTGCGTTTTTTTAAAAGAAGTTTTGGCCGAAATGAAGAACCCACCGCGCCTGCTGTACGCAAGTTCGTGCAAAAAGTTCGTGAGACTGGTATGCTAGTGGACAACACTCATGGTCCCCGTCGTCGTACGGTGCGCACAGACGAGAATGTGGCTGCTGTAGCCGAGAGTGTGAGTGGTTGGACCATATTTCTTCGAAAATGAGGCTGGGAGCAAAGTTTCGCCGCTTCAGAGCTGCCACTTGAACTCTTTGGATTGTTTTTTGTGGGGAACCGTGAAGGACCGATGTTATGCCAATAACAAGTAATTCGTGAGCTACAGCTACAAGGTCTTGGAAAATTGGAGTGACAGAATGCGCTACTGTGAAGCCTCCATAATTAATGAGAATGCTTGCTCTTACCAATAAAGCCATAATACACGGAAAAAATCGAATTTTATTCATCTTATTGTATTTTTCAAAAGAAACTTGTATTTGGCCCACCTTGTATATACAAGGGTGGTCCCAAAAGTATCCGACCAAACAAAGAAAACACAAAACAAATTTTTGAATTTTTGAAAAGTATCTATATTTCTCTACATAGTCTCCTTTTAGCTCCTTTTAGCTTCGATACAATGTTTATCGAGCTCCTCAAATTCACCTCTTCATTGGGAAAACTTTTACCACCGAGCGATTTTTTTTAAATTTTCGAATGAAATATAATCCGAGGAGGCTCGATCTGGAGAAGAGGGTGCATGAGGCAGCAATTTGAGCTTTAATGCATTGATTTTGGCCATCGCGATGTCGGATGTGTGCACTGGTGCCAGTGTGACCAATTCAATTGGTATTGGAAATCATGCTAAATTCTAAATAGCATGTTTTTTTTGCATAAAAAAGTGCTAAAAATCATGCTAAATATTTTTAGAAATCAAAACCTGCTAAAAACCCAAAAATATAACAAAAAAACCGGCCAAGTGCGAGTGACACTCGGATTTCATTTATGCAGCTGCATGAATTTTGCTGTCAAAAATAGAATTCATACAAATAAAACTAAAAAACAACTGAAATGTGAATGGACGAACAGTTTTTGGTGCAGAATATGGGTAGAGAACAAGTTATGCTACCTAAAAAAAACATAATCAACATGTACTTTTTTTTACATTTATTGTTATAAATCTATTTACAAATTGTTTATTATTGAAACAGTGCCACCCGGCGGCCACTGTGGAGTTGGAGTTTGGTCTGTGCTGTGACTGTGGTGTCGGTGTGTGAACGAGCATGAGTATAGTTCAGTAGAAAAAAAAAAATAGTTGGCGCAACAGGTCTGTAGGCACCCTAGGCCTAGCTTCTCACAAACGTTCGTTTCGTGTGAGTTTTTAATTTTTGGGACGAATGGAAGGGATCTAAAATTGTATGCCGGGTCCAAACGGCTAATTGAGAAGCTCCTTCATGACAGTTATACTCTCGGATGGTTGTCAGACGTTCGCGAGAGGTGGCGCAGCGGAAAAATAAAACATTATGTTTGACTTTTTTCGGGATTCGAACCTGGGACCCCTCGCTTAGTAATCCAACACATTAACCACTAAGCCACTGCGCCTACTACGGTCCAGTATATATACCTCAAATAATTATCCAAATAAAGGGTGATTTTTTAAGAGGTTTAGAACTTTGTTTAAAAAAAAACACAAAAAATTCGAAAAAATGAATGAAATATTTATTTGAATCGATAGTTTGAACCTTGCAATTTAATGTTTAAAGATAATTTCATGCAAATGTTGACCACGGCTGCGTCTCAGGTAGCCCATCCGCTGAGTCCAATTTTGGCATACTCTTTCACACATATCGGCCGGTATCTCACGAATGAATGCATGGATGTTGGCTTCCAGTGCGTCAATCGAAGCGGTCTTGTCCCTATACACAATAGCCTTGGCATACCCCCACAAAAAATAATCTAATGGTGTCAAATCGCACGATCTAGGCGGCCAATTGACCGGCCCGAAACGTGAAATTAACTGTTCACCAAACTCGCCTCGCAATTGCGCCATTGTTTCGCGTGCTGTCGGGCAAAAAAAGTTTGTTATCATCGCTCGGTAGCGTTCACCATTAACAGTAACGCTGCGATTCGCATCATCTTTGAAGAAATATGGCCCAATAATGCCGCCGGCCCATAAACCGCACCAAACAGTGGCTTTTTCGGGATGCATTGGTAGCTGTTGCAATGCTTCTGGCTGATCTTCACTCCAAATGCGGCAATTTTGCTTATTTACGTACCCATTCAACCAAAAATGAGCCTCATCGCTGAACACAATTTTTCGATAAAAAAGCGGATCCTCGGCCAGCTTTCCAAGAGCCCATTCACCAAAAATTCGGCGTTGTGGTAGGTCGGCTGGCTTTAGTTCTTGCACCAGCTGTATCTTAAAAGGCTTTACGCCCAAATCCTTCCGCAAAATTTTCCACGTAGTGCTGTAACAAAGGCCTAACTGCTGGGAACGGCGCCGAATCGACATTTCGCGGTCTTCTGTCACACTAGCTGATACGGCCGCAATATTTTCTTCACTATGCACAGTACGTAAACGTGTTGGTGGTTTAATGTCCAACAAAGTAAATTTGGTGCGAAATTTGGTCACAATCTTCCGAATAGACTGCTCAGAAGGTCGAGAATGCCGATCATAAAATGGAAGCAGCGCGCGATGAACATTTCGAACCGAGCACGAATTTTGATAGTAAAATTCAATAATTTGCAAGCGTTGTTCATTTGTAAGACGATCCATGGTTAAATTGCAAACCAAACTGAAGCTGTTTGACAGTGACACAAGGTACTAAACACACGTCAGCTGTCAAAACCAGTGTTGCCAAAACCAAACCAGCTAAAAAATCACCCTTTATGTATATATTCCCTAACCATAGAATCCAGGGATGGAACAGAACATGGCCATTATTGGGATTAAGTTAAACATTTCCAGGTGCCCCACGTGGGCAGCCGGTTTGAACTTAGTAGCGCATCTAGCTGCTACCTTCCTTACGAAGATGTGTAAAGGTAAAATGGAACAAACTGAAAAAAAAATTTAACAATAAAAACATCGTTTTTCAACTCAAAAAAATCTTTATTGGGAACTCTTTATCACATTTCGAAGTAGATTTCAATTTCTATTTCACAAACTTTATTTACCACGAGATGTAGAACATTGTCAACGGCGACGCGTCGAGACAGAAAAATATTGTTGTATTTTCTCGTTCCCTCCCATTCCCATTCCCACTCGCAGTTTGACGTTTTGCACAACTTGTGCTCTGTGTAAACAAACAAATACATTAGCTGTTTTTTATTATCAGCGTGATCTGATCCGAATCAGATCACGAAAATAAAACAAAACGG
The DNA here is from genome assembly GCA_951230905.1 of Cheilosia variabilis. Classification (NCBI taxonomy): domain Eukaryota; kingdom Metazoa; phylum Arthropoda; class Insecta; order Diptera; family Syrphidae; genus Cheilosia; species Cheilosia variabilis. Next base: position 121,514,441 of record OX579676.1, on the reverse strand, counting down.
ATCATTGAAAAGTTTAATTTTGGAATTGTGGCAACAGTTGCTTTCAAAAGCAAAACAGATAATACAGGGTATTTCAAACTTCATATTGCCACCAGCCATATTGCAAATATTCTTCTCAACGTGACGTCACACAAGGCACATGTCATTTCACTTGCAAAGTCGGGGGTGTTACCATATTTGAATCAAATTTGCATAATTTTTCTTTCCAAATATATTTTTGTGAAACAAATTTAGTATTTTATGTTCAAATATGTAACACATGAACAATATTTGCAGCTACCGCTTGAGTTTATCTTGGCATATTAAGGTGTGTCCAGACCACCGACACATTTCAGAAATGGTTATGAAATGTGTCTGAAGGAAATCGGACAGATTTTATAAACATTTATAAAAGATTTCTGAAATTTATTTACTAACTGCATTTACACTGCGTAAAATTTATCAACTCGTTACTCAGCAGTTACGTAAATTGTTTGTATACCTACTTATTTGTTTATTAATACGAGGGTAAATGTTTGTGAAATGTTTCAACTTTTTCCTGTTTTGGACGAGACCAGCGACATGCGATTTAATTCAAATAATCGTATTAAATTAATCACTTTCTCATTAGGTATTCAAAGCTTTTCTGGACATTTTTATTTTATTTAAAAACAAATAATAATCGAATAACAGCGCTCACTTTCTGCAGGGATACTTATAAAACAAAAATTATTTCCCATCACGATTGGGTAACTGTGAAACATTTCATAAACGTTTTTTTGGTGTCCAGATCCAAACCAGCAAAACATTTCTAAGCATTTCATAAAAATTGTTTTATTTAATAAGTGTTTTAGAAATAAATATGGAACATGAAGGAAATACCTTCATTTAAATTGTTTATCAAATGTTTGGCTGGTCTGGACATACCTTTATAGAACGAGAAAAAACAAAACTACTCGGAATAAGGACAGGGACTTTATTCGAATGGTAAAAAAATCATTTTGTGTTCCATTTTTTAGTCTGGCAATGCGATTGTGTGGCAATGGTTTACAGGCACACCAACATTCAAGAGTAAAAGAAACAACGCAGCCGGAAATAGTCATTTTCAGATCATGATTCGTGATCTCGATGAGAAGCAGGATCATGTGCTGTTGTTGTAAGTGTATGTAAATCGATGATCTATATGGATCATAAACAGCTATTGACAGAAATTGGTAGAAGTTTGTTCGAAAGAAAAAAATGCTGCCAGTTCAACTTTTCAATATTTTTTTAACGAGATAAACAAAAAAAAAGATTTTAATGGGAAAAAGTGTGACAAAGCGAACAAAAAAGTAACATTGTAATTAAAAAGTGTTACACTTGTATCATTGTGGCAACGCTGCTTCTAGTGCAGTTGTTGGGCAGTTACGAGACAGGCAATACGTTGCAGCTTTTGGAGCTCATTTGCCGATGTCCGTTCAAGTACTTTCGGCCACCATAAAATTGCCGCGTATGCGATAATGGGTCTTACCATCGTGATATATTTACAACCAGTGTATTATAATGGGACTTAGACCCCAAGTTCTGCCGTACAGGCGACTACTGGCCCACATGGCTCTATAGTGGCACGTTCTGTGGCGGACCAGACGTTTTTCACTTTTCATTTGCAATTTTTCACTTTATCTTTGCAAATTTCGTTTCACCAAACACAAATTTTCAAAGTGCAAAGCATGTTTTTGCAAATTGCAAAGTTTTGTCAATTTGCAAGGAATTCGTCCATTTCGTTTCACCAAACAAATTAGATTTGCACTTTACATTTAAATCGTGAAAAGTTTTATTGACAAACTTTGCAAAGAACAAAAATCATTTGCAGGTGAGCTTTTGTTGAACCGTTTCGAAGCACTCTTTGAAGGAGAAGAGGATACAAATAATGTAAAATTAAAATTTGTTGTAAAATTAAGGACAAATTTTGAAATTTTTCAACCCCGGAAAGCTTTCGTTTAACGAAGACGAGTATTGAACGTATTTTGTCAACAATTGGACATAGGCTAAGGTTTGACAGCGAACGAAATAATTGCTTAAGTCCCTTGCAACAGCTTCTATGCACACTACGTTGGATTGGAAATGTAGGGCAATATCATGGAGTCGCTGCTATGCACGGAATAAGTAAAGCTACAGTCTGCAGAGACATGGGAAGACTGCCTTCAATGCAATGGTGGTATGTGGGCCGGACCGATCTTGCTATGCGATTAACGTAAGCTGGCCAGGTAATGTGCACGATGCAAGGGTATTAAGGAACTCCCGTTTGGCTGCGAATTTCAATGCAGGATATCGACCATTTCCAAATGCAGTACTTTTAATAACACCACTAAGAACAAATCAGGACGTTCCAGTGGAACAGCGTTTTAACCGAGCTCATCAAAAGACTAGGCGAATCATTGAAAATAGTTTTGATATGTGACATGTACGAGTTTCTTTCATTCTCAAACATTTAATTTTTTTAGGAAAATTTAAGGAAAAAGTTCCATGTTTAAACTATCTCCGCCTGCAGCCCGCTATTGCAAGTAAAATCTTTTTAGCCTGCTGCGTTCTACATAATCTGGAAGTAAACAGAGAACAATCAACGTGGGAGAATATACACGCATATGTTTTCACTTTGCAAGTTTACAAAACACACACTTTCTAATTGAATGCGTGAAACACTTATACTTTTCACTTTGCAAAAAAATCTGAAAAAGTGAAAACTGCAAAGTCGTGAGAACTTTGCATTTTTAGTGAAACACATCGCACTTGTACTTTGCAGGAATTATTTTTTTTGCAAAATTGCAAAGTGCAAAGTGAAAAGTGGTTTGTGAAATAGGCCCCAGGTCATAAGCATATCCGATGGCATTGTAGCCTAGACTATGGAGACTGACTTGTAGACTGTCGATGACTAAAGACAACAAAAGCGCGGAGAGTACCCCACCTTGAGGGCAGGCTTTTTCTGCTGTCACTTCCCCGGAGGATGAGGAAGTTATTATTCGACTTTCCTCTGGATCCAATGGTTGCTCAAGTCTTCGATACCTTTACAACTGATCGCCTTAGCAATCGAGTATTATCCGGTATTATCGAAAGCACCTTCAACGTCCAAGAAGGCACAAATTTATGGCATAACTTGACTCAATCTAAAAGTTATATCTATTTCATTACTCGAACAACAAAAACAAGTGGCGTAGGTATGTCCGCAGCTGATTCGTAAAGTCACTTCGATGAGATAGTGTCAAGCTTTTCTTGTGATTAGATTTTTATTAGTCCTAGCCTTTTACATCAGAAATGAACACGAAAACCCAATCAAAGCGAACTAATCAACCGGCTGATAAAATCAACGTCTAAAAATTCACTAATCTCAATTGATTTAATTTACTAAAAACCACCCGAGATTAGGATTAACTTTATTATATATAAATATGTACGAGACAAGTAATAAAAGCGTTATCGAATCGATAACAAGCCTGATTTCGGAGTATACGGCGTATAAATTATTAATTAACAATTTGCACCTGGGCACCAATTTAGACCTCCGATTGTATAGTTGTCGTGTTGTTGTGTTCGTCATCACTAACCCATTCACGCACCAGCTGGGCGATTCTCTCCTTCGACGCCCTCAACTCGGCGGTATCGTACCGGCTAATCGATCCAAGATCCATACAATGTGCATGCACTGTAAGAAAAGTTACAGAGTTACAACAGTGATTTTTGAGAAACTAAAACCCTTCTCTTACATGGTATGACAGTGGCCCTATCGCTGTCGGTAATACCCATTGCACTCCAAGGATCCAATCCACCATGAGTGGTGTAAACATTCTCGACCTCGGGATTAAGGCCGCCAAATACGAAATTTGTCGTATCGGCCCGCAGGTAGATGGTATTGTTTGTGAAGCGATCGCCATAGACGTCACCGCAGGTGGCGATAGACAGTGCCACTGGGAACTTGGTTCCAAACGGCTGAGCTGACGAGCCCGAGGTCTGATACCAACCGTATTCGTTGCAGGTTTGGTAATACCACTGACGCACTGCGGGGAAAAATCTCAATTAGGTTAAATGTTGAACGGAGCCTTCACATAAATCTAAAAAAATGTCAGTTGTAGCTTGGGGAACCTACAAATTTTAATGTTTCCCAAGCTACTAAGTCTGTCAAGAAACGGTCCACAAAAAACCTGATCTGGTTCAACTTGTATTTCGAATGCAGTAAATTGTAAACCCTTTAACGATGTAGGTCCTTGTGCAAAGTATTCAATTATATGTAATTTAATTGTATCAAGACTTTCTTGAGAACGGGAGTATTTCTCTCAATCATTTTTTCAGTCACAAGTTCTTAAAGTTATGGCACATTATAGTTTAAAAAAGGGGGCGGGATCCACCTGTCAAACAAGAAATTACAAAAAATCTGTGTTTCATAATTGAAACAATTATTTTACGTCTAATATTTTCCAAACATACGTTTTATGAGATCATATCAATTGACAGCAATTTGACAGTGACAACATGTCGGCCCATAGAAAGTTGATGCGCACATTCAAAAACCTAGTTCGAGTTAATTCGTCTGGACAGGATGTCTCCTGAACGCAAAAACTGTATTGCTCGTTATTTTCAATTTTACTACTTCACGAAATGTCAACTGAGTACTCATTCGCGCAGAACCGGATTAGATTTGTCGGAAATCTCTCCATAAACGTCCAATAAAACGTCACAAAATTTAGCTCTGAAACATAACTTCAGTCAGCTGTCAGACTTAGTTAACTAGAGTTTTGAACATTATGTTATTTACTGAACAGTTACTCGTATACACACGTTAACTGAGCATACTCTAAATATCACATTCAAAAAGCTTGGCTGCACAACTTCACATTGAGTTGATTTAACTTGTTTGTCTATATAAACGCTTTGAATGCCAAAAAGTCCACTTACTCGCTCCACCAGGATAATAAATCGGTACCGAAAGATATGTAATCAACGTTTGGTAGGCGACGTCAGAGCATGATGAACTTCCAAATTGGGACAGGACATACCTAGAAAGACCTAACAGATCGTCTTCACCGCGCATAATTTGACTGCAAGCGGTTTGAATAGTTCTATAACTAAAAAAAAAAGGAAATAAATTATAAGCAATTAATTTCTATGTCATAAACGTCAAAGCTCCACTGGAATTGTAAAGATGAAATGTCAAAACTTACTTATGATAATGATTTTGGACGATACCAGCAAAAATATTCGAAATCGAATCAAACAGTGTCCAGATATCCAAGTCATTATTTTCATCGAAATTATTGCAGATTTGTAGCATTGCTTTCACTTCAGCACCCCGTTTGTTGGCAAACATGTTTTCCAATTCAGCGATTCCATTTTGAATACGATTGTAACAAGCTGAACCGCCAACTTGGTTGATGGATCTGCCAGTGACTTCTTTGTATTCTGTAGGAAGAAAATAAAATAAAAATTGTCATGCCATGTGACAAATCTTCAGTCAAAGTGACAACTACATAGTGGAAACAAATTTAACATTTAACTACTGTAAAGTGTTCCTTCGCTTTGGCAATTTGATATGATTTAAACAAAAAATTACCTTTCTGATGTTGACATCTGTCATTTTTGTATTGAACACATTCTTTAAATGGTTTTCCAAACAAAATATGTATAAAACAATTTTACAAGAGGAATGCTAGTCAGTTATTTTATCAAGTCACTCGTAGAGAATATTTGCATATTACGAAATATAAACGTCAACAGTCTGTCATTTAGAGGCACAAAATATGAACGTGAAAAAGGCGAATCTTGGTCTGTAATTTAATACGGATTTATCTAAATTTAACATGCAACAAAAACCGGGATTCAGCAATTCCGCGCAAAAATGGTGTCCCTTACACCGCTTTCAAAATTATAAAAGTCATTTCTTTCCGTATATGATGTTTATAGCCCGAGGATTCCTATTCTGTTGCAATCACTAGAGCAAGTAAACTTACTGCCAACGTCGTCGATTTATTCATCTTTAGTATACAAAAAAAGATTCTTTTAACTTCACATTATTTTCGTGCCAAATGTCAAATTATGTAATGTATGACACAAAATTTAAAGCAGAAACTTGACGGCAAATTGGCGACTATTTTCTCCTCCCAGGAGGTTGCAGTTTTACCTTTGGTAATGCTTTCAAGTGTTCACAGCTATTTTTGTTTGTTTAGCCCTTTCGCCCCGCATGGTACATAAATGTACCAGCAAAAGTTCAAAGAACCCTAGGATCTCTCATTTACACCAGAATTGGTTCCGATTTGTACCAAATCGTGCTTGACTATCTCTGAAGCAAAAACTAACGGTGCTTCACATTTTCGTTGCAGCTGTGACTCTTTATTTGTCATTGTTCTCTGGCGTGTCATGCAAAAAAGTGGTGTGTTACAAGTTTTATTGCAGTTTTCTGAAATTTGTGCTGAAATAAATTGATCAAATAGTGATATTTCAGTTGATATAATTCGATATAGTGAAATAATTGCAAAAGGTAAGTTTTTTGAGTCGAGATATGGGTTTTATTGGCAGTATCTTGTAGTTGGTACTCAAATGTACCATGCGTCTTTTATAGTGGTTCATATATGTACCACTCGTCTGCTTTGGCATTACTTTAGGTACGATCTTTGTTTCTTTTTGCTTCAAGATTCCAATGGATAACGACCAAATTAGAATGACCTTGGAGGAAGAGACTGGTACATCAAGCGAACAAGACTTTTCTTCTGATAGCGACGATTTCTATGAACCCTCAGCTAGAGATGAATCCGAAACAGACTCTGAGGATGATCACGAAGAATCCGCTTCTGAAGATGATTTGGATGGCGAACTGGCTGGCGTTGAAGAGTTAGATGCTGAACCTGAAGCACGCGATGTTCCAAACACTGCAGAAATGTCCCATGGTGAAGGTTTTGTTTGGACTACGCCAAGTGAAGCATTCATTCCTAAAAAAAATGTTTTTCCTCCACGAGGCTGTAGAATCTCAGACACTATTCACAGATCGTCATCAATACTCGACATTTTTCATAAACTCTTGCCACAGTCTGTTTATATTTACATAGCACAGTGTACAAACCAGCGCCTAAACATCTATCGAGGATTGACGAAATATGAACGGAATAAGAATATGCAACCAACTAACGCAGGTGAAATCAAAGTTGTTATTGGATCTATGTTCGTAATGTGCTACAATAGACTCCCTTGTCTAAAAGATTATTGGTCATTGCACAAATCAATGGGAAACCAGGCAGTTAAAGATGCAATTACGCGGGATCGATTTACAATAATATCTTCAAAGATGTATTTCACTGCTCCCGAGAAGGCTTCTAATAGTTCGAAAACGTACTATATCAATGATTTGGTTGAATGTTTCAAAAAAACGTTTCAAAGGTGCAGACAGGACAGCGTGTATCAAAGTATCGATGAGTCGATGACGAAATTCAAAGGGCGCAGTTCACTGAAGCAGTACATGCCTCTAAAGCCTGTCAAAAGGGGAATAAAAATGTGGCTACGTTGTGACGCTAAGACCGGCTATACCTATGATTTCAACATATACTGTGGAAGGGAATGTCAACCAGTTGAAGGGACGCTAGGTGAACGGGTTGTGAATAAATTGGCCAGTACAATCACAGAGCCGGATCTTATGCTTTGACCGTTTCTTCACATCCGTTGATTTATTGAACACAGTTGCCTATCCAGCGGTTGGTACACTAATGTCTAATCGAAAAAATGTACCCAAATTCGCCAAAAAACTACAAAGAGGGGAAGCAGAGTTCAAAGGCACTTCCTCTGGTCTCTTATGTGTAAAATGGCAAGACACAAAAGAGGTCTTAGCATTGAGTAATTGTCACAGTGATGAAATGAAAAATGTAACAAAAACATTGAAAACTGGAGAAAAAGTCATAGTGCCATGCCCAGATATGATCAAATTCTACCGTGAAATAATGGGAGGCGTCGATTTGGCGGACCAAATGAGTGGGCTTTACGAATACGATCGAAAATCTGATAAATGGTGGAAACAAATATTTTATCGTTTGATTATGATGGCAGCCGTCAATTCGTGGGTTATTCACTGTGACATAAATAGAAGGAAGATACCATTCAAAAAGTTTTTGGTGAATTTGTCGGAGGATTTGATCAATCAAGGTTTGGAAACAACAGCTATTCGTAGATCTTTTCACCGAGGTACACGACCCAAAAGACAAACAGGTATAAAACATTTGCCATCCGAGGGATCTACCAGACGCCGATGTTATAGTTGCAGCCTGGTGAAAAAACAGTCGCGCACAAAAATAATGTGCAAGGAGTGCGATGTCTTTTTGTGTAAAAAATGTTTTACGCCTTTTCATTCATAAATAACAAAAAACTTTCAGTAAAATAAAGTGAATATTTTGAGTTTTATAAGAAGGTGTTTTATTTTATTATATTTCAGACCGGACGAGTGGTACATAAAGGTACCAACTAACATCTCGACTGGTACATTTTTGTACCAGGCTGCCCCGCCCTACCCCCGCCCCCGAGGGCTAATATCTTTACATATATAACTTAAAGGCGTTGATACTGACATATTAAAATAATAAAATTATTTCTAACTTATCTATTCGAATTGCGGGGCGAAAGGGTTAGACGACTTTTTAGGTTGTCAAAATAAACGTAAACAAGCAAAAATGTCACCCTTCAAAATCTTTAAACACATCTACCCAATATTTTAAAGATTGGGCGTTGTACGTGTAGTACACATGCACTTTTAAGTTAGGACTTATGTTTCTTATATATATAGATCGCAACCGGTCCAACATTTTAATGATGGCCGCTTAGTCAAACGAGCGGGTTCAGTTTTACCAAACACATCACATGCGATCTGTGAGTTATTTGCATGTGGCGCCCTCTGTTGGCAATTCTGGAAATTCGCAGATAGATTTGACTTAATTAAGGGTAAATGTGTAAATGTGTTTTATGATATTTTGTTAACAAATATTCTGACAGTTTGACGACGACTTTCACTTGATTTCATGACACTTTAGTAACAAATACGTTCCCCTTTTCCATATTTCATGAGATTTTGACAGGGGGAACTCGCTCAAATTGAACAACATTAGGTACGTTCCGTATTCTGATAGAAGAAAAGAAAATGAAATGGAAATGTTCCGCTTAGGTTTGTGCTATACACCCTTATTGCGAAGATCAACTATCAATTAATAATTGAAATTTATCAATCAATTTTGTTAAATGGTATTGTGACTGTCTACTGTCAATATTGTTGTTACATTGTGAGTTTTTTTTTTTAAATCTATTGCGAATGAAAAAAATCGCTATTATGAATAACAATTTTCATCGATTTTCTTGTCAGCTGTCAATTTGTCTTTCAATCGTAAATTTGCAGTTGATGAGTTTGTGCTACCTAAAGAAATAACTAAAAAATGTGACTTTCGAATAAAATAAGTGATACATTTAATCAGGATAGTAGGATTATCCAACTCCTCATCTTCATCAAAATATTGTTCAGTTGAAGTTCTGTTTTTAATTTTTTTAATTTTGTTTGTAAGTTCCTCAGAAAAAAAAAAAAAACATCTGTCAGATGCACATTCCAATTCACAATAATAGAATTATTTTGAAGGCATTCACAATACAACAATCGTTTATCAATTCTTTTTCGCAATACCGATTTTTATTTGAATTGATAAATTGTATCAAACGTCAATTGGTTGATAGTTAATCTTCGCAATAAGGGTGATAATTTAGTTTTAAAACTGAATATTTGTCTTGGTTTAAGTCACCTTTCGACGACGGATAATGTGCTTGGAAAAGTATCCTAGAAAGTCTCAATCATAACACTATGGTTGTAGAGCACAAATTGGAACAATATTCCACTTTGTTTTATGACACTGCTAATAGACATGCCAAATGTCTTAAATGTCAAAAAAACACGATTTAAATACTTAACATGTTATCACTATATACAGTTGACTTGTAGACTTTAGATCGCATACACAAATTTGACATAAATACGATGTATCCGATTGACAACTTTTACGCGGCGTTGCACTATTTAACATTCCATTCCATTCCATTCGATTTCGAAACACTTTGAACAAGTTAAATTAGTTTCATATAATATCCCTTTCGTGCGATTAGCATCATTTCGACAAAAGAAAATGCGCGATAATAATAATCATATTTAGTGTGAAGATTAAAAAAGACTTTTTGTAAGGCCAAATGTGTTCTGTCTTTAAAAATGTCAAAAACGGGAACTCATTTCCAACCAGTGTTTCGCTAAAGTTTGGTAAAAAATTAGAATAATGAAATGCAAATTCAATCTTCTGACCGTAAGTCAGTCACTTCAACTGTCAAATCGGTTACTAAATCTCCACTTACCAACAAAATTAACTTTGGCATACAACGGTGCGCTGGACGCCCAAGCTCCAACAATCAAATCGGGATATGTCTGCTTAAACCATGTCACCATTGTGGCTGAATAGGATCCTCCTGCCAAAATCACTTTCGAATTCTCCAATCCCGCAATATTTGATTTCACAGTTCGGATAAAATGCGCCAAATCGGCCAATGCCTGATTGACTGACAAGAACCTGAGATTTGCAGTGCGAAGAGTCCTAAATAAAAAAATTCTAAGTCCTGAAGATTGAATTTCATGTAACTACTCATACGTCGTTGGCCTGCTCCCGCCATAGTATCTATGCTCGGTGTAAAACAAATATCCGTTGTGCTCCCTGGCCATGTCATGAAAGTGTCCTGCCATCAGAAAACCGGGGTCAATTTCCCATTCTCCGCCGACGAAAATGAAAATCGGTGCACCTGCCTCAAAGTACTCGTCATTGGCCATGTACCGCTAGAGGGGAAAGTTTTAGTCACAGAGACAAAGCAAAATCGTCTTCCTCTCACCATTTGCCACGTTCGAGTTTCGGTGTCATCAAAATGATCCAGTCTCTGTCGAATCCGTTGGGTGACAACCGCTCTTTCTCCAGCACGGCTAGCTCCCAATGGCGGCGGTGGTGGTCCGCTATGCAATTTCTGAAAGATCCTTTCGAAAACATTCGATGCCTGCACCGCTGCTGTGGCGCAAGTAACCGCTAGCACAAACGCGACCGTAAACTTCATCCTCGCACTTTTAACAATGTGGTGTCGATGAAAATTGCAATCGTTGGACAGTTTTCTGGGCCTTTTATTGTATCGGCCTTATCGGATTTAGATTGGTGGTTTACATTATTGCGGTCATAGTTTTGATTAAATCTAAGTAGTAATCTGACAGCGATAAAGTAGATTGTTGGAAAACTTCCAACTTTGAGCTAAAAATATATTCCTGCCAGACCACTTAAATTAATGGAATCTACTTTTTTTCGGATTTAAACACTGCGAATCAATTTGTGATGAGTACGGGACGTGGCACATTCAAGAAGTCGGTTTTATCTGATGATTATATAGGTTTTGAGGCAAGATGTACGATGTGCCACACTCAGGTCAGAACAGGTTATGCTCTTTCAATGGCAAAAGGTTGTGTCTTGCCTATTGTACCCATATATATAAGTCCTTACTGGTCTGCTATATACAAACCTTCCAGAGGATATAACGAAGATCGTGACTTTGTTTAGGTATTGTTGTGTTGGAAAGACCAAGATCAAAGATCTGACGGAATTTCTTCTTCTGTGTCCCCAACTTCCTCAGCATTGCAACATATGCACGGCTTCAGAAAGATATCTTCTATCCTTCCACATGAGTCCTTCGGTCCTGGAGTGATTAAAGGACGGTCATTGCGGCCTTGGGAAGAAGGTTAACGTTGTCACCGTTCCGATGATTACTATCGAAGGCCAGAGTAATAACTAGACCGGAAATGCTGGTGGGTACGTTGTTGCTGCCTAATACTTATGGCGATTTGCCTATGGCTATAATCCTCCTGTGTCACGTCGAGGGAAAACGGGGTGGTTTATCCTTTCATCGGGGGAAGGGTACTGATACAGTCCATCCCTTGCCCGTGAACTTCGAGGGGTGACCGAAACAGTGAACCCTTCGCTTATGATCCTCCGACATCTCGTCCGAAGTGACGTATACCGTTTGTGTCAGTATCTGTGATCATTAGAGCTGCCCTTTCTTTGCGAGGCCTTACTAGACGTTTGGTAAGGTAGGTCAAGGAGGAGGTGACCGGTTGGACCCTCGCCTGTATCCTCTGGTTACTGATCGGATAGGGCAGATAAGGCGAGGCGTAGTAATAGAGGTGATTGGATCAATCGTTCTGATTACTGCGCAAATTGTGAGGTGTCTCAAATTGGTAAAAGAGTGGGTCTGACCGAGTGACGGGTTGTTTCGGATAAACACGAAGGGGTAACCGACCATTATAGCCTTCTTAAGTAAGGAGAATTCAATCGATTGCATAGGAGCGTACGGTTCACTGTTGTTGTTCGAGTGTGGCTAGCTCGTCCGCTTTGCAGTTGCCAGGAATGTCACTCTGCCCTGGAACCCAGCACAGGGTTACTGAACATCTGTCCGCAATCTCGTTAAGAGATTCCCGGCATTGTTTTACCATCTTCTCATGGCTTCTATTGCTTCCTGACTGTCTATGTATAGTACAATAGCTTTTCCGTCTATCGCAAACAAGGCGAGTCTGCAGGCTGCCTCGCGTATAGCCATAATTTCAGCCTGAAAGGCGCTACAGTGGTCTGGAAGACGTAAGGCAATACTAATTACGGGTGATGGAGAATAGATTCCCGCTCCATTTGTTGCCATTTTGGATCCATCTGTATAAACTTCAAGTGCATAATTGTTATCTATTGTGCCATTCTCCCATTCGGAACGTTCTGGGATTAATGCTTTGTATTTAATGTTAACGTCCTCAAAAGGTATGGTGTAATCCGTTATATCTGGGATTGTATGAGGGAGAATGCTCGTATGGCCTATTTGATAGTTGGTCCATTTCTTAGATTCTCTAAGTCTTAAGGCTGCCATAGACGCGACTAGTTTCCCGTAGATATCGACAGGAAGCAGGTATAGTATTGTATCTAAAGCGGCCGAAGGTGTGGATCTGAGTGCGCCTGTGATGCATACGCTGGCTGATCTTTGTATCCGTTCCATAGAACTGGTATTGCACTTTTTCTTTAGTGCGGGCCACCAAACCAGGATTCCGTAAAACAGAATTGGTCTGACTACCGCAGTATAGAGCCAGTTTGTTACCCTAGGCTGGAGGCCCCATTTTGGGCCTAAGACCTTCCTGCATGTGTGGATAGCAACCGCGGCTTTCCTTGTGCGGTCCTGAATATTAAGCTTCCAGTTTAGCTTACTGTCTAAAATTAGACCTAGATATTTGGCATGATTGCTAAATTGTAGCTCCTTATTTTTGAGTTTTGGAGGAGTTAAATTGGGAATTTTGTATCTGTTTGTGAACAAGATTAGCTCTGTTTTGGATGGATTAATATCAAGTCCGACTGTATCCGTCCATTTAACTAACTTATGAAGGGCGGATTCCATAAGGTCTCTTATTATATTAGGGAATTTTCCAGTTACAGCAATAGCGATGTCATCTGCATAGGCTATAACTTTACAACCCATATTTCTCAGGATGGTGAGTGCTTCATTAACTACTAAGATCCAAAGTAGTGGCGACAACACTCCCCCCTGGGGTGTTCCCCTGTACACTGACCGTTTGGTTTGACTGCTTCCTAGTTCAGATAGGATCACTCTGCTACTGAGCATGTACAAAGCCACTCGTAGTTATTTACTTTTCGGACATAGGTACACTTTCCCAACTACTGACACTTGTGGTACTCCATTTGGGATATTTAACTTTCTCCATTACGTAGTAAGAGAAAGATGGGTATTGTATTCGTACAAAATTTCGAACTCGAGATGTTAATCAATTCTATACATAACGATGATAGACTCTTTCCGTCTGTCTGTCTGTCTGTCTGTCTGTATGTCCCGAGGCATAAAGCCTAAACGGCTGCCCGGATTTCGTTCAAACTTCGGATTTGGAGTTTGGGGGCTAACAGTTCGGGGCCGTTTTTTTTTTGCATGGTAACCTCGATATTAATGGTACTTCCCATAAAAAATGTTCATACCAGTTTGATTTGTTCGAAAACGGCTCTAAAGATTTCAACAAAAATTCATATTTAAGCTTAAGTAGGTGAGGTTAACATGACTGCATACTCAGTTTTCCGCTAAAAAAATCGAAAAACGGTACTTTTGAAAATCGGACATACATATCTCGAAAACGGTCCATACGATTGTAACAAAAATTCATTTCTAAGGTAATATGGTCATTTATAACCTAATGGCAAATTTTGTTTTTCTCTGTAAAAAGGAAAAATTCAGTTTTCTTTAGTTTACATGAAAGCGGGAATAACGATTTTGACTAAAATGCAAACTTAGAGTAATATTGGTGCTTTCAAAATGATTGCGTCCTTACTTTTCAATTCGAATCACCAAAAACGCTAATTTTAAAAACTGCTCATATCTCGAAACCACCATTTTCGATTTCGATAAAACCCTAAAAACCAAGTAATGCTTACATCCCGAACAATAACTTGTACTCGGTTTTCAGCTAAATAGTTAAGCAATAGTATATTTCAAACTAAACATTGCAATATTATTTGGAACTGTTGTGTCTGCTAAATTTTACAAAAAACCACTCTAACGATTTTGACCAAAATACTTAGATGATATAAGTACCTATTCTATATAAGATCCCTTATTTAGTTTTTCTCAAAAAATTCAAACAAATCTATTTCTTAAATATTTCTCAAAAATCAATACCCAGATTCCGATCTGTATTCCTATATTTTCGGTATAATTTTGAAATAATAACAATGCCCCAACTTCCAATGAAAATCCAATAACAAATATTACCAACTTTTAATTTTTTTCATCCATATTGAATATGCACCCTAAAAATATTTCCAACATCTTGGAGCTTACTCAATCAGCAGCTCCCACTTCATTTACATTAAAACTTTCGATGAACTTTGGTATCATCGTCGACGTGTGTGATATAAATGCGCTGAGGGAATAACTTACGCATTTTAAGAATATTTCTGGTACATTCAGCTTTATGTATTTTTAGCTCACGGCTCCAATACTAAAGTCTAGCCCTTAAAATCGTTCACAAGTGCTTAAAAATGTGTTGTTCAAAATACAGTTAAAACCCGTTTTTCGCTCCTATCATTATTTATTTTATTTTGTTCATCATATCGTCACTTTAAAGGTGAATTTATTTGAACACATACGAAGCAAGTTTCAACACAAAACAACAACAAACACTATACATTGTACTTTCTAAATAACTATTTACATTATTTCAATTTACAAGTTATACAATTGTTGCTTGGGTTTTTCCTGCTTCGTCTTGGTATCATTACCAACCCATTCGCGTACAAGTGCTGCTATTCTCTCTTTAGATGCCCTCATCTCTGCTGTGTCAGATGAGCTAATCGACCTGAAATCCTTGCAGTGAGCGTACACTGAACGAACGGTTAGTTTAATGATAATTTTGTTAAGCCAAATTAAGCCGACTTACGTGGTACAACGGTTGCCTTGTCGCTTTCTGTCACGCCCATCGCACTCCATGGATCCAATTGACCATGAGTGATGTAAACATTTTCAACTTCCGGATTCTTACCACCAAAGATGTCGTTTGTATCATCGGCATTCGTGTAGACGGTGTGGTTTGTAAATTGATCACCATAGACGTCATTGCAGGTAGCGATATACAAAGTGACAGGGAATTTTGTGCCAAATGGCTGGGCACGTGAGCCCGATGTTTGATACCAACCAAATTCTTTGCAGGTTTGGTAATACCATTGACGCACTGAGAGAAAACGAGAGTTAGCATAATTCAAATAGAGAGTAAATAGCAGCTGTCAAAAATAATCATTGCGACAGATGTGACGTAAGTCGAAAAAGATCGCAATTGCAGAAAGTTAATGACGTTTCTCAAATTGGCTTAGAAAATTTCTTCCTCCAAAAACTTTGTTCATCTAAACAAATTTCTACCGTATTGTCTGACTGACAGTGACAGACGTCATGCAGATTGCAAATTGCTTCAACATGGTTTTAGAAAGTGATATCAAATTTAAGTCCAAGAAGATCACTTAAATTTTGTTTACTTCAATCTGTCACACCTGTCAAACTTCATCTACGAAAACCAAAATGACATCTTACTCATTCCATTTGAATAATCCGAGTCCGATAGGGAGGTCACCAATGCTTTGTAGGAAATATCCGTACATCGCGCTGTTCCAAAATTGTACAAAATATAACTTGCAACACCAGTCAAATCGTCTTCGCCTTGCATAATTCTATTACAAGCATTTTGAATATCGCCATCACTGAAAGTAGAGAAATACGGCAGATTAACAACTGTCACCTTGCCCAAACTTACTCAAACTTACTTGTGAGTCTGAACGACACCAGCAAAAATGTCCGAAATCTCACTAAACAATGACCAAACGTCCAAATCATTGTTCTCATCGAAAGTATTACACAGTTTGAGCATCGCTTTCACTTCAGCACCTCGCCTGGTAGCTAGCATCTGTTCTATTTCAGCGACTCCATTTTGAATGCGTTCGTAACAAGTGTCACCGCCAACCAGTCTGATGGAATTCCCGGTGACTTCTTTGTATTCTGTAAGAAGGTGTATTGTTGTCAAATGTAGGTACAGTGGGAGTTAGTTTTTATTGTTTTTTTTTGACAGCTTTGACAGTTTAAAATTTTAACTCGTCCGATTTGGCTTCGAAGTTGCATTCGTTAAATTTGATAGCTTGTCAAATTCGACTAATGCAACTGTCAATTCAGCGATAAGTGCATAACAAAATTTACTAAGCTAAAAATTGTTGCCGTAAAGTTGGTAGCATTTGTACAAAAGCCCTCTGCTGATGTCTGTACTCATACAATACATTCGCTACAAGAATACTGCAGTTAAGAAATGACTACATGAACGGATGTGTCGGAGAAAATGTTAAAAATATTTTGTAAACGACTTTCACAGCCTCGTATTGTTTTTCGTACACGCACACTTTTCCAGCCTGTTATATTTACATCTAAAAGCTTAATTATATTCATTCGTGTTGAAACCTTTAAACTTTTGTTCAAAAACAGAATTAGTAATAAAATTAGTACTAGACCGTGGAAGCAACGCCATCTGACAGAATTTATTTTTGTGTATGTAGTGCATAGCTCTTTCAGGGGTGCGTCGATTCACAATATTAAGCTGAGCGCGCAATGCTAATAATCATATTAATTGTCGAGGCTAGATTTTACGAATTCACAATGACGAAATTTTCCACATAAAATAACCCACTGTCACCTACAAAATAGTAATAGTGAATGTTAAATATGATTATAAGTACGGCCCAACGTATCGAGGCAGGGAACCTTTATGAATAGTAATAACAACTTGCACTCTCGACATACTTTTTGAGAAATCCTTTACTTAAATGTCCATAATAAAAAGGTGTTTTTAATGAGAGCAAAGAAGTAGTAGGATATACCGCTTTCCCCGATATCGCTTTGTGTACCTCTTGGCAAAATTGTTTACAAAAAATAACCAACTATTAAAAAAAAGATATCGAAAAATAAAAACTCCTATTACAGCGATTCCTTAGCACTGCTATGAGCCTCATTAATAACTATTGCTAGTTTTTAAGATTAAAGTGTTAGCAATAGCCGTTTCTTCCACACAAATTTCGCTATTGTGAACTTACATAAATTAATGGTCGAGGCTAGAATTTAGCTAGGCCCTATGCGTCGTATACTTGTAACAAATTATAGACTTGCCTTTAAATTTAGGGAAGCTCACAATTGCGAAATTTGTTTGGAAAATATTGCAACTGTGAACTACTTAAATTTAGAGTAGAAATTAAAAATGTTTATTTGTAAGGCCCTCCGTGTGTTTTTGCATACAATGTGCGATACTAAAAATCATACTTAGTGTCCAGGCCAGATTTTACAAACTCACAATGATGAAATTTTCCATATAAAATTAGGTACTCATTGTGACCTACAACATATTTAGTCTGGAGATTAAAAAATGATTATTAGAAAGGCCAATGGGCCTTACCAATAAACATTTTTAGTTTCGACTCAAAATTTTAGTATAGTTCACAGTGGCTATATTTTTCATACAAATTTCGCAATTGTGAGATTCCGTAAATTTAAAGTCGAGACTAAAATTTGTTATTAGTACGGCCCAATATCTATATTTATCCGCACCAAATTCCCAACTCCTAAATTGTTTTTTAATAAAAATAATTCACAATAATTTTACTATTTAAAATGGATGTCGTATCTGTTTCACTTATGTCATTGCGCCATACTAATAATCATTTCTAGGGTCCACCATACGTTTTATGACCTCAAAATGTTGACACATATTTCATTACAAAATGTCCTATCGTAATCATTGTGAGCTGAAGTCCACAACGCAATTAAGAAGTGCCTCACGTACGTCGAAAAATAAATCCCCTCCCTTTACTCACCTACGAAATTGACTTTAGCCAAGACCGGTGCACTTGAGGCCCAAACACCATCAACTAAAGCCGGATAAAATCGCTTAAACCAAATGACCATCGTAGCTGAATAGGAGCCGCCCACCAAAATCACTTTGGAATTTTCCAGTCCTGCGACATTTGACTTGACAGTTCGAATAAAATGTGCCAAATCGGCTAGCGCCTGTTGAACATTTAAGTACTGTAGATACGAGTTGCGAAGGTCACTAGGAAAGCAAAAATTCGATCAAATTGCGAAATTCCATTTTGTTGATTGCGTAATCGCTCACATACCTCAGTGGCCTGCTCTGACCGTAGAATCTGTGCTCGGTATAGAACATAGACCCATTATGCTCTCTGGCCATGTCGTGCATGTGTCCTCCTGTCAGGAAACCACTTGAAATTGTCCATTCTCCTCCGACATAAATGAAAATTGGTCCACCTTCAACGAAATACTCTTCGTTCAACAAGTACCTCTAGTGGAAGAGTAAAGGGTGCCTTGTCAAATATTTTCGAACGGTGAATTTAGGAAATGAAAACTCCACTCACCATGTTCCATGTTCGATTTTCAGTGCTGTCGAAATGATCGAGTTGTTGCTGAATCCATGCCGTTTCAACTACACGACTGTCACGACTTGTCGTCGATGGTGGCGGAGGCTCCTGATGCAAGGTTTCGAAAGTTCTCTTGAAAACGTTTGCCTGCACCACTACTGTGGCGCACAATATGGCGAACACAAGTGTGACAGCTAACTTCATTCTAACTCGAATGTCGGACAGAAAGTGGCTGACAATTATTTTCGAGCTTATATCGATCGTATAATGGGTTTTCGGTTATGGGGCTTATCGTGTTTTAGTTGATAGTTTGAATGTATATATTTTGGCGATAAGATCATTTGGATTACATTTGATGGTGACGGTTTCCATTCAATTGTTAATATCGATAAGCTATTTATGCTTTTATTGTCGGCATTAGTTGCGAAAAGTATAAGCAGTAAAGTTATACAAGGAAACAACTTGATAAGGACGTTGCTAGTTTTGTTTTGAATGGATTGTAGCTGCCGCCGGTTCGGTTATTGTGCCTGGCGCACATACTTGCTTTTTGCGGCGAATTCAAATCTGAAGGCAACAAGTGCTGGTCGGCAAAAAAATCTAAATCAGATATTTAATCACTTTAAAAAGAAAAGTAATCTGCTGTGTTGTCTTAAAAAAATCCTGCACATGCAGAATGAAGTCGCAGGGGAGAGGCTGTTTGGCATTTTAAAACCGACCTTGGATAGGTACTGTTGACGATAAAAATTGGCTTGTCATAGGTGGCGCTACAGTTTATTAGCAGGCCTTGCAAAATTCATCCAGTAATCGACGTGTAGGAAGCTATCTCCTACAGATTCCAAATAAGACCAAACATCAGCCAACCCCCAGAACCACCACTACCAGCGCTGCGTTTGTGCTGCGAAAAATCCCTTAAAAAACAATCGGACCTAGTTAAGACCTGTGCAGAGCTCTTAGACTGTCGTTAGCTCTACTAACAACACAGCTGAGTCGAGTTGTTAATAAAGGTTCCGACTTTAAATTAACGAAAGCTCACAATTGCGAAATTGCATATGGAAAATATAGCCACTGCGCCATACTAATTACAAATTTAAGTCTCGACTTTAAATTAACGGAAGCTTACAATCGTGAAAATTGTATGGAAAATATAGCAACTGTGAATTACTTAAATTTAAAGTCCAAATTAGAAATGTTTTTTGGTAAGTCCCACTGTGAATTACTTAAATTTAGAGTCGAAACTAAATATTTTGTTTGGTAAGGCCCAATGTCTCTGCCATCTTTGATACTGTGAGCAGTGGATTTTCGCTATATGGGATGTGAGATTGGGCGCTACAAGCATTTCCGGTTGGTCCCTGTAACCCACGCTCAAAACAAAATTTAAAGATATTTTCATGATTTTTATTTTTCTTAATTTAGAAATTTATAATTTCTTTCTCAACTTTGTACAACCAACTGACAGCAATTGCTCCTCCAACTGTCATTATTTCAGACATTCACACTTCTTAGTTGGTACTTGAACCTATTTTCCACAACTTCCGGCAGCTCTTCCATCTCCGATTCGTCTTTCACCCAAGTTCGCACTAGGTTAGCGATTTTCTCCTTCGATGCTTTCATTTCAGCTGTGTCCGTTGGCTTAATCGAGCCAAAGTCTGAACAATGCGCATGTACTGTGAGAAAAATTATTAAAAACAAAGTGAATTTTGTTGCAAATGTCAAATAAATCCTTACATGGTATAACAGTTGCCTTTTCATTGTCGATAATTCCCATCGCATGCCATGGATCCAATTGACCGTGAGTGATGTAAACATTCTCGACATTTGGGCTTAAACCGCCAAAGAATGCATTTGTTTCCTTGATGTTTTGATGAATCGTTGCGTTTGTAAATTGATCACCATACACATCGTGACAGACGGCCATGTATAAATCCACAGGGAACTTAGTTCCAAAGGGTTGAGCTGATGAGCCAGACGTTTGATACCAACCGTATTCACTACAAGTTTGGTAAAGCCATTGTCGATCTGAAAGTTGACAGGTGGTACAATTAAGTGGTGACAGTTAGAGTGTGAGAGCGACAGCGACAGGTTGTGGTATTTCACGTGAAACTTGAACACTTGTGTGAAAAGTAGTTTGTACCCTTGGCGAGTTGGACCCTGTTTATAGGTAATTAAGCCTTAAAACTTCTATATTTTCAGGACATAAATTTGCATATCGTTTCGCAATTCGCAAAAAAATTCCAAAATTTTCCTTCGCGTGGGCTTTTTTCCATTCGCTGTAACGTCAACATTACATACTATGATGTATCGCGTCGGACTCCCTTATGACTTCGCTGGCGAACGAATTTTTTTTCAAGGGAACTTAATGCGAACGAATTGGAAATCGGTAGTATTACTGGGCAATTATTGTGAGTTAAGCTTGAACCTATCATATTTCTGCTGTCAAAACAACAGCCATGCACGGATAGTTGCTGTCATGGGCATTGCCATACTTTTAAAATAAATACATTTAAAAACTATCGAATAAAAAGCGCGAAAATGACACAACCAATTTTGTAATGACACGTCATAATTTTTGAAATGACAGCTTCACTTTTCGGATGAAAGTACGTCATTTGCAACGTGCAACTTGCTTTCTCGTCAGTTCATTCCCAAAGGGAAAAAACGAAACTTTATTAGTTTCGCTTTTGTCCGTCCGAACCCACTAGACCAATTTTTGGGGATCTATTTTTGTAACAATTTGTCCCAAACGATTTGACAGTGAATAATTTATAACTTGTTCAAGCCTTGAATAAATAGAATAAATGTTTTGCTAGCTATTCAAAGCCATTCGTTATAATTTTTCGAAACGAAAGTGTGAATACTGATCGAAAATTGAACGAAAATAGGAGAGGGTAGTGTCAAACCTGTCTATGATTTAAATTTTACTTACACATGCCGCCATTAGTATAATTGGACACCTTGATATGGTCAATTGTTGATTTATATGAAACATCCGAGCAATTGGACGAACCACTGAAACCCACAATATAATTTGACAGCCCTGTCACATCGTCCCCACCTTTCATGATCTTTTCGCAAGCCTTTTCGATATCACCAGTTCTGCAAAGAGTTCATTTAATTTTTTACAATTTACTTTGTGATTTGTCCAACTTACTTGTGTGATTGCACAACACCAGCAAAAATGTCAGAGATTTCACTAAACAACGACCAAACGTCGAATTTATTAGTTTCATCGAAATTGTCACAAAGCCTTAGCAGTGATCTCATTTCAGCAGCTCGATTGTTTGAGACCATGTTTTCCAATTCGGCGACGCCATTTTGAATTCGATTGTAACAAGCTTCGCCGCCGACTAGTTTGATTGATTGCCCAGTGACCTCTTTGTATTCTATAGGGGTAGGTAGAAAAATAATTTCGCTGTCAATTTATGCAAGGAATCTGGCTTAAGGCCAGTCTGTCATTACATTGAGAATATTTGCTTTGTAAATATTAAAACTAGTGGCATTAGACTGAAAAAGATATTCGATTATTATTGAAACTAAGTAATCTTGATTTTGACACATATGTACATCAAATAAGTGACATATGTAATCCAGATCAATAAAGTATGAAGCATGATTGTATAGTTTAGTACATACAGCTGTAGATGTCGAAAGGGAGCGTTTGTTAAATTGAAAAGCATAGACAATTAGGGCGGTGTTAAGCACGTGTCGTTTTTCCCGGCAAATTTTGACATGCTGATGTCACAAAAATTCGGCCATTCGAGGGTCACTGGCGTGTCTTTCTTGAGAGTGCGCTGCGACAGCCCGCGTGACCAGACGCTTAACAGGCGATCACAAGTAGTGACAAATGCTTACGTCATAATGACGTTGGTATGTCAAAATTTTACATAAGAAGTGTCATGTGTAATCGTAGCTTTAGATGATTTGTCATTTCTTGTCATGTAGTTCAGGTTCCTGAAAACGCTTCCAAGTATTCAAGAAGGTTTCGATTTTCACATTGGTTTTACAACGCTGTTTTTCAGTTTATTAAACAACTGAGAACTGCTCTCTGCGTGTCACAGAATTGTAAAAGCTTAGCGCACCAGTAAATGGATTCGATCAGCTTGTCAAATTTGTTTGAACTTTTCAATAACCCTTTTGGTTATTTATACTTATTTGTCATTTTCCTGTCACATTTTCTTTAAAATAAAAATAATTTTTTAAGCTACCCTAAGTTTTCCATGGAGTGACAAATCCGCTCAGTCAGTTAGACAGATGAGTATATTCAAGTTCAATGTAATTTTGTCGAGAGAAATTAATTTTTGGTCATAGTTTGAGCAACAATTCAGGGAAAAGAGTTCAGAAGTCTTCGAAAGAATTACAACGTTATGCGACAAATTATTGGCCCTCTTGCGGGAAAAGAAATAAAACGTGACTTCACTACGTTTGGTGAAAGCTTCAAGTTACTTAAGTTGGCTTTTCAATCGTAACAAAAAAAAAAGAAATATAATATGTACATCTCCAAACAAAAAAGCGGATTAGTTGCATTCTGCTACTGACTTAATCTGTCACTTTCCTGTCATTCCCAACGAAGCATCTTCATACAACAATACCTCAGTCTGACATTTATCTATACTCATAACTGACTCTGACATTATAAAGAAAAGACTACACACGAACAACGCGACAACTTCTGACATCTATCGCTTAAGTCAACTCCCGCTCCCGCGCAACTGAACTTACCGACAAAATTAACTTTCGCAAATAGCGGTGCACTCGATGCCCAGGCTCCCACAATCAAATCGGGATACATCTTCTTGAACCACGTCACCATTGTAGCCGAATAAGATCCGCCAGTTAGGATGACTTTTGAATTTTCCAACCCTCGAGTGGTTGATTTGACAGTACGGATGAAATACGCCAAATCAGCCAGCGCTTGTTTCACATTCAGGTACTTGAGATTCTCCGTTGTAAGATCACTTAAAAAGAAATAAACAATCAATCAAATTGCGTTGCGGATCAAGCAGCCCCTTACCTCGTCGGCCTGCTCTGACCATAGTACCGATGTTCAGTGTAGAACAAATATCCCTCATGTTCCTTTGCCATATCATGCATATGTCCTCCTGTCAGATATCCACTTGAAATCGTCCATTCTCCGCCAACGAAAACGAATATCGGTCCGCCATCCTCAAAGTATTGGTCGTTCGCCAAATATCTCTATGATCGATGGCGAAATGTCAAATGTCAAATGAAATATTGCTCTCATCGCATACGAACCATTTGCCAGGTCCTTGTGTCACTCTCATTGAACTGATCCAGCTTCTGTTCTATCCAACCGGTGGCAACGTTGAAACGGCTTGTAGACGGAGGCGGTGGCGGTTCCTGATGCAATAGTTCAAATGTCCGCTCGAAGAGGGACACCCCATGGCAATTGGCACAACACAAAATGGCCAAGGCAGTCGTAACAATGAACTTCATTCTAACAAAAAAGTCGTGCGCCAAATGATAAGTATTGCCAAAACTGGCTGACTTATATTGGAATGCGTGTGAAGGTTCCGTTTCATGTCGTCTACCGATAAGCGTCTAATTTGAATGTCTAATTGAGTCTTGATGGGGGCTTGACTGTTCAGCGATAAATTGGGCGTTAAAAGTGTTTCCTGTAATCTAGGTTTGCAGAGTATAGGGGCAGGTTGTTGGAGTGGTTTTTATGGTGCATTGGAAGCGAATACGCGGCGGGGGACTTTCACTGTTTGTTTTGATTCAAGTCCATTGTGCTGATTATTAATAGTGAGCGCACTTATAGATTGTCATTTAGCTACCGGGGTGGGTAAAGGGTCGCCTCAGTGAAAGGTCGCCTCTGCTGGGACTCATAGACTGATTTGGGCGGGCTTAAAATGAAAAAGCGGACTGTCAGTACTTACTCAATCGCAACTCACTAGGTATTCGAAATAACACTGCCTATTTGTACGACGTTTATGGTTAGTCGCACTGTTTCGTTATAACCACTAGTCGCAAATACTCGAATGATCGATTCCCGGCCACACAAACTCAAACATGAGCGCTTACAACCGCGACCCAGTTGGCGAAGATGATTGATTTTCAACTACTACAGAGCAAACTACTTCAACTACAACTACAGCAAGTAAGAGACGCAATTAATAATCAGTTGACTTGTGTTCTCGAACAAATTGAATTTTATACCGAAACAGAGCCCTTCTTTTTTAAGGTTCCGTACCCAAAGGGAAAAAAGGGAACCTTATTAGTTTCGCTTTAGTCCGTCCGAACCCACTAGACCAATTTTGTTCCAAGGTTTATCTCTGAAACTAATCGACCTAGAAGGCTGAAATTTGCACACAACATCTGGCCTAGCCTCTAGTTAAACGACAAATACCAATGGAAGCGATACATCGACTGGTTTCAGAGTAATTAGTAATTTGGTGAAACAAATATTTTCATTCGGACATAAAGCTGTTTATTTCTTGATTTACAAAAAAAATTATATATAACTTTTTTTTAGATCATGCTCGTAGCTATATATGTGCCGAAGACTGTTTTGCGGAGAAGTTAATATTTTAAAAGATATTTACTAAAAACTGTCAATCACTCTACAAAGTACGCTCCTTTTAACCATTTTTCATTCGTTATTTGTGTGTTCTCTTAATCGATTCCAATTGGAATTATCAATGCATACTGAACTCTACTCGTACTCATTCACTCCAACTCCACAAAAGTGTTTGTGCTCTCGGTCATCTCCATTCTCCAATTCTCCATTCCTTAAATCGTATTCTCTTAATCGTTTTCCATTGGAACTTTTCCAATGAATACTCTTCCTCCTGCACAAAAGAGACATGAATGTGTTTTTACCTGGGAGGGGAGCTACGTTGCCATGCGAAATGTGGAAATAGTTCTGGCCTTCTGACTTCTGAGTTATATGTTTTATTTTAGTATTCGTTGGCTGTTAATGAAATTTTTTATTTAGTTACATGATCCCAGGCTTCAGATAAAAAAAGGAATGAACCATGTCAAATACACACACATCATAAATGCTAAACAATGGTTCCGCCGGAAAATGGGAATGCAGACAGAGGTGGTAGTGGATTAAAGTCCCACGTATCTTTCGATGCTTCCGACCTTCTTACAAAAAGAAAAGAATCTTCGCAATTTCCAACTCTAGCCAAGTAAGGAACCTTCGGTGCGCGAGTGACACTCGCACTTGGTTACGTAAAATTAATATGGACTGACTTAAGGCCATTTAATCTAATCTGCCATTTCTTAGTCCATTCTGAAATGCTGTTTATAGCCATTTGAAGCTCTTTTGTCGCTATTTCGACAGTTGCTCCCATAGCAAGTACAGCAGTGTCAACTGCAAATGTTTGCTGTTGTTGTTTGTCCACTAACCGGCCGGCAGTTCGCTAGTGAATAATAGGTATAGCACTGGACCTAAAACACTGCCTTGCGGTACACCAGCTTTAATTTCTCTTAATGTTGAGTACTCTGCTTCTTGTTTAATTCTGAAGAACCGATCTGATATATAAGACTCCAGAATGGTTGAATACTGCTTCGGCAGTTGCTTTTGTAGTTTGTGGATCATTCCTTTATGCCAGACTTATCCAAAGCTTGTGCTATAGCAAGAAATATTGTAGAGCACATTTTTTTCTCTTCAAATGCTTCTTCGATTTTATCTGTGATTCTATGCACCTGATGCTTATTTCTAAATCCAAATTGGTGAATTGGGACTAGCGATTTGTCATCAATTATTTTTTGCAGACGTTTTCCCAGCATTTTTTCAAACACCTTGGACAACATTGCGTCGGCTTACTAGTAAAACTGACTAACTGCAGAAACGTAGTTCGTGGGAAAACGCAAAACAAGTTTTTTGTTTCCTGAATTTCTTGTGCATGAATAAGGCAGGTAGTACAGCAACAATTTTAAATTTGTATTTCTAGGAAAAATATCTGATAGGCAGTTTTGGCCGAATTTTCTGCTTGCTTTTCTATTATACTTGCAATCAGTAATAAATAATACAAAATAGAATTTTTGGCAGTTGGTCAGATTTGCTTGTAAGTCGACGATTCGTAGTATCGACATAGGGCGATAAGAGGTTAATTCGCTAGGTGGTTTGCCTGGTTTTGGAATCAGTATTACCTCCGCGACCTTTCCCATTCCTAATCGGCGCTAGATTTTTTTAAAACTTTTCGTGGGAATTGTTTTAAGATTTCACGCTTTCCAGCTTTCCTCTTTTCTGTAAAGATTTCACATATTTCACGAGGGTGCGAGTTTTGCTTAGTCTTGTTTGTTTTTTTAGGAGTTGCTGCTGAGTTCAGTTCTAGTATTTGCACTGCTTTTTTTTAGTTCATCTGATGATAGTTGGACAGTTTCTTCCAACTTCTGTCGACAGTAATTCCAATTAGTCAGTATATTAACAAGTTTTGGACTTTGTTCTTTTATCATGATTTTATCGCCAAGTTTAAGAAGTGCTGAGGAGTGATCTGATTGAAGATCAGGGCCTTCTTCCACATTTATTTTATTTGAAGATATATTTTTAGCACTTTTCTTAAATTCCCAAGTGAAGCATACATGGTCAAGTTATTGCGGGCGATGCAAATTGAAAGGTTTTTGTTTCTGGGCACACTCTTGACTATCGAAGCACGTTTCATTGGCCTCGAGCTCTTCCAAAGTGGTAGACTAAGGACTGGACGGAACCCCAGACGAAACAATCGAGTCAAGTCGCACGATCGTGACGGGCAACTGATGAACGGGAGATGACCCAGATGAGCCGGTCACCAAATTTATTCATGTAGCACCGTCTAGTTGGAACCACACTACGGATGTATCGATTTTGTCAAGCTCTGGCCACAGAAAGTCGGTTAACATCGCTCTATACCTGAGCCCATTAACTAAAGGTCCAATGATGTCATAGGCCGCACCAAAAAGTCAATCTTTGTGGATGCATTGATGCTTGATCGAACACTTGTGATCAAATAATGGCAATTTCGCCCGCTGAGCCAAAAATAGTCCTCGTCTGAGAAGAAAATCCGGATCTCCGGTCAACATTTCCAGCGCCGGTGTTGTCTAGCATAAGCTACAATTTTGATCCCCGTGAAGAGTCTGTGAAGATTCTTAGGACTTTGTTGACGGTACGAAGCCATCAAAGGATTATGGGTAGATGACCTTTTTCGTGCCTCTTGTTGTCATTTTCCTTACAGAAATAGGCCTCAAAGTAAAAAATTTATCTTACTAGTAGCAGGTTCTCTTCTCCGACTCATTAGTTCGTTTGTATTATTTTCCGTACTTCGTTCCTCACCAACGACCTTTTTCTCAAAATACATTTCGTTGGTAAAAATGAAAATCGACTCCTTGGGTAGCAACGAACTACCTACCGCAAATCCTCATAGAAATGTAAAATTTGTTCAATGATTGAACAATTTTGTGCTGCACTTCGACGCCATCCTGCCGCACTTGAAATTCGATTACCTCTTCTCCACCGATGAGAAAGAGAATCCTTTTCCCAATATCCTTTGGTAAATTAAAATTTCATCAATCGCCACCGGATACAGCATGTACATGATTTCCCATCCATTTTCCCCACCAGCTATTATTGAATTCGGCACGAAGCAACAAAACCCCCTTTGAATCAATCGGCTTATGAAAGGCGACACATAAAAGGATCACGTTCGTGCACTTTACAAGGGATGCATTCTGTTCCCATTCCCATATCCATTCTCGTTATCCTACTTCTATTGACGCCTCTGTCCTTTTGTTGAACAAATTTCCAAAACTGAAAAGTTTTCCCAATTTTCCTCACGTGCACACCAACGAGACACAGGCACCCTAACCTCCCTAGTATCAAACAGTAGACACCGAGCTGAAATTTATTCAATTGTGCGTATCTTTTGAAGATACTCCTCTTGTAACCCTAACCCTGCATAATAATACACATATACCTACATAATTCAATTTAACCCCTTTTTTTAGGTTATCTTCTATGATTCCGACTGGAACCCTACTGTCGATCAACAGGCCATGGATCGTGCACATCGTCTCGGCCAAACCAAACAGGTAACCGTCTACCGGTTGATCTGCAAAGGGACCATCGAAGAAAGGATACTCCAAAGAGCGCGGGAAAAAAGTGAGGTAAGTGTTGAAAAAATAAAAACGCTTACACCACAGCAAAGACAGAATAAAAACACCGATCGTACTTACCCGCATTTGTTGCGCACGTGCTGCATGCCGTGATGCTACACTGCGGTGGAACATGATCACTTTTCATGCTATTTATGTAAATTTCCAACCGGAAGCTCGGTTCCGATTGCGGGGCGTGTGATCCTACAGAAGTAAAAAAAAAAACTAAAAAGAATACAAGTACATATTCGGCGCCCCGCTTAAAAGAGATTATGAATGTTTGATAGGCTTCTCTGGCATTTCAATGCAGCGATTGTTGTTTGATAAGACTGTTTTTCTTCTTTTTTTTATAGATCCAACGGATGGTCATAAGTGGTGGAAACTTTAAGCCAGATACACTCAAACCGAAGGAAGTAGTATCTCTGCTCTTGGATGACGAAGAAATAGAACTCAAGTGTAAGTACTTACGTCTGTACTCTGTTCGGAGTCGTTGAGGGAATTGGTTCTTCAGATCAATTTGCTAATTCAAATTTTATTGCTTTTTGTTAATAGATCGCCAGAAGACGGAGGAACGCAAAACCGATGAAGCAGTGACGAAAGATTCCAGTGACAAGAAACGAAAAGTTACACCAAAGGTGAGTGTTAGACTGATAGGTCTTCCATAGTGGGAATAACTTCCAAAGTTTGCTGTTGTTCTTGGCAGTTCTTGACAATTGTGTTCAGTATTGTGTGGCAAAGTATCATGAAGAGACTTACGTTAGGAGAATGCTTTCGTATCTTTTGGAACTATTTTGAAAATCGGTCTAAGTGGCAAGTTTTACTTTTGGCTTAATGGGTTTTGAAAGACTTTCGTTTCACGAGTAAAATGAAGACATGTGCCAAAAATTTATGAGGCTCAATGGGACTTAGGTACTATCATAGTTGTCAATTTTAGTCTCCATACATTGCTTAAGAAAAATGCTACAAGTAACGTATTCTATAGTTCGTCTAGTTAGCAATGAGCTCAACTAGAATCTACTACATTTTTGCTGTCAAACCATAACAGTGAAGTCAAGAATGTTGCTGTTATAGGCACTTTCAAAATAAATTGCAAAATTTTGAAACCAAAAGCGACCAAGTTTCAGAAACATTATCTGAATTCAGAAATCGCACAAATGGTCGCATGTCACAGTTTTCGAATTAAAAATGAAAACTTACGTCATATTCTTATCCTTTTCTGGTGCAGAACAAACAACATAAAAACTGTGTAAATTTGGCTTTAATACCAGAATATTTAAAACGTTTCTGGAAACCAAAACATCAATTTTTACTTTCTGACAGCTGTTTTTTTTAAACCAGTACTAAGTTCAGTATGTTGAGGACTATTCATATGACAGCGAATTTGAAGACATTACATTCACATGAAAACTCTTTTTTGTCACAAATACCTGATACCAGCGAATCAGTTTCATTTTTAAAGGTTAAGTTTGACAGTTTGCGGCAAGAATTTTTCAATTCGCGAAAAATTGCTGTAATTGTAAATTTCGCTATTTAAATCAATTGAGATTCAGTTTTTTTTAGATTAGCTAGATAAATGAAATAAAATACTTTTATGGTGGAACAAAGAGTGATTTATAATTTATAACAGCAGTTAAATTGATCCATTGGTCCACGATTTGCTCTCATGTGAATTGTTCTCTATATCTGTCAAACCAAATGTCAGATTGCAATCTGTCAATAACGTTATAAAATTAAAGAAATTTGGTTCCAAAAATATAGTCATTTGCGCCAAACATATAGAGCACCCTATTAGGTTAGGTTCGGTTAGAGGGACTGATTGCAATATATGCAATTTTCACCAAGAAGTCATTGAGGCCACGGTTGCCACCTGCATATCAAAATAGGAAAAAAAAGTTACCAACCCAGATAAAATTTACCAAAAATTTGGAGACGTTGATAAAACACTTTTAAAACATAAAAAAAACATGTCTTTTAAAATATTCAATTTCGTCGGCCTCATAAGAATACCTCGTAACTCACAAATTTAAAATTTTACAGGAGGAACGAAAGTGTCCTATGGAGCTTATATTGTAGTGGAGTTACGAGCTTCACAAAAATTCAATTTAGGCTAATTAAGAGTTTTTAGGGAGATGCGAGGTTTTCTAGACTAATGCGCTACAAAATATCCCCTAAGATGGCATCAAAAAGTAATTTTCCCCCAAAGGTGGAGTTACGAGGTATTCTTATGAGGCCGACGATTTGGTACATTAGGTTTGTAGGAACTTAGTCAGTCTTAAAGTAGTTAAACAACGACTACCTACTTTATAAAATAAAAAATAAAAAGACTTAGCTTACTAATGTAATAGTAATATCTACATAATACTTTTGCTGACCAATAGCATGCTTTTCTGAACTCAAATTATTTTATTTGAATCTTAAAATTGCTTGTTTAAAAACAAACATTTCTAAAACATAAGACTCAAGGAACGTAGTACCAGCTGTTAGAAGGCACTATTTCCGAGCCTTTTTTTTTCTTGTAACTTTAACAAATTAGAGTTTTACGTCTGCAAATAAATAATATGATTACCTAACCTATCCATATCTAAATGTAGTTAGAAACAGAAAATATTTTGAAGTCCGCCAACTGTCAAAAGAATAAAATGAGTGCATTAAGTAATTTTTTGAACAAAATAGGTTCACATGGGTGGTGCTGACGCATATGCAAATGTAAGGCAGCATTTAAATGAATTGATATCAAGTACGTATTTTTGGTGCTCCTGCTCAAAAGTTACCAAAACCAGATAAAAATTACCAAATTACCAAAATTTAAAAAAGCAAACAAAAAATTACCAAATTGGCAACCATGATTGAGGCCCATTGTAATCACCTTTATATAGTGCATGGTGGGACATGCAACTAACAAAAGCAATCGAATCTATTGATGAATCTTCTTAGATCTGATAAAGGGAACCGCTGCTAGATTTTCCAAGCCTTTGAAGAACCGTGCTCCCAGACAAGACTGGCTGAAACCTAGTTCTTCCGAGAAGACTCCGGCTCCCGTTCCATTCTCTGTTCTTGAGGCATCTGTGAAGATAGGTATCTCTTTTATCACAGACTCGGAGAGAGCCAGTCCTGCCTGTCCGGTATACAAACTTTAAATTTCTTGTTAAAGTCATATTTTGGTTTCTTGTAGTTCGTGAGAGGCAAAAGTCCGCTCTACTCAAAGAAGGCAAGTGACCGAATGACTCGGGCTTCCCAATTTTGTTCTCTCTTAGTCTGAGAGCACCTTTGGCTGCCAAGTTCTTAGCATAAAGCTCGATGGGTTATAGGTTCTGCAGCGTTTCTAGGACTAGTTGTGGTATAGATTTTAGTAAACCCGTTGTACCCATGCAAACACCTTATTACACCTGACATAATCGACCATCGGAGAGCGCCTGTGTTCGTGTTCGTACATTTTCTTTGCAAGTCACAGTGGCACCGAGACGCATGAGAAGAGCGCGAAAAAGAGAATATTCCACCCGTTTAGGGGAGTGTGAAGAAGACTCAAATTTACGACGTCTTTCACAGTAGCTTTGTCTTTGTCCGCCGCCGTTATGGATAATTGTACGCAAAGGTCTTGGCTTGAAGGCCTACAAGTTTCAGCTTGTGGTGCCGAAGCCGAATGACCATCGTTTCGAAATTTCAACAGAAATTATTGCACTACAACGATCCAATAAATATGACATTTTTTTTTATGACAAAACATTCCGGTTAACATCATGAATCCATTATCATCCTCAGCATTTTATATGGGTTAGTTTTTAGACAGGTGAATGGACCCAAAATCAACTGCCATTGGATCCCATATGTTTTATCGAAAAACTGAGCTCAAAAACAGAGGTCGAAACAGCCTGAGTTGGTTCCTGTTAGAAGGGTGTAGTCTTTTTACTAGATAACTTGGCTTTGATAATTCTGGAAGAGATGTTCCTCCAGTAAGAGGCCCCTTCGTGTCATTCAACAAACGAAAAAGCTGACTGAAGGAAACATTCAATGAACGGATAATTTCGCGTAATACACCTCTCAATGGGCCTCCTCCTCCTATGATCTTGTGACTTGACGCCTCTGGATAACTTTTTTTGCGGATAGGGCAGAGTCGCAGACCTACGCTGATAAATCAACAATTGACGCATTAGAAGCCAGCAGTCTTATTGAGGACATACAGCCACAAGTTATTGAAAAAGTAGTGGGCAAATTTGGCCCTCGGGTGACATTCATAAATCCAGCCCTGGTGGGCATGTGCCTTAATAAACATTTTCTCACAATTGAGCACACGTAAATGACTATTTTATAAAATTTCAAGGGCTTAAATAAAATTTCGTACTGTATTAAAAAGCACCCAGTATAATAAAAATGTCTGGTGCAGGGTGCAGCTGCTGTCCTTTGAAAGAGATTCAACCGAAATCAAAACTGCAGAAAGAAGCCTCCACCGAGAGAATGAATTCAGCTGTTTGGTTCTTTTCGTATTCCTAAGCGTATTTCTGACCATGCTGGCGGAGTCTGATAACCGCTTGTTGTAGAAAGATAAACAATCTACGCCATAGCTTCATTGAACATTTAATTCTATAATATTTTTGCACAGGTGATCAAATATATTACTCCATATTAATAAACACCGAGCAACAATTATTACCAGTCACTAACATGTGATAACGAGTTATAAGGTGATACGGTTTCAACACACTAACCTCTGCCGGGTTTATATTTCTGTTTAGATTTCTCCCAGATTAGCCAACAGCAGTAAATCTATTTTTTTTTTTTTTATTAACCTACCAAAGTTTATTATCCCGTTTTGGGTGCACATGTTGATAATTTTACATTGACAAGTGTACACAGCAACACATATTTCCAACACACGGATACCAAAAGAGAACCGTTGGTATTTATGGTGGAATATGACAAATGTACCAGAATGTTCAGTACAATTTGTCGAAGTGCTGCCGTGCGTTAAGAGATAAAATGCGGATGGCTAAAATGCAGATAAAATACTTTTGTTTATTGAAAAGAACAATAAGTTATGGAACGCAAAGGGTGACTATCAGGCTACTGGGTAAGACATGTGTGAAAGAGTGTTTTCTTTATATGGCTGCTAGGCCGGTATTCACCGGACAATCTTAAACTGAGAGCCAAGTAAACCCATTCATTTAACATGTTTTCAATGCTCATTTAGAAGGGCACAACGGACTTATCTGATTTTAAGAGCGACAGTGTCTTCGATAGTAAATTATATATTTTTTTCATTGTTATACAGCAAACATAAATTAAAAAGTATTAAACGTCAGCGTCAACGAGGGGGCCCAGGTTCGATATTTTTCAACTTTTTTCCACTGCGCCACCTCTTGCGAATGTCTGACAAACATCCCAGAGTATAACCGTCATGAAAGAGCTTCTAGCAGTTTGGACTCGACATAAAATTGTAGATTTCTTCCACTCGTCCCACAAATGAAAAAAAACTCACACGAAACGAATGGTTGTGAGAAGCTAAAAGAAGGATCTGTTGCGCAAACTGTTTATTTTATATAAACAGAGTTTCTGAACGAGCGCATTCTTCTAAAAGAAGCTTCTGCACTGTTAATTACATCTCCCTGTAATAATAACAAGTTTGTCCTCCTTTTAAACGGTTTTTAATAAGGCCGGGTCGATGTTGAAGTGGAAAAAAAATAAGCTCCGGCTTTTTAGCATAAATCTGCGAATTCAGAAAACCTCGGAAGAAAAAGTTCAGCACGATCTTGGTGGCCAATTCACGTCACTTCTGCTAGAGACAGCCATACCCTAAAATCGTCCATGCAGACTGTCCATCGTTGCCTCTGCTGTGTGGAACGTAGACCCCCTTCCTGATGCCGGAATCACATGTTGCCTACTTCCATATCGTTCAATTTGGGCCAAAGGAAATCGGTTGGCATCGTTCTGTAGCTTTCGCTGTTGGTCGTGATGGCCTCACCAACGTAATTTTCAAAGAAGTAAGAAGCCGGTCCAAAATCCGCATCAAACAGTGGCTTTTTGTGGATGCACTGCCATCTGGTGAATCTCGTGTGGGTGGCGTCGTCCCATGGCAATTTTGTTAACACAACCATTGATCCAAAATTGCGCGTCGTGGTTAAAACTGATTTTTCGGGTAGTCTCCCCAGCTCCAGCCAGCAAAAAAACGGCGCTCCTTTGAGCTCCCGGGCCAGTTGAATGTTTTACGGGTGTAGGTCCAAGTCGCGACGAATAAATTTGCCAAGTTGAAGTCTGCGAAGGCCGACTTCTTGTGCACGGTTAGGTCAGGTTTACCTGTACACTTCCAGAGAACGCGGCAATTTTATCGACCGATCTGGTGTTCCTTTGACGTGCGGGTGTTGGCTGATTGCATACCGAATCGGTTGTCTCGAATTTAGCCATAACCGAACGGCCGTAAAATTGGCGCAACTTGCGCAACATTTTCACTGACATACACTCATTTCGAAAAAAACTTTACCAATTGGACGTCCTCCTGAATCGTGTAACTTACTAAGTGATTTGGCATCATTGACTGAATAATAAACATAAAACCGATATGGCCGCCACAGGCTGCCAACACCAACCCGTCCCAATTGAAAAGATCCGATGATATTGAAATATTAAGTACACTTAAGATTTATTAATATTTTTAGGCCACCAAATTTATAAAAATGATCAAAATGGTTTCTTTGTTAGTTTAAGGAATATTTTATTGTTTATTAAACGAAAAAGAATGAAAATAAACTTTAAAAGTATTATTTTTTAATGAATAATGTTTTTTGTGTTAGTAACACATATTTATGCTGCTTTTTGTTCAGCTTTATAAGTATTTGATGTGGGCGCCCCTTTTTGGGTCGGCCCCATTTTTATACCCCTCTTTGAAAATTTACAGCGTCAACATTGAGTCAAGCAACATTGTTTTGGTAGACTTTTATTTAATAACATTGCCATCCATACTACTACTTGTGAGTTTATCTTCTAAAATATCTTCTAGCTCATGTAAATTGATCTCTCTTTGTGTCTTGTTCCCTCGTTAAAGATAAAAAAAAGCTGAGAATACATTTCGTCTTATAAGTTGACAAAGGAAGTTAGTTTGTTCAATAGCACCCCTTTTCGTAACATTCGGAGGGAATTCAATCCGATTATAATACTAATTTTTAACTTTCTCGAATACGTATTAAGACAAAAGTTATTGTATTCGTACAAAATATCAAACTGGAGATGTTAATCCCCTGTTTTGGTTAAAACTTCGGATTTGGAGTTTGTGGGCCTACAGTTCGGGGCTGTTTTTTTTTTGCACGTTAACCTCAATGTTAATGGTACTTTCCATAGAAAATTTTCATACCAGTTTGATTTGTTCGAAAACGGTTCCAAAGATTTCAACCAAAATTGATCTTTATTCCAAGGTGAGGTTGACATGACTGCATACTAAATTTTTTGTCTAAAAATCGAGTAACGGTACTTTTGAAATATTGACACATCTCGATTATAATTAAAATTATTTTTAAAGGTAATATGGTCATTTCTAACTTAATGACAAACTGAGATCTCTTATATAAAGGGTGATTTTTTAAGAGGTTTAGAACTTTTTTTAAAAAAAAAACACAAAAAATTCGAAAAAATGAATGAAATATTTATTTGAATCGATAGTTTGAACCTTGCAATTTAATGTTTAAAGATAATTTCATGCAAATGTTGACCGCGGCTGCGTCTCAGGTAGCCCATCCGCTGAGTCCAATTTTGGCATACTCTTTCACACATATCGGCCGGTATCTCACGAATGAATGCATGGATGTTGGCTTCCAGTGCGTCAATCGAAGCGGGCTTGTCCCTATACACATTAGCCTTGGCATACCCCCACAAAAAATAATCTAATGGTGTCAAATCGCACGATCTAGGCGGCCAATTGACCGGCCCGAAACGTGAAATTAACTGTTCACCAAACTCGCCTCGCAATTGCGCCATTGTTTCGCGTGCTGTGTGGCATGTGGCACCGTCTTGTTGAAACCACATATCATGCAAGTCAAGAACTTCCATTTCGGGCAAAAAAAAGTTTGTTATCATCGCTCGGTAGCGTTCACCATTGACAGTAACGCTGCGATTCGCATCATCTTTGAAGAAATATGGCCCAATAATGCCGCCGGCCCATAAACCGCACCAAACAGTGGCTTTTTCGGGATGCATTGGTAGCTGTTGCAATGTGCCTCATCGCTGAACACAATTTTTCGATAAAAAAGCGGATCCTCGGCCAGCTTTCCAAGAGCCCATTCACCAAAAATTCGGCGTTGTGGTAGGTCGGCTGGCTTTAGTTCTTGCACCAGCTGTATCTTAAAAGGCTTTACGCCCAAATCCTTCCGCAAAATTGTCCACGTAGTGCTGTAACAAAGGCCTAACTGCTGGGAACGGCGCCGAATCGACATTTCGCGGTCTTCTGTCACACTAGCTGATACGGCCGCAATATTTTCTTCACTACGCACAGTACGTAAACGTGTTGGTGGTTTAATGTCCAACAAAGTAAATTTGGTGCGAAATTTGGTCACAATCTTCCTAATAGACTGCTCAGAAGGTCGAGAATGCCGATCATAAAATGGAAGCAGCGCGCGATGAACATTTCGAACCGAGCACGAATTTTGATAGTAAAATTCAATAATTTGCAAGCGTTGTTCATTTGTAAGACGATCCATGGTTAAATTGCAAACCAAACTGAAGCTGTTTGACAGTGACACAAGGTACTAAACACACGTCAGCTGTCAAAACCAGTGTTGCCAAAACCAAACCAGCTAAAAAATCACCCTTTAGTACTTCCATCTGCTTAAAAGTGCTACGTTTTGTTTTAGGGTTCAAATTGTGCTCGTCTGCCTAAAAGTGCCCCCTCTTACAGGGGTCATTT
The DNA here is from genome assembly GCA_951230905.1 of Cheilosia variabilis. Classification (NCBI taxonomy): domain Eukaryota; kingdom Metazoa; phylum Arthropoda; class Insecta; order Diptera; family Syrphidae; genus Cheilosia; species Cheilosia variabilis. The sequence goes on along the minus strand of OX579676.1, from coordinate 121,476,437 downwards.
ACAAAAGCAAAACACGTGAATCCATTGATTCGATTATCTTGTACTGTCTTGAGCTTATGGTGCAAAATTGTTTTGACTAAGACATCAGTGGGGAATTTCACGTGGACCCTTCCTTGCCCCCTTTTGAGGGTCGTTGCTCGGAGAATAATAAACGCGCCAAATCCCCCATTAAGTACCTGCACACCTCCTGGAATTATTTTCGACATCTCCTTAGCAATTGTAACCTTCCCGTGCCCCCAAACTGGCATTGATTGTATTAAAGTCCGTGCCCTTCACAAAGCTACGGTGGATTGCGCTTTGTGCCACTCAGTCAGCGCAACACGAAAGACTGCTAATTCCCACTTAAAAAGTCCCTAATTACAAACCGTTCTCCCTCATCCCCTATATTCATTCTTTACAACCCGTTATATTGTCCTTTCAATTGCATTTCTTCTACCTTGCAAGGCATGACCGGACCGCACCACATCCATTAACTGGAAGCGTATCCAGGGCTCGGTAATAAACTATAATTTTTGGAGAAAATTATGGCCCTCGGGAAAATTCATAACACAGTTCTTGAACCTGCTGGCTTCCCTTCGTGCATCGAACAGGTGGATTTTCACTTCAATTGTTTTATTTCTGCTTTTTTTCCTGTGTCGTCCTAATGAACGGATCGCGTCACGGTCCATTTTTCGGCTAATGTCAAGGTGCATCTACTAATTGTCTTCCATCGAAGATATACCTGTTTAGACGGTCGCCTGTGTGCGTTGTGCCTTTTGCCACCAACACCATTATCACGTCCAATTAAATCCGCGGCAACAACAATTACTTTAACTGTCTGTCACTACCGATATGAATGGCAGTCAGGCGATGACCGGTCTGCTGTAGTGACCAATCCTTATGCAAACCTCAAGCAGTCTTCTTACTGCAATGCGAGAAAATAAAATTTATTACACCGATACCATAGAGGGGAGCGGACCGGGCCGGCGGTTAGCTCTGCTCTGGCATCGGTCTCGGTAAATGATTTTGCTCGTTCAATGGAAGACTGATTATTGAAGGAAAATATAGAAAAAAGAAACAAATTCGCTTCATATACCACCAGCAGCACAAGAAGTCGAAGAAGTGGTAGAAGAGCCCCGAACCAAAGGCGAAGACGACCAAGAAAAGAGTTCGTCTACATTTGCTTTGCTCAATTGCTGGGGCAGTGCTATCATGGCTACCGGCTACCGAGAACAAGAGCCAAGAACGCTCTGGAAATCATATACCGTATAAGACCTATTGACAACTTTGTTTCGCTCCCTTTTTTGTGCTCCTATAAGTGCTTTTGTTGTCATTGTCGTCGTTGTTGTTGTTATGATTCCCTTTTTCTTGTTCTGTTTGCACCGGATGATGGGACGCGATGCCACGTTCTGTGAATGAATGATGGCATGTTGGTGACTATAACGATGGTGGCTGTTTTTTTTTTTTTGCAGAAAGGGTATTCTATCAATGAATGGAATAACCATTTAGGTGGGTAATTTAATGTCTCTTCTGAAGTGATCTGGAATTGCTGTCATTGTAGTTGTTGTAGGTAGCCGTTGTTTGAAAGAATCACAGTTCTTCATCATAGCTGAAGGTTGATTGTACTTTTTGTCTATAAATGGCATAGATTATCTGTTGAAAGGAACTTCGCTTGAGATGATTGGGAAATCATGCGCTGATAAGAAGGTTGCATGTGCATTGCACTACTACTGTTCGGGGGCAAGTGATATTTAGGCTTATTCAGTTGCAGTCATGATTCTAAGTTCGCCTAAGCCTTCAGAGATGGGGTTTCCCCTATTCTCACAAGCGCAGGCCTCCTAGTGTTTGGTCGGATGTTCAACTTCACGATCATTTGCCTTATAAAATTTTTTTTTTTGTTATTGAAGGTGAAAATCTTGAAAGACACAATGGGGTTAGAAACCCAGAGTAGTGTGGGACTCTAACCGCACTAAAAACACCTCCTTGATCATGACCAATCCAAGAAAGATCGAAAAAATGATTTTAGTTTCAACGTTCAGTTGTGTTGGAGAAAGTATTACAATTTGAATACGGGTTCTCATTATTTTTTTTTATAAGGTCGTGAGGTTTAATTCTTCTTAATCTACGAATATTGTTTCGTACATTTAAGACGTCTTCTATTTCAGGATCAATATGCATCTGCAGACGCACATTGTGACGAATTGCGTACTTTTTAATTACTTCCGTTACAAGATCAATCTGCAAATCACGATGCAAGTCATTATTTCTAATATACCATGGGGCATTTACTATTCCCCGAAGGACTTTGTTTTGGAATGTTTGTATTATTTTTACATTTGTTTTCTTTGTAAAGGGTTTTTCAATAAGAGCGCTACAAAATAATTTTTTAAATAAAACAAAAACGGCTTTGGATATCAATGAAATTCTTTATTCCTGTGAAAGTACGTTCGATGCCATTATGTATGGAACTCGATATCTTTTGCATGGCCACTACGGCCACGCTTGCAGAAGTCCAGACGCTGAACCCAATTTTTGACGGTTTTCAAGCATAAATCGGCCGATACTGCTGCAATTTCACGTTCGATATTCGTACGAAGTTCATCAATCGTCGCTGGCTTGTTGGCATAGACAATAGACTTGACGTAGCCCCACAGGAAATAGTCTAACGGCGTCAAATCGCACGACCGAGGCGGCCAAGCGACTGGACCATTTCGTGAGATAACACGTTCTCCAAACTTGGTTTCCAATAAATTGGTTGTGACATTCGCTGTGTGGCTTGTGGCGCCGTCCTGTTGGAACCACATGTCCTCCAAGTCCATATCATCCAATTGGAGCCAAAAATATTCGGTTATCATTGAACGGTAGCGATTCCCATTCACAGTAACGTACCGGTCTTGATCATCACGGAAGAAGTACGGCCCAATGACGCCGCCGGCCCATAAACCACACCAAACCGTAATTTTTTCGGGATGCAATGATGACTCATGGAGTACGTGTGGATTGCTGCCTGACCAATTTTGTTTATTGACGAAGCCATTCAGCCAGAAATGAGCCTCATCGCTGAAGATGATTTTTTGATGAAAATCCGAATCATTTTCAAGTTGTTGCTCAGCCCAATTCACGAACATACGACGCTTCTGGTGGTCAAGCGGCTTCAGTTCTTGCGTCAATTTAATCTTGTAAGGATGTAGGCCAAGATCTTTTCGCAAAATTCGCCACAACGACGTCACAGAGATGCCCAACGCTTGAGAACGACGTGTGAGAGATACATTTGGGCTTTCTTCAACTGAAGCCTCAGCGGCAGCAATATTCTCGACACTACGGGCACTTCTTTGTCTCACTGGCACGGGATTCAAATGTGCCTGTGGATTCAAATTTTTCCACTAGACGCTCAATTGTTGATCTGCTAGGACGATTATGACGACCATAAATTGGACGTAGCGCTCTTAACATTGAGGCCACTGACTCCGAATTTCGGTAGTAAATTTTAATAATATCGATTCGTTCCATCATAAAATGGCAAACCTTTCTGAAGAGAAATGTCAAAAGAGCGGCAAGAAATTCGGCGTCGTTTGCTGTCCCTGTCGCTCTACTTTTGTAGCGTCCCTGGGTGGACTTTGACTCGTTAAGTTTAATTCGCCATCGTTTCGCCCAATCACATATCTCATTAACTGCATTTTGCAGCTTTTCTGTTGCTTCTATCTATCAGTTGATAGAAGAGCAGTGTCGTCTGCGAATGTAGCTATCATCGTATCAGTCGTATTTGGTATATCACTGGTAAACAGTAAGTACAGGGTTGGTCCTAGAACACTTCTTTGAGTTCAGAATACGCTGAACCATAGCGAACGCTAAAGAATCTATTTGAAATATAAGATTTTAGTATCTCATAGTACTGTCTGGGTAGATCCCTATGAAGTTTATACTCTAAGCCCTTATGCCAGACTTTATGAAAAGCCTATGCAACGTCTAAGAATAACGTAGAACAAACTTGTTTCTCTTCTAGTGATTTTTCTATTATGTTAGTTATACGATGTACTTGGGCTATTGTCGAATGCTTGTTTCTAAACCCGAACTGGTGGGTGGGAATGAGCATTCTTTGCTCAATGATTCTATCCAGCCTTTTAAGAAGAAGTTTCTCAAAGAGTTTTGATAGTACTGGTAAAAGTGAGATTGGAGTATGAGGCGACTTCTGATAGAGGTTTACCTTGTTTAGGTATAACTATAATTTCTGCTATCTTCCAGTGATGGGGAACATATCTTAGTTTAAAGCAAGCATTTATTAAAAGCTTAGGTTTTACCAATGCTATGAAGGGTAGTTCCTTCAAGATTTGAGCAGTTATGAGATCATAACCTGGTGATTTTCTATTAGATAGCCTATGAATACATATTCTGATCTCTTTAAGCGAAACATAAGAGATTACGTCGTCATCTATTCTATCAAGGAATTCAAGGGTTCGTTTGCCACGCTAGGTGGAAAAGGTTTAAAAACATTTGTCAGATGTTCCGAAAAAAGTTTGACCTTTTCTTTTGGGTCGCCGATCCATTTCCCATCGGATGATCTTGCGCTTGAGGTCTCTTTAAATATTTGGCAGCCTTCCAAAGGGAGTAGTCTGTGCCTTTGTCAGCTGTTAACTTCGCTGGACACAGGGAGGGTTATGTGCTTCGCGCGTATCCTATGTACGTTCCTACGGGACTCCCTGTAGCCTAAACGGCTTGACCGATTTTGAAGAGTGAGCTGTCATAATATTCGTCTTCTTCCCCGGAGTGTCATAGGCTTTAATTAATTAAAAAAAACAAAACACCCGACTGACTGTAAAAAAAAAAATTAAAAAGATGTGAACAAGACGCATTTGAGAACCTATAACTAACTATTTGGTACTCAGTACCCATACATATATTTGTTAGACTGTGTAGGTATATAGTCTCCGATTGCGTCTTGTTCACATCATGTTTTTTTTTTACAGTCAGTCGGGTGTTTTGGTTTTTTTTAATTATTTTTTTTTTTTTAAATTCACCGATTAATTTTTTAAGTTTATTACTTAGTCTATTGAATATAGTTCTATCGCCGGGATTTGTCTTGTCATTTGCCTTTTTCTGTGAGCTCTTCTCTTTTCTAGTATTAGTTCCCTAATATCTGTGGGATATTTTACCGATGCTTGTTTATGTTGTTGATAAGTTGCTGTACTATCTTCTGCTGCCTGTTGTATATCGGCAATGAATTGTTGAACTTCGATATCAATATGCCTTGTTGTGACCAGTGGAGATCTAAGGTTAATAAATCGTTCGAGTAATTCTTTAAATTTGCACCAGTTCGTTCTTTTATTGGTAAGTTTTTCATTGCTTGTTTGTTAGGATAACGGGTGTATGATCCGATGACAAATCATCACTGTTTTCAACTTTTATTTCTTTTCTATTGATTCCTTTCGTTATGTTATTATTCGCTGGGTCGGATGGCCAATAAGTGGGCGATCCAGTCGAAATAAAATTACAATTGAAATTTCGCCCTGCTTTATAGAGCTTCCTGCCTTTTGTCGTTACTGATCTTGACCCCCAGTAGGTGTGTTTTGCATTGAAACCACCTCCAATCCCTTACAAAATGTGTTTTTTTTTTAAGAGGTAGGTATAGAACTTTAAGTTGGCAGCACTATTTTAACTGGCGGCCATTTTGTCAGCTGTCAAGTGATTTATTTTTAGTTTGGTTTGACATTTCAATATGAATAGACTGACGCCTGAACAACGATTCCAAATTGTGCAAATTTATTTTCAAAATCGTCCATTTTGCGGTCAACATAATCGCTCACTTTTGGTTGAATGGATACGTCAATAAACGAAACTGCCGTATTTCGAGTGATGATAATCCTCAGGTGTATGTTGAGACACCGTTACATCCACAAAAACTGACTGTTTGGTGTGCTTTATGGGTTGGTGGAAGAATTGGTTCGTACTTCTTTAAAAACGATGCTGGCCAGAACGTTACAGTCAATGGTAACTGCTATAGAGCCATGATAACTGACTTTTTCGTTCATCAATTGAACAACCATGATGTGCCGGAGCTGTGGCTTCAACAAGACGGGGCAACATGTCACACAGCTCGTGCCACAATTTATTTATTGAAGGAAACGTTTGGTAACCGCATAGTTTGACGTTGCGGACCCGTGAATTGGCCTCCAAGATCGTGCGATTTAACGCCGCTTGACTATTTTCTCTGTGGATATGTGAAGTCGCTAGTCTACGCCGATAAGCCCGAAACGATTGACCACTTGGAGGACAACATTCGCCGCGTGGTTGCCGATATACGGCCCCGAATGTTGGAAAAAGTCATCGAAAATTCGACCTCCAGATTAGACTACGTCCGAGCGAGCCACGGCGGTCATATGCCAGAAATCATATTTAAATTATAATGCCAGAAGATTATCTTTTGAATAAAGTAAATTTCATGTCAATTTAAAAAAAATCATCTTTGTTTTATTTCATTTCAAAGTTCTATAGCTTTAAAAAAAAAAAAAAAACACCCTTTATATGAGGGATATCCGATTGAGCCCACCTTTTTGCATCTTCAGAGTTTCTCTAATACCTCGAATAAATCTAGCAACTGTTTAAGGGCACGCTCTTGTATATTCTCCAGGAAATTAATCGGGCTTTATTAGAGACTACGGCAGCCGTGAACTTCATAGATCTCTGAAATTTTTAGGGGTCTATTAGTCTACGAAAAGTTCTTACATGGGAGTCTTGTAAAGCTCCTAAGAGGCTTTGATATACCCCCAAGGTAGGCTCTTTCTTTATGGGTAATACATCACTTTTACTAACCTTACCATTTGGTTTCGCAACCTCTCTGACGAGATTCTTACTCTATATATGGATACTACAAATCTTCTGGGAGGCTATGACCAGTCATGTTAGCACTCTCTCCATTTATCCCACGAAGCGTGGTCAGTTTTCCCTTTTCACCGTACTCAAATTCCCTTTTAAAAACCCACGATACTTTTTTGCGTCAAAATCCAGTTTTTAAAAGCAATACTTGTATTACACGGAAAGAAAATCGCGTTAAATTAACCTTTAGTATAAAAACCGCAGTTTGATAAAAGACGATTTACATGAGCTGTTTTTTATGAACATTCAGTGTGTTCATAATCATGGTGAAATACAGGTGTATTGATAGAATATCACCAAAAATTTATAGTTTGAATGTTTTTCTGTTAGATTTCTGAAAATCCCTCGATTTGGTCCTTTTTCCTTTTATCCCACGGAAGGCTTTTCGGACATCGAAACTCCCACAAAAAGGGATAAATCCCACGATATAACAATACTGGCTATGACAGCTTTCGATGGGTACTCATCAACTCTCTAAAGCGGTTATTGCAGCTCTGTATACAGGTACGATAGCTAATTTGAATGTCCTAAGATATTGTTTGTTGGTTCTCGTAGTTTGATGCACTGTAGCCATGCAACTGCGATGGTTTTAAAGCTTACTTTTGGTTATAGCAGCCAAGAAGTTAGCAATTAATGAACGTACAGGACTTTCGAATCTCTACTCCACGCAGTAATAGCCCCAACTTTTCTGAACCCAATAACCTCTTTTGCAGAAAAAAATTAATATCGCAATGCCTACGTGTGAAGGGGTGGTCTGCAGGCGTCATCTCGAAGTCCCATCTTTTTTAAGGTTACATTTCTGGTTAACTAGTTCCGTGAGAATCGTCAGTACCCTTTTAAATGGCCCACGCTTGGAATAGCAGACTGGCACTTCTGACTTTTTTATTCAGAGTAGTTCAACAGCGATCCAATTTTCTAACAAACTGTTCACGATAACCCTTACAAATGCGGTGAATGGAGGCTTAACCCGGGTTTACCTTTTGATTTAATTTAATTTCTGGGCAGCCTTTCATCGTAATGACAGCTCATTTTCATATGACTACTAACGTCAGAGATGTCAGAGCGCTGTAAGAATATTCTTCTCTTGATCTGTACTCTCGGCTTGATTTGTTTCAAGGCTAGACCTTGTACTGCCTCTCTTTGTGATACTTGTGAAGTTATTGTTCAGATCGATTTGATATTTCGTGTTTCCCTTTCTTGGGTTTTTTTTTTCTAGCTTCAAGCTTGATCGTACATGGTATTGAAGATCCAGCTTGTGTTAAAATAACCTTGCGTCAATGTCTTGAAAGCCTTCATATCCAGGGACCATGTGATACCTTCTGCTGGTGCTCCAAGAACTTCTAACCTTTTATAGCTTTGATCTTATTTCTGTTATTTCTCTGATAAAAGACGGCTGGATAAAAAAAAAACAAAAAACAGGGTTCCCGCACCAGAGTTAAGCCTCACAAAGATATTTAGAGCAGATGTAGAGTCTAAAGATATCATCTGATGCCGTTTTCAAGATTGAATTGGCCCACCCTGAAAGTATTAACTTTATGGGTTCGAAACCATCTTCCTCGTGACTTTTTTCGACCTTTTGTCCTTTTGTCAGCCAACTGGATAAGCTATTCACTCTTATCTGTTGCCTTCTGGAATACAATAAGAGCTCAATCGAGACCGGAATTGAGTTTATTACCTGCGCGGCTGACTCTATACGCATCTTTCTTTAGGCCCAGATAGTTAACCGTGGGTTGAACTCTTATTTTGACTCTCATCGACACAGTCTGGCAAGAATTGTGTCTTTCTTTACAGATTCTATATGCCTAAAAACAAAGACCATTAATTTTTCTGCCTCCATGAGAATTCTGCGCTCTAAAGGCTGAAAACCTCTCGGTTGGTCATTTACGATTTTACGCAACAAGACCTTAAATTGTAGGCTTTCGCATATGCCTTCGAATTCATCGAAATTGGCCTTGAAAGCGCATGTTTAAAAGCATGCACATGGGTTGCATCAAACGCACTTATAAGACTAGCGTTGGTTACATGAAGGCAACTCTCTGTAGCTATGTCAAACGTTATACCTATCACCCCTGTCAGCATTAGAAACGTTCTGTTTCTTAACTTTTTTCAATGGTTCACATTCCCCAAGTCGTCCATTAGTTGTTTATGTAAATATACAAAACGCGGACAAACGAATTCGAAATTCCGAAAGTATGGTCGCGTTCCATTAGCCATTCTTCGCAACCTAGCGCATAGTTGCCCGCTGGAAAGCGAAAGAGGAAGTGACGGGAAGAATAAGCAATTCCAATAAAATTCGCTTTCCTAAATCCTTACGTCAAATGAACGCGCAAACATTGGGGACGTTCGTAAAACGTCAACTAGATTTGGACTGAGTATGCGAACGCTTTTACTGGTCAACTTGAATTGTTTTTGGATTCTCGCGGTTTATTTTGATTTTTTAAACTTCGAAATGACAACTGCAGGCAGGATTTCCTTGATTCAATTTGTCGGCTACCCCTCCATAAACGTCAACCGAAAAAACTATGCACGTGACCAATCTGGGTCAATAAAAAAATAAGGCAGTCAGCTGTCAAAGTTACTAAACTAGAAACTCGAACGTCCCCATTATCTTAGAATTGTGCAATAACTTTCGCTGTCGTTCATTCGCTATACGCAAGAAAAATCACGTTTACTAAATAATTAAATATACAAAATATTTGACATTACGTGTGTTTATTATTAATTCAGACCAAAGTCGAGTTTCAGTTTCTTTTTTAGCTCAGGCGCGTCAGAGCTCTGAAGCAGTGTTTTTTTTTCCGATCAAACAGCAGGTCAATCAAACTGACAGGTCAGTCAAATGTCAAAGTAAAAATCTAAACCGAGCATTATTTGACAGCTAACGATGTAATTACTGATAGGAAGCGAATGTTGCGGACAAAAAAAGAAAGTAGATTTTTAACAAGTGTAACTAAATAAATACAACAAATAATTTTCGCATCCTGTATTTTTACAGTCAAATGACAACAAGTACTCAAATTTGATTTACCATCGGTTCACAAAATGCTTGGGTTCTGTTCAGTGTTCTACCCTGAAGAGAAAAACGCCTATTGTCTCTGAAATCAGACGTTCAAACTCTAGTTTAGTAATTTGACAGCTGGCTGAATTGATGTGTTTCAGTTCTCAATGGCGTAGGTCACGTAAGCAGTTTTTTTTTTCGATTGACGCGTATGGAGGGGTAGCCAACAAAGAATTTCGTGACAGTTGTTGACATTTTGCATGCGTGTCTGACGTCTAAAAGTGCCAAAAAGTGACGTTAAGGATCAATATAGTGTTTGCGGTCAGGGAACATCTAGTCCAGGCAAATCTTGTCGACTTAACCCAAGTAGTAGTTTTTTGAAATTTGTCCCACTAACCTGCTCTTCTGTCAAACTTCAAAAGAACATGCTGCGCTCGTGCTTTTGTTGTGAAACTTTCAATTCGCGCTACGGCAATCGTGATGTCTTACCACTATAACAAGTAAAGTAGAAAAAATGGCTGATTGCAATTTTAGAATTTAATTTATTTAGAAACAAATTCTGCCACATGAACTAAAAATATTGAAAATATTTCTCCCACAGCCATCTGACGGTTCTGGTTCTACACCTGACAGTTCAACAACTAAACGACTAAAGTTAGATCTCGATGATGATTCCAACATCGATGTGGGAGCCAACAGTCCAGTGCCCAGTGAGCGATCTCACAACGAATCGTTTGTGCCCGGAGCAACGCCAGTCCTCCGAAATGATGAATCCAGCAATGAGGCCCTGATCGTCGACGCTGATACACCACTCCGACGAACATCACCAAGTAAGTTGTGTTTTAAACGAGCAACAAAAAAAAAAAAAACTGACGCTCTCCAATACGCAAATTTGTTTCCAATTCAATCCCGGCAAATCGATAATTTATTGCCCAATTGCAAGGTATGGTGGTCACGTTACTTTGGGGAGAAATTCGTATCCAGTAGTTTAATGTTTAACGATTTTATTGCCGTTGTCCGGTCGCATGGATAATCGGCACGACAACGACGACGACGACCAAACGAACCAACAACCAACTATCAAATTAGTACATCATAAAGTATCGGCGGGACGCGACTGCTGGTGCCTTATTTATTGATTCGTATTTTTTTGGAAAACTACTGCCAATTGGCTGGCAGGCGCACATGTTTCACGTGGGACGCGACAATGTCGATAATAATTATTCTACAATGAAATGAGTCGCTCGGACAATTAACAAGTTTTTTTTCTGGTGGATTTTGTGGACTTTCCACATGTTGTTGATCCTTGTTGCGTATGCTCTGCTCATGCGGTACATGGAGTTGTAATTTTTAATCTTGTTAATTTGTTTCTCTGAAGAATAGGCTACACAAAACACAACATGGGGAAGTAATTGAGAGAGAACCACTGACTACGTGTACAAGTGATCAGCATGAAACTGGCTTATCGATGTGGCATGGGACAATCAGATTGAGTGCAACAGATGGGAGTTGGGAAATGAATGTTCACGTGAATAAGGTTCCCATAACTGGGTGGGCTATTGGGGTGGTGAAAGGAGTTTTGCCGCGCAGTAGAGAAAACCCACAATAACGCAAATAAAACATGTAACCTGACCCGATTTAGACATCGTCCTCAACAATTTTTTTGAGAAAGCGACTCCTCATCAACATATCTTATTTGGACAGCATTCATTTAAACTGAGTTATCCATATCCATAGCTTTAGGTGATATTCGGGCTGCGTGAGTGAACGTGATTACGATCCACGCAGCGTAGAAGATGTGGACAGAAGGTCAAATAGACATAGACCTGCGAAAGGACGCACCCTGTATCTGTGGTTGACCGCGACACACAATATTCAAGAAGGCCCTTGCCAGTAAACTTCCATGGAGGCCTTTTAGGCGAGCTTTAAACATATATTGTGTGTTCAGAGGACTTGCAGTGGCAAGGGAAAGAAAGAGTCGATAATTAAGCTCCAGGTAGATTTAAAAATATAGCCCAATGAAAGACACGGCCTGGAAAAAGCCGGTTGTCAGACGGTTTGCTTCGTAACCTCTATACGTGCCTCCTAGTCTGATGCATGAAGACAGCACCCAATGGTCATTGCCGACGATCTCGACTCGTGAGCCCGCAATTGGTAAAGAATTGACGATCAATTTATGCCGTCCAAGACTCTTGACGAGAGCTTTCCTCTTTATCCCATTAAAACTGACGTTTGACTCCCGTTTAAAGATGGACCGAGCACCTCTTTACAGCTGCTACCTTTCGTGTTAGCCTGACGAAGTTTAAGGTCGCTGTACCCTTTATATATATATAAATGACTCGCATAGCTCTTAGGCCTTTAAGTGGCTCCAACTTGGAGCAATTAATTTGAACAGATGGCAGATGCTGTGCCGCCTACCGGTTGGTTGCTCTACGTAACCGGCTTGCTCTCCGACTGGGGGACTAAGAACGTCTGTCTCTTTGGTTTCCGCAACGACCAAAGGCGCCATACCTACAGCCTCGCGGAGACTGCACTTCGTTCGAGTACAGTCGTACCTTCGGTGGTCTTTGACTTGCTTTCAGTTGTGACTTTGCTGCGTCTTTGGCTGACTATTGATGAGCGCTGGAACCTTGTCATAGACGTTGTGGTTGTGAAAGCTTTGCTTGAAGGCGGTTATCCGAGAGGTCTAATCGTGAATGACTCGGGCACACTGTTCTTAAGGTCGTTAAAAGCTTCCGGCTTATTGTCAAAGCCCGGGAATTCAACGTAACCCCAAAGAAAAAAGTAAGTGGACGTCAAATCGCACGGTCTGTAAGGCCAATAGACGACAGCTCATCGAGATATTACGTGACTCGGAAGCTATGCCTTCACTATATTCAGTGTTTCGCTCAGCCTAGTCCTGTGAGATTCGTGAGATGGCTGAGGCATCAGGCATCTCAAATGAGCGGGTACATCATATTTTACATGAATATTTGGACATGCGAAAGCTATCCACTCGATGGGTGCCGCGATTGCTCACAATTGACCATAAACGCAACCGAGTGGCCATTTCAAAGAATTGTTTAACGATGTTTAGCCGTAAGCCCGAGGAGTTTTTGCGCCGTTTCGTAACCGTTGACGAAACATGGATCCACAACAACACACCAGAGACCAAGGAACAATCAAAACAGTGGGTTTCTACAGGCGGACGTGCACCAAAGAAAGCTAAAGTGGGTCTTTCTGCCAACAAGGTCATGGCTACAGTATTTTGGGATGCACGCGGTATCATTCACATAGATATCCTTGAAGAGGGTAAAACGATCACCGGCGTCTATTATTCAGAGCTTTTGGATAGATTTGATACTGAATTGAAGCAAAAACGCCCGCATTTGGCAAAGAAAAAAGTGCTGTTTCATCAAGACAATGCCCGGGTGCACACGTGTGCAGTCAGCATTCCACAAATTACGCTATGAACTGCTACCTCATCCAGCATATTCTCCTGTTTCCAAACCTAAAAAAATGGCTGGGCGGTAAGAGATTTAGGTCCAATGAAGAGTTCATCATTGAAACAAATGCCTATTTTGAGAGCTTTGAGAAAACCTATTATTCGGAGGGAATACAAAAAATTAGAAAAACGCTGGTCTAAGTGTATCGAGCTAAAAAGAGATTGAGTTGAAGTTTATGGAGAGGAAGCCGAAAAACATAGCCACACAAATCAGAAACCGCGAGTATACAAAAACAGTTCTAGTCCAAAGAAATCTAGTTGACGTTTTCCATAAACTATGCATCCGAACGTCCCTATTATTTCTTACCTCTTATACTGCATTTACACGATAACACGTTTCTAATACGGAATATGAAAGGAATGCCTAGTACTAAATAGCCGTGTGACTGAAAGGGACAGCATTACATAACACGCAAAAATACGTGACACGTATTTTGGTCGGCCATCTTGTTTACGTGGTAGGAATCTCTTGATATATTTATAGCGATGGCTTACGAAATTTCGCTTTTCTACAAAACAAAATGGCATCTGGAAGTAATGAACGGACAATTATTTATTTATTTCCTAAAATTAATTGATGAATTGTTGGTTTAATTAACTGGCACTAATTGCCACTCTCATTTGACATGGTTTAAATCAGAAATAAAAATGTTTTTCCGCTTTGCGTTTCTATAATTATGGGTAGAACATCCAACATCCATGACACTTTAGACGTCTGATTTGTGATCTCATTCTAACGCCTTTCTTAGCATTGACTGCGGACAAACTCTCTCTCTCTGTCCAGTCTCGTGCAAAAATGCGCGCGCGTCTTCTTGTAAACGCAGATTTGGACTTAAAGCTACATTCTTGTCAGATAGTCAACCAGCAATTCGCCTAACCGTCAATTGGAATAATGAACGACCAAATTGGTGTTCTACTTGAAAAGTACATCTCCTCCTATTTGGTTGTGAGGTCCACTCTCTGACAACAGTCCCAAAATATAAGAAGTAAAATGCCTATAGGTGAACTGACAACTTTAAACTGTGTTCCCAATTAGTCGCATTTTATTCAAACACTGTTAATTCTCTGTCACACATAAGCACGCTATGCCACGCACAAAAAACAGAAAATCCCCTGCTATATTGGGGTAATGAAGTGTAAATATATTCGGTATAATGAATTCGTTGTAAAATGTAACAGGTGTAGTTGTCATTATCCACACAGTTTGTTTGAGAACACAATCATCAGTATTTTCAGCTGGGAGGGGGAAAACATGCAATTTTTATTACATACAAATAAATAATTGCATTAAATTAAATGTGTACAAGGATTAGTTGAGTGAGACAATTCAGTTGTGTATGCTCAGCCTATGACGGCGACTATGCCAGTGAGGTGTAAGTGAAGCATTTTGTTTGACGACTTGGAAAGCAACTTTAAGTATAAGTGGTTCACAATCTTTATAGAAACACAGTTGTTACCACTCTTTGCCGATGTATAAACGGGACCCAGCTTTGTATTCGAAATGCTTGAATTTGTGCTCTAAGACTTCTCGAGGATGGGACCTTCTTTTCATTGATTTTCTGTCCAAAAATTGTTTCAAGCTCTTAAATTAAAATATTTTTTATTCGTAGGATTTACTGATAAATTGTTTTCCTCTTTAAAGATTCGAAGCCTTTTGTGGTGCCCCTCAAGAGGAATGTGAAAAGTAGAACAAGCTTTTTTAAAACTGCAAGAAAAATGTACTTACCAAAACAAGACCCTTAGTTTTTTTCACTGGGAAACTTGCTCAAGAAACAAGTCTTGTTAAATAGTAATTTTCTCTTTATATAATTGTGGTTATTTATTTATTGCTGTTACTTTTGTACTCGTTTTGCTATTACAAATAAATTCTTATTTCCAACATACGTTTAATATAATTTGTTGTTGATGAAGTATTTATAACAAATCTGTCTATATTAAGACTTCGAAAGTCGTACATTTTGAACACCTACTGTCCTACAGTAGTATCGCTAAAAAGGGACAACAAAACAAATTTGAAAAATGTAAAACGAAAATTTGTATTTAGATCAAACAGAGCTTTATGTTAGTACACATTTCTGTAGGATATTTAAAACACAGTTTTTTACATGAAATCTAGAGGTCATTCTTTTATTCATAGCACAGAAAATGGATTGCCAATTTTGTAACAGAATAAAGATGGATCATGTAAACTTAACAGTTGGCAACAGTTGCTTTCTAAAACAAAACAGATAATACAGGGTATTTCAAACTTCATATTGCCACCAGCCATGTTGTAAATATTCTGCTCAACGTGACGTCACTCAAGGTACATGTCATCTCACTTACAATGTCGAGGGTGTTACCATATTAGATTCAAATTTGCATAATTTTTCTTTTCAAATATATTTTTGTGAAACAAATTTTATTTTATGCTTGCACTTGAGTTTGTCTTGGCATATTAAGGTGTGTCCAGACCAGCGAAACATTTCAGAAATGTTCCTGAAGCAAAGCGGACACATTTCATAAACACTTATAAGAGATTTCTGAAATTTATTTATTAACCCCCGTCTTAATAAACACTGCGTAAATGTTATCAACTCGTTACTCAGCAGTTACGTCAAATTTTTGTATGCTATCTGACGTCTACTAGCTAGCTTACATTTTGCATATTTGTTTATTAATACGGGGGTAAAGGTTTATGAAATGTTTAAACTTTATCCTGTTTTGGACTAGAAGAAAATAATGTGGTGGGATTATTAGCAGCGAGTAAAGTTTTTATTTTTGTAATTTTGGTCTCGGGAATCACGCGACACGCGATTTAATTCAAATAATCGTATTAAATAAATCACTTTCTCATTAGGTATTCAAAGCTTTTCTGGGCATTTTTATTTTATTTAAAAAGAAATAATAATCGAAAAACAGCGCTCACTTTCTGCAAGGATTCCTACTTGTAAAACAAAAATTATTTCCCATCACGATTGGGTAACTGTGAAACATTTCATAAATGTTTTTTTGGTGTCCAGATCCAAACCAGCAAACCATTTCATAAACATTTCATAAAAATTGATTTAGAAATATTTATGAAACATGTAGGTACTTATTTAATTGTTTATCAAATGTTTGGCTGGTCTGGACACACCTTTATAAATAGAACGAGAAAAAACAAAACAACTCGGAATACGGACGGGGGTTGGAAAAAACTCAATTAATTTTTTTTTTGTTCCATTTTTTAGTCTGGCAACGTGATTGTGTAGTTATCGTTTACGGGCACGCCAACATTTAAAAATAAAACAAGCCACATAGTGGGAAATAGTAGAAATAATTTTCAGATCATGATTCGTGATCTCGATGAGAAGCAGGATCATGTGCTGTTGTTGTAAGTGCATGTAAATCGATGATCTATATATGGATCATAGCTGATAATAAAAAACAGCTAATATCGTTTTTGTTTTTCTGGAATTCGAATTTCATTGCGCCGCGCTAAGAATAAATTTAAGTCTCGACTTTAAATTTACTGAAGCTCGCAATTGCGAAATTTTAAGTTGAAACTAAAATTGTTTATTGGTAAGGCCCAATATGTTCTTGAAACGTATGTCGATATTTAGCGCAGTTACAAATATATTTGAACCTAAAATAATGGAGACATCGTCATAGCCTAACTTTAAGTGTAGCCATTCAAAGAAAGGATACGAATTTGGCTTGCAAATAGGATATTGCTTTGCTCAATTTCTTAGCTGTCTCGCTAAATTTTGTCTTTATGCCTTTTTGTCAATCCGCGAGACTAATAACCATTTTTAGTTTACGGGCTACATTTTTCGAACTCACAATGGTGAAATTTTCCGTACAAAGTTTTTGTATTGTGACCTAAAAAATATTTAGCGTGGATATTAGGCCGAATATGTCTATAGGTGGCGAGCTTTATAAGAAAAGGTTCAAAGGACGACATGCATGGGCACTACAGACGCGCTACGGTCAATACGGTCAGACGCTTTCACAGTTTTACTGCATCTTTTACCTCTTGACCTTCACATTACAAACATCACAGCACATAGCGTGATTAGACTCGAGAGAGTCGGGGCGCTGTTCTCCAGAAACTACGGCCATCAATCGATAGAACTAGTACACCCTCAACAAATTACAATACTCTGGCAAGAAGGATGAATGAATAGATTCGAAAATGGACTAAAAAGTAGATACGGACACGCAAGTTTGACGCCAAAACCAAAAGTCTTAGAACGTAAATCTGTCAATTCGAATATCTTGAGGGTATTTTTCTACCCTTCGGCTCAACAGAAATGTGAAACAATCGAAAGGTGTTACCATCACACGAAAAATCTAAAGAGCCCAATGGAAACAGTTTATCACCAGGGCTTCAGGGGCCAAGAGGAGACTTTTCATTTTTTATAAACCTGCGAAGGCAAGAGGTCTCTGGTTCTACACACACAAATACGAAATTGGAACTTCAGTTTTTGTTTTTTTTTTAAACTGCGCCACCTTTCGTGAACTTGTGACATACATCCAAGAGTATGACTGTCTTGAGAATCGTGTTAGGATTTTGATTAAAATTGAAGGCCCCGTCCATTAGTTTAAAAAAAAGTGAGGATCTGAGTTTAGTGTCCTTTACGGAACTGTTGCGTTAACTTTGTATTTACTTATCGTCTTTGGCACAAAGTCCTTCTTTAAACTTATGGTTTTGTACGCCTCAAAGGGGTCTTGGTTTTGAACCGGTCTCCTAAGCTTGTCTGGCTTCTTCCGACATCTTCTGGCAAAAACGAAGAACATTAAATAGTTACGTATAGCCGTGCCGTAGTTGCAAAGTATTCCTTTGTTCAGGGAAAGGCTTGAAAAAAAATTCTGCGAAAGCTTAACGATAAATCGCGTTGGATATTATAAGCGCCCACACAAAAATGTCAAAAATAATTCTTCCTTCTTATATATAAAGCTCCAACAATGAACAGAAAATACCAACTGGACCAACTCTCCATCCCTTCTTTCTACATTTCCTTAGCTTGTATCTAAACCAAAAGACGTAGTTACAGAAATGAGGAGTCAAATCGCTCCTAAAGGTAGGCTCGTACCTTTATTGACGAGCTCTACTGGTACATCTAGAGGTGTGCACCGCTTTAAAGGGGTATGCATAACCCCTTGAACGAGGCGTTAAATTACGAGAAAAGTTACCAAACCGTCCAACCACTGAGGGCAGAGGTTGGCGGGACATGTCGATTTAGACCGACATCCGCCCAGACCCTACACCTCTACCAAAACTAAGTAAACGCTACCAGGCCTTTCTCTTTGTATAGCACTGCTTCCTATTCAGCAACTTTGTTTTGATAAAGTGACCAATAAAAAGTAGTTCATCATAGCTCTCTTAAACTGTCGGCCCGACCTTGCTGCCGTATGTAGCCCCAATAATACGTGGCATTCAAAATTAGTAGCTCAAACCACAACAATTTAGGACACAAATTTAAGACTTTTGTTTATTTATTTCCCAAAAATGTACACTGGAAATTTTTCACATCCAACTTAAACTTTGGACCTCCCTCCCCCTTCTGTCTAACCTTGTTGAGGCATGCATCGCAGATGCATTTGTCGCGTCACCTTAAAACTCGCGTCAGCCAAGTACTCCAAATGTTTCAGATGCTCCTTCCATTGGATCGGGGTCATTTTGACCCGATCCGGTGGAGAGAAATCCCTGTCCGGCACGCTGCAATGCTCCTTGATGGGATACCTCTTGGGGATCGCCATTTTCCTATTGCTATTCGTGGTCCGGTATTTGAGTGCGTTACGACTTATGGGAAACCTCATCCATCGCCAGAAATTGATTTCCAATTCTTGATGCGGCCACCAAAATGGCAGCTTAATAGGCTGAATCGGTCGACCTTTGTCGTGACGTGCTGGCTTCTTGTGGTGTATCTTGGGTGAGAACGGGTATATGGGTTCAGGGGGAGGCTGGTATTTATCGCGCCGATGCTTGGGTACACTCAGTCGCTGGACACGGCGCATTATTTTGACCAAAGGCTTCTTTTTCTTCCCCTCTGGTTTTCGTTGACGAAATACTCGCTTGGGCGTGGATCTTCGCATCGCCCACTTGGAGAAGCGCTTCCAGTCTCTGGCTGACATCGGTCCGGGTTTTTGAAAACGAGTCGGTGACCGTTTGGGCTTGGGGAAGTAATGGTTCTTCGGCAGAGCGTTTTTCGCCGTCCAAATATCCCAACGGGAGCGAGGCTTTTCCACATTTTGCTGCGGGTCCGGTACGGGAGGTTCTTTTTTTGGTTGCATGACGAAAAGTTTAAAATAAAATAATTAAACAAACGCACACAAAACAATTTGCAATCAGTTCGGAAAATAACAATTTTAGAATCATGGCTGACTATGATACGAATTGGGATATTGTACGGTAGGACAGTGTTTTCAAAGCTTGTGTCAAAGTAGGTTGGAAGTCAGCAAGTTTTCGTTGCTTTACACTTTTTAAAAGTGAGAATAGTCCTAGGCAACAAAATAAAGGGTTTTCCAATAAGAGGTGTTATTTTGGTATTCAAAGAAAAATGTCATTTTTGAGATAAATGATCGGATGTTTATTTCATAATAAAGAAGAAGGTATGCCGTTAATGATGAAAAACAACATCAGCCAAATGGCCACCACGAGCACGCATACAGGACCATATCCTTTTCATGAAATTTTCCATGAACAAATCGTAAAGTGGCTGCCCTATGTCCTCGATAGCCTCACGAATTTTATCTTTGAGGTCTTGAATCGACGCTGGGCTGTTGGCGTAGACCTTATCTTTCACGTGGCCCCAAAGAAAGAAGTCGCAAGGTGTTAAATCAAAATATCGCGGTGGCCAATTATGATCACCTCTTCGAGAGATAACACGGTCCGGAAACTTTTCCCGTAAAAGTGTGGCACGTAGCGCCGTCTTGTTGAAAGTAAACGTTGTCCAGATCAATACCATCCAACTCCGACCATAAAAAATCATTAATCATCGACGACCAAAAAATGCTTTAGTTTTGCAAACTGTGACTGCAAGATTTTCACCATTTTTGTAGTGAATTTTAATAATTTCAATGCGTTGAAGAGTGTATCCTTCCATTTTTAGTAATGGCGTAGTTTCTACTTGTCAAATGTCAAAGAATAAAAGCTTCAAAAGTGGCAGTTACCGAAATAGCGGGTCATTCACAATAACACCTCTTTAATACTGTTCCTATATTTTTGGAACCATTTCCTTTATCTAGCATCGCTTCTCAGATTCAGAAAACAACCAACCCAATTTTTTGATGAACGAGAAAGTGCGCTTTATTTTCTAACTATACCAAAGACTCATCAACTTTTACAGAATAAAGAAAAGAGAATATAAGGTCTTAGTTCGGAGGCCGAAAAGCGCTAAGTTTAACCACAGCCAGAATCGTTTTATCCGTGAACGAGCAAAACGTGATGAAAATTAATCACTCCTATTGCGAAGATCATACCTATATCAATATTGATACATATCAACAATTTTTTTAAAATTTTATTGCGACGAACAATTCTCAATGGGCCTTACCAATAACCATTTTTAGTTTCGACTCTAAATTTGAGAAGTTCACAGTGGCTATATATATAAGAAATCTGTAAGATTTCAACTATTCCTAAGTTGTTTGAAAAACTAGTTTGTGACAAACTTACACCTCTCTTAAAGAGATTTATCTCTCCTGCTTCGTCGCAGGCAGATACAAATCTCTGAATTTTTTGTAATTCCGTCTTAAATTACCTTGAGAAGGGCTTGCAATGTGATGTCATATATAATGATTTTGCCAAAGCGTTTGATCGCGTTAACCACAATATATTGATTTCTAAACTAACTGGCTTAGTACTTCACTCTAATTTCCTAATGTGGATACATACGGATCGTATCCAGTATGTTCGCATAAATGACATTTTCTCGTCATGTTACCTCTGGAGTACCTCAAGGTAGTCATTTAGGCCCTCTGCTCTTCCTTTTGTTTATTAATGACATTCCCGACTTGTTTTTGAGTTCCCAGTGTCTTGTGTTTGCCGACGATTTGAAGGTGTTCCGGCCTATATGTTCAGTTGACGATTGTATTCTTTTACAAGAGGATCTTAAACGACTGTCCATATGGTGTCACAGTAATGACCTTCATCTCAATGTCTCTAAATGTCAAAGCCTTTCTTTTTATCTTAACCTCTCCCCAATTCACTTTACGTACGTAATCGATAATACCCCTTTGTCCATTATTTCATCCAAAACAGATCTTGGAGTTATCTTTGACGTAAAACTTAGCTTTTGCAAGCACATTGAGTCTTTGGTTGCCAAAGGTAATCAGATGTTAGGTTTCGTATTGCGGAATTCGAAAGACTTTAAAGATCCACATACTCTTAAATGTTTATCTTTTGCATTTGTCCGATCTCATCTTGAGTACTGCAGTATAATATGGAATCCGTTTTATGAAGTTCATTCTATTAGAATAGAGAGGATCCAAAAGCGTCTTACTAGAGTAGCTGTTCGTAGACTGCGATGGAATATTGAAATGCCATCTTACGATACGAGGTGCAAATTACTTGGTATCTTACCTCTCTTTAAACGGAGGCAATATTTTTCTATTATGTTTATTCGAGATTTAATAAATTATCATATCGATTGCCCTTTCCTATTGTCATTATTTGGATTTTATGCTCCTTCGAGAGCTCATAGAAATCGTGTTTTATTTTATGTACCTTATCATAGAGTTAATTCTGTGCCTAAAAGGCAAAACATCTTATGTCAATTTTGTCCACTTTTCAGGAGAGCAATTTTAAACTTATGCAAGGCACTACTGTTGATGACTTAATCCATTTTAAAACAGTTATAACTTCCTCATTATTTGACATTTTTTCAACTGCTTTGGCTTAAGAAATAGAGTAAGGAGAACACAAATCAAATAACGTTAAACAGCTAAAACAACTTAAGTCGACTTAAGATGTTTTAACTTTTAGGCACAGAATTATGGATACAATTAACCAATTTCTAGATGCCTTAGGAAATCCAATGAATATAGTAGTTTACTCGATTTTCATCTTAATTGATTTAGGAATAAATTAATTCTGTTGTTAAGCTTTGGTGGTCGCTTTTAAGAATATTTTTGTATTAAGTAATCTAGCGAGAACAGAACAGAAATAAAATAATACTAATACAAATTTCACAATTGTGAGCTTCCGTAAATTTTAAGTCGAGACTAAAATTTGTTACTAGTACGGCGCAATGTGTTGATCAATTGTGAATGTGCAACAATTATGTCGTTTTCGATTTGGCTTTTCAGATTTTGATCGGAGATTTCAGATCTCTGCTGCCAAATCGAACATAAAATCCGATTTTTATTGGTTCTTGTATGTATTCAGTTGGCCGCAAAAAATGTTTGTTTTCTGGAAATCCATTTGAATTGATTTGTACACATTTATAATAACTCATTTCGAAAAAATTTAATATAGTAAATCGTTTCCATTCTCGAAAAATTAATAATTCAGTTAAAAAGATAAACAATTCGTAACCGGCAGCTGTGTGTCATACACATTGGTGAAAATATGTGTGAAATCTGAGAAAAAATCGAGATTTCTCAAAAGAGAGTCAGATCAAAAAAAAATTGATTTTTTTGGCAAATCGAACATGAAAAGCAATCTCAATCAAAAAAAAAAAAATCGATTTTTTTGCCAAATCGAAAACGACATTAGCGGTAGTCGGTTGAAAAATCGATATTGAGAACGTCAATATCGTAACCAATTTTATTGACCGCTGTCAAAATTTCTATCAGTCGTCATTTCGGTGTTGACAAGGACGGCTCTTAAACGAAAATGTAAGTATTTTTAAAATTGTTGAAAATCACAGCTTTAGTCGGTAACAAAAGGCAACTCAATAGATTGGTTGAGTTAATGGAGCAGAATCTCGATATCGCTAAAGGGTTTTGTTCCAAAACTGGTGCGCAGGCGAAGTGGGAAAAATTTGCAATAGAGCTAAATAGCTTAGGACCACCGGAACGAGATTGACAGAAATTGCAACGGGTAACTTGTGCCACTTTTCCAATAAAGGTGGCGAACCTCTGTCTTGGGGCCAACAATTTTAATGTGCGTCCCATCCAAACATCCTATTACATTTGGAATTCCACTTCTCTGCAAAAAATATATTTTTGCCATTCGTTTTTCTTCCTCTGTGTACTCAAATTTTATCTACTTTGGGCAAATGTCATTTGCCATAACATTTAACAGTTCACTTAGAATTAAGGATACTGTTGGCTGCGCAAGATCAATTTTGAAGTCGTTTCCGACTCTTAGCTTAGAGCTGCAAGTTTTAGAATGTTCGGTACTGCTCTTTGACTTTTAATCGGTTTAAGTTTTTGTCTTCCATCAAGTCAACGAATGCAGCTTTGGATAGGCGAAAGTTTTGTACAAAACTGAAATAGAACTCAGAATAAGTTTAATTACATTCCTTGAAAATTAAATTAGCTACCTCTGGTTTTCCAACTCCAAAGGATTAAATGCATCTCGCAAACTTCTTCGTATAGCAGCCAATTCCGCGTATTCTGTCTCGCCTTGGTCATCATCAAAAAATAATTCCATTGACGACATGTTTTCCAATAAATTTCACAATCACAGATTTGTTACACTCGTAGTTTAATTATTATTTATTGCGAAAATCGTCACAATCACTCATCAAATCAAAAATATTTTTCAAGTGTCAAAGTCGAGTTTTCATTCACAATAATTTTATTTTTTATGTTATGTTCACAATAGCTTATATTTTTTATCAACTGTATTTCGCAATAGGTAACAATATCAATTTTAATTGATAAATTTTGTCAATCGTCAACCGATTGATAGTTGATCTTCGCAATAGGGGTGAATAATTCCGTGAATATTAAGCTCTTTAATGGATGCGGTGACTCTAATTCAAGTAGCTGGTTGGTGTCTTGAAGAAAGGCAAAATATCTAAAACTGCAAATTTCTTATAAAAAAAAAAAACGAAACCTTCTTCAAGGCTTCCAAAGCGTGGACATTTAAAGTTCTGTCGGAACCACGATATGAGGGTTGGGACTGTGTAAGATAAAGGCAGACTCAGCTTTAGCTTCCACAAACGTTTTGCTTCGTGTAAATTCGAAAACGAAAGGAATTTTCCCAACCTAACTCCAAAAAATTAAATACATTCTTTTTTTTGTACGAATGGAAAAAAGCATTTTCATTGAGGTTTTTTATTTATTTTGATTATACAGCTGTTTATTTGAATTATGCGTGATTTCTTTCGTTTTTTAAATGCGGGGTAGTTTTCGTTTCGTTTTTTTTATACCCTCCACAGGAACGCCAAGAAGGAGTCACCGAAAACCTCAGAAAGTATAAAATATATTCTGAATCAGGATCACATTCTGAATCGATTTAGCCATGTTCGTCTGTCCGTCTGTCTGTCTGTCTGTCTGTTAAAAGCACGATAGCGCCCAAAGGAATTGACATAGTCGAATGAAATTTGGTGAAAAGACTTCTTTTTATCATGGTCAGGTTGGTATTGAAAATGGGCTATGTCGGTCAAGTAGTTCTGGTACCTCCCACATAAAATCAATATTAGGCCCATGTGTCTCTCTGTCTGTTGAAAACAGGATAGCGTCGAAACAAATCGACCTAGGCAAGTGTAATTTTGTCAGAGGACTCACTTTTATTGTCGTCAAGTTGGTACTAAAGATGGGCTATGTCGGTCAAGTAGTTCTGGTACCTCCCATACAAAATCAATATTAGGCCCATGTGTCTCTCTGTCTGTGGAAAACAGGATAGCGTCGAAACAAATCGACCTAGGCAAGTGTAATTTTGTGAGAGGACTCACTTTTATTGTCGTCAAGTTTGTATTACAGATGGGCTATGTCGGTCAAGTAGTTCTGGTACCTCCCATACAAAACCAATATTAGACCCATATGTCTCTCTGTCTGTTGAAAACATGATAGCGTCCAAAGGAATCAACCTAGGCAAATTAAGCTTGGTGAAAGGACTTCTTTTTATCGTCGTCAGTTTGGTATTAAAAATGGGCTATGTCGGTCAAGTAGTTCTGGTACCTCCCATAAAAAAACAATATTAGAAAACTCATGTTAAAAACACGATACCGTCGATCAGGTAGAATTGTAATTAGATTACTCAAAAGCTGATTTTTATTGTTTGTTGACCTGTACCTATACCTGTCAAATGTAATTACGTACTACCTCGTATGCCTAAAATTTTGCATGACTTGTATGCAGTGGAGGGTATCAAAGCATCGGCCAGGCCGATGATAAAATTTTTACTTGTTTTCTTTTAACATAATCCTAGCCCAAAGTCTTCTGTCTTAACTTAGTGTAGCAGGAACTGATGATCTTGTAATAGCTACAAGTCGCCAGAATCTAATAGACTTATACAAGATGCATGCAGAAGCAGAGCAAGGTCTTTCAATTCTGAAAACACTGTTTACTGCTTGCTTGTGATTAGTTTATATTTATACAGTCATCGGCTTTTCTTTGAACTGATTTTCATACTGTTACGAATGGCAACACCGGCCATTCGAGTGCCTTGCAAATTATATTGTAAAAGAGAGTCTTGCTTCAACTGCGAAGCAGGCGAGACGTTCTTGTCTCGACGGAAACCAGAGGTTAATAAATGTGGGGTTTTTTTTATATAATTTTCCCCACAGAAAAAAGCCGTACTTGTTTTATTTAAAGTCGTGACGGAACACATACCAAAGATTTACAAAGACGACTCCGCTCTCGCCTAGAACTTTCTACGGATCAGCCCACTTGATCTCCAACCTTATTTTGTGCAGGTTATTGTAGTTTGCGAACAAAAATAGTCGAATTGTTGTAATTAGCTTTGGCCAGGGTCATAGACCTGTTGCGAGGTCTATTTGTTTTTAGTTGCTCAAAGATGGCAGTCAGCCGAAATCCGAAAATAATACAAATGTACGTGGACAGTCATAAACGTACCAACTACTAAATATGTATTTTTTTTGACACTAAATGCGTTACCTTAACTTATAAGTTATATTTTATATAATAAAATAATATAAATGAGCAATACAAACAAATATTTCTATCAGGTGAGCCAAAATGATATCGCAAATGATCTGTCAGCGGCGCTGACTTCAATGTATTTTATACCACGAACGGTTGTAGGGGTTATTTCGAGGCATTTTTGCGAACTTCGAACACCAAACGTTTGCTGTTCACTGCTAGATCAATTGCAATACTACTCCAGTGTGCATTCGGCCTTAACATCGCCAGATAATGGGTCATTTGGATACACATGCTCTTGCATTCCGACATCATATCCGCATAATTATTCGCATTATGAAATTCAACTTCAAAGTCGGAAAATACCACTGAATTCGTAGGTCCTTGTCCCTTGCAGGGAAATGTTCAAATTTGTCCCGACATTTTGTTTTATTTGGTTCGTTGATTTATGAGCTACAGTGTGCCACTTCACTGTTCCATATAAATCAACGTTACTTCAATTCAAAAAGTATTTTTGTTTCTTTCCCTTCGAATTGAGGAAGCAAAATATTTGAACACTTTCTTGCAGGGGACAAACTATAAAATTCCTTGACAAATCTCCTTCTCCTAACCTACCAGCACCTCACTGAGCTCAGTTTGCATCTTCAGCAAAACCTTTGACACGCGGGTTTCCTTATAAGACGAACTACTCAAATAATCCAGTCGCCTCAGATGTTCGCGCCACTGTTCCGTTGTCATTTTGACACGTTTCGGAGGCTCATACTCCTCCCGCACGGGTATCTCACAGTGTGCCGCAATCGGATACTTTTTCGGCTGTGCCAGATTTTTAACGTTTCTCGAGATTTTATAACTCAACGCCTTCCGGCTGATGGGGTATCTCATGTCCCGCCAGAAGTCCATTTCCAATTCCTCGTGATACCACCAAAAGGGCAGCTTTATCGGTTCAAATGGACGGTGCTTGCTGGGTCTAGCAGGCTTCTTCGGATCAAGAGTCGGAGCGAAGGGATGTACTGGCGGCGGAGGTATATCGTATTTATTGCGGGTGTGCTTTGGTACCGCAAGCCTTTCGATCGCTCTCTTTCGTTGCTCTAGGGACTTTTGCTTGAGGCCAACTAGTCTTGGTTTTGAAGGCGCTGGCTTTTTCGGTTTTCCGGCTCTCTTGGGCAATGTATTGGTCAGCCATCGGTCGAACCTCTGCCAATCATCGCTCGTCATGGGTCCGGGCTTTTGGTAACGAGTTGGTGCGGACTTCACTTGAGGGAAAGTGTAGACCTTCGGTTTTGAATTTTTTTCAACCCATTCTAACCAACGGGGCTTGGCAGGGTGCGTCTCTTCAGATGATTTTTCGTCCTTCTGTGGTGGATTTATTTTACGCATGTCGACATGGGAATTTAGAAGAGCCGACTGAAAATTTCGTCTGTCAAAACTAATTTGAATATCAAGTGTCGTTTGGATATGACATTTCGCTCGATGAGGACTTGTGAACTGTCAAAAGACAAGTCGTGCAGTTTCAGGCGCGGGGAAGAGGGCACACTTGAAAGTTTAGGCGACTAGATTTGTTTGGAGTTGATTTTCTTTTAAAGCACGAGTGGTCCCAAACGTCAGGCTAATATTTCAATATGTCAACTACATTTTGTCACTTATACTCCTTCTCAAACGTCTCAAACTATTTTTGTGATCAGTCTAGGCCAATGAAAACTCAGACACACGATGTCAGCCAGCTGTCAAATCGAGTAAACTCGGTATTTTGAACGTCCCCGCACTTTGACAAATATTGTACAAGAAGCTAGAGGGCTACGTAGAGGTGTGAGTGCCCAGTTTGTCGAACAGTTCTGTGAACATCGGCCGACACCCATTTGCGGATGTTTTCCCTCACGTAAGCACATTCAAAATCCACTGAAGCGACTTCTTTTGACAGCAAATAGTATTATCCTATTAATCCGAGCAAAACCGTTTGCTAGCGTGTGATTTCCGCCACCGAAAAACCCCCAAACTTACCATCTCACTGACTTCAGTACAGTGTGAAGCAAAAGAATCAATTTTTGGCGCTAAGTCCGTCGGCACACTAATCCGAGGCCAATTCGTCATGGAAAGTAGCGATTTCTCAACATCTCAGCGCGGCATTCGAAGAGACGAACTTATCTTTTTAAGCCGCTTATGTGTCTTCAAAGGCAAATGTGTACAGACACAGATACCCTCTGGAATGATAAACGTTCAAGGAGAACTGGACAAATGATGACAAATATTATAATGATCTAAATTGGAGTATAATGTCAGCGGGACAATAAATTAATCTCGAAATCCCAAGAAAGACAACATTTTTTTTTTGTGTCTTTATCTCACAACAAACAGACACATTTTACGCATAATCGGATTTGAGTGTATAAAGTGCTTGTGGGGTTCGTTTGGAGAATTCCTTTTTTGACCTTTTTTTATCCGCTGTTTCAGGGATCAATTATTGAGTTGGGATGCGGAAGAGCACATCTTTGGGTGCAACCCCCGATGCTGGTGCATTTTTTGTTTGTGAAGGGCTGTGAAGGGTTTTTTATTTTCTATTGGGCGGTCACATCTATTTATTTATTTATTTATTATTTATTTATTTGTCACCAAAGAACAAAAATCTTTCATAGACATAAGGCCACAATATAAGTACTTAAAGTTACAAAAATATGATACAAAGTAAACGTAAAGCAAACAACTATGACTGTACATTCTCCAGTAATTTTCTTTTTATTGAGGAAACTGGTAAATTAAAATCGATTAAAATGACATTTGCATTATATACTGACATTAAACCATTAATTGAGGAAGAAAGACCGTATTTTGTACGAGAGTGGCCTACACTATAAAATCGCGAGTTACGTAGGTCGAATGAAGGAACATTAATATTGAGAAGACTTAGGATGTCCTTTGAATCAATTAGAACCCTATGAATAAATATCACTCTGGCCACCGTTCTCCTTACCTCCAATGATTCTAATTTAATTAATTTTAGTCTAGATAAATAAGGGGGTAAGTTGCTAAGATCGAGCCAAGGAAGTCCTCTAAGAGCGAATCTCAAAAAATCTTTTTTGTATAGATTCAATTCTATTTATATGAACTCTATAATACGGACACCACACAATAGAGGCATATTCTAATATAAACCGCACAAAAGCGCTATACAGGGTCTTGAGAACATAAACATCCGAAAACTCACAAGCATATCGCCTGAACATTCCCCATGTTCTGTTTGCCTTGTTTGTGATGGACTCAACATGAAAAGTAAATGCTAGTTTGGTATCTAAAAAAACGCCCAAATCTTTGACTAGATAAACACGGGGAATAACTATACCATCAAAGGAATACGTACACATGACAGGGGATTTAGAACGAGAAAAAGTTATGACAGAACACTTAGAAATGTTTAAAGAGAGACTGCTTGTTCTATCTTTTGACTTTGTGTTAAAAAAAGACACAACTACTGGTTTGTGTCTGATCAGAAGGATAAATCGAAAATAGACGATGAACAACTCAGGTTTTAGATGCTCACGAAATATCCCCGGTCACGGACTTTTTTCATTGGACTTTTAACACTTTTATCAGCTACATTCTGACATTCCAAATTTTCGAAGTAGCTTTTCAATACTGGCTGCTTGCGAAATCGTAATACTTCCGTCATCGTTGTGCACTTTAACTCCAAGAAAACATTTAAGTTTTCCACATTCGTACATTTCAAATTTTTTGAACAAGTCCCTCTTAAAGGTTGTCAAATGTCATCAACTTGTAAGTTAGTCCACACATAGGATAATGATTAACACATCATTATGTTTCGTATTCATCATGTTATGTCTAATCATATTTAGATCTGTTGAATCCAATGAATAGAAGGAACTCCCTAAGTTTGTCGTTCCAGCAACGCCGTGACTGCTTTAGACCATACAGTGACTTAACAAGTTTATACACGCCATGCCTTTTAAAGTTTCCAATTTATCGGGTTCACACATTTATTTATATATCCCGCGATACTTATAACCGTTTTAAGTGTCCATGCTTAATTTTTCGAACTCATAAATTGCTGCACAATTTTCCAAACTTCCTGTTGCGCTACGATTGACTATATAAACACCACACAAAGCTGCTTCAACCCACAGCTTCTAGGGTACGCTTGCATGGTTCATATCTTTTCAACTAGAGTTCTGTTGAACCTTTCTGCAACTCAATCCTTCTTTGGAGAGTAAGCTACTTGTATAGCAGGTTCCACTTTAATACAGTTTCTTTTATTCCAGTTTTCGAAAATTTTTGATAAAAATTCACGCCCCTGGTCAACACTAATTTTTGAAATAACAGTTTTTAACATTACATTAACCATTGCTTCATATTTTGAAAAAAAAAAAAAAAAACTTTAAAAACTTGGTATTTGTTCTTAATTGGGGTTATCATTGTAACGTGACAATAATCATCAATAGCAGTAGCTAATATTGACTTTATTTTATTATAAATGTAACACAAAAAATTTCTAAGCCTAATAAATGACAAAACATTTTTGAGCCGTCCCCAGCAACAGCATCAATTGGTCAACAAACATCAAAATTAATCCGTTCAAGTGGTCTTGTTGCTCTAAAACGTGTTCGATCGAAACGCTCACACCGTGTCCACTTTAATGTCACAGAAATTAATTTTTGCATCTTTGAATCTTAAATCTTTTATTAAAGCGTTTTTGATTTTTCAAAACCTTGGTCGCCAATGTGGCCTCAACTATGTCATAAAGTAGCTTAACTTGTCTTACATAAGAATATACTCGCTTCCACTCAACAGCTTCTTTTAGAACCATCTGTGCAGATTGGTATGTCGAATTCGTTTGCGAGCGCATTTCCATCATTTGGCCTTAAGTCGCAGAGAACTCCGATGTGGAGGACGAGAAGTTCCTTTAAAAGTCCGAATCCGAGTCTAATTCCTGAGTTTTCGTGTTTTTCGAGTGCGGAACCAAAGATGCTCTACTTTGCCAACATCGGCTTTAGGGCCACCAATCACAATCTTGTCGCCGTACTTCGGGCACTTATTATGCGCCTTCTCGAGAGGATCCTAAAGTGCTTACTTGGATCTTTATTCTTCTCTGATGCCTAGTATGCTGTTCCAGGAAAGCTAAAATTAAGCGCCTCTCCAATGTTTCTCTCCACCGCTTCGCTTAATGTTCGCTTAATTTTGACAGCGTAGGTTCGGTCAAAAGAAAAAAAAACTGTGTTCGATTTTTTTTTTGTTTTTTTATTTGTACTTCCTCAAAAACCTCTTCCAGGTACTCCTCATTAAAATACTCCATTTCTAAAAGAAATTAAATTGACAACAACGATTTTTTTTTCCATACTGTTTTTTTGCTTTCGTTTGAAATACCTACCGATATTTACCCTGATCTGTCAAAATTTAGCTGTGGAAAAATCTATTTTGCATTAATACGCCTACTTAAATTCTGTAGAGATGGCTACCAGATTTAGCTTGAACTGCGTACAGCTTGGCTTAACTGCTTTGCTTAATTTTATCTTTGGATACATTATTGTATGGGCGCTTAATTTAAGCGCGAGCAGCATTAAAATTTTGCTCTGAAGCTATAACAGACATCGCAGATGTCTTCTCCTAAATACCTCTAACGATTCTAAAACTTAAGGGCATTTACCATACTTGCAGAGCGAAAATATCGGACTCGACTTAAAAGATTCCGATATTTTATGGAAGCAAATGAAATTGTCGAAACTGAAACCGCGGGAACCCTTAACTTTTAAACCTCAAAATCAGCTCTATCAATATATAAAGGGTGGTTCAACGAAAACGATGTTAATGTTAATTTTAAATAAAAGAATTCAGAATATAATTCTTAATATTTTTTTATAATGATAGAAGGATCTATGAAAATTATGTGTGAAACAAAATATCGGCCAAAATGCTCGACACGGCTTTGGTGGCAGAGGTATGGTATCCGATGGTCCATATTTTCAATGACTCTGAGACATAATTGAGGTTCAATGTCGTTAATGTGCCGAATTATCTCATCCTTTAGCTCTTGAATTGTGCATGGCTTATTGACGTACACGTTTTCTTTTAAATATCCCCAAAGCAAGAAGTCCAACGGTGTCAAATCACATGATCGGGGCGGCCAATTAACATCGCCACGACGTGAGATAACACGGCCATTGAATTTCTCACGCAAAAGAGCCATTTTTTCGTTTGCTGTGTGGCAAGTGGCACCATCCTGTTGGTAGCACATATCGTCCAGGTTCATATCCTCAATTTCAGGCCACAAGAAGTCCGTTATCATCTCGCGATAGTGAACACCTTTCACGGTAACTGCTTGGCCGACCTCATTTTCGAGGAAGTACAGCCCGATGACGCCGACAGCCCATAAACCGCACCAAACAGTCACTCTTTGTGGATGCATTTCCTCTAGACCCGGTTTGCTGAAATTTGCGCACAATTCTCCCGATTTTGGACAAATTTGGTCGATTCTGACCAAAAAAATCACGAAACGCATTTTGATTTGAGCGCCCATTTAAAATGCTTCAACAATCTTAACACGCTGCTCAATTGTGTACCTCTCCATGGTTGAATTTGTCAAACACTGAAACAAAGAAATGTCAAAGCAGGCCTGCTATTTCTTCATAAACAACCCGCTGGGCTGTCATATTAGCTCAAGGCGTTTTCCGCACATTTTACTACCAGCCTCGTGAAGATTGGGAATCGTCAACCATATTTCGCTTCAGTTAAGCGATGATTTCTTCCAAAATCTAACTTTAATTTCCTTTTTACGACGGTCGGACTTTTGTCCATTTTAAGTATCAACGATTTTTATCCATTGTGCGCTATTCATTTAATTTATCAAAGGCTTTCCACTGAGGTTACGTCTTAGAAAGCTACCGGGAAAAGCTGAGGGTGATTCAATTGAACCTTCATCACAGCAAAGCAGCATCGGCAATGATGACTAAATGTTTTGATGAGGATTCGTTTGATATAGCCCTGATACAGGAGCCTTGGATCTTTAGAGGAAAGATTAGAGGACTCCCAAATAGCATGGCTGAGTTGCATTATGCGCAAACTAGCGGAAGAATTAGGTCCTGTATCTTGGTGAGGCACGGAGTTCAAGCATATAAATTGCCGGATCTGTGTGCCCCAGACCTTGCAACAGTACGAGTAGGATCAGGTGCGGGAAGTTTTGTCATAGCATCTGCATACCTGCCGTATGATTCTCCAGAACCTCCTCCGACAAGAGAGTTAGAGTCTTTGGTGAATGCATGCAGGAACAGGAACGAGGTTGTGATGCCAATGCACATAATACAGTGTGGGGCAGCACCAACGATAATTACAGAGGAGAAGCCTTATTCGAATTTGTATCATGCAAGGATCTAGCTATCTTAAACCGGGGAACAGAGCCAACCTTCGTGGACGTGAGACGAATGGAAGTGATCGATGTTACCCTGTGCAGTAGCCAGATAATTGAAAGAATATCAAATTGCAGGGTAATGGATCAGGCTACATTGTCGGATCACAGAGCCATTTCATTTGATGTTCGCTATGGATCTAAAAGGAAAAAAGATCGGAAATACATCAGAATTCCGAAGAACATAGATAGGATAAAATACCTTGAAGTGTTGGAGGAAAAACTGAATGTAATGACATTCGGAATACCGAAAAACACTTGGCAAGTAGAATCACAGCTGAAGCATCTGCAATCAGCTGTTGAAGCTGCGTACCGGGTGGCTTGTACACCTACTTCAGTGGAAAAACAAGATCCTGCGTCTTGGTGGTGCCGGGAACTTGAAAAGCTAAAAAAGGCTGCGAGGAAGGCCTTCAATCACGCCATGAGGAGGGGAGAACCCGAAGCATGGGATGAATATAAGGCGAAAAAGAAAGAGCTAAACGTTACTCTGCGACGACGTAAAAGGGAGTCATGGAGGGACTTTTGCTCGAGTATGAGGAGTACATCTGAAGTCAGTAGACTACAAAAGATTGTCTCGAGAGATCCAGTTTCTAAGATCGGACTCATTCGTAATAGAGCGGGGGAGATGGTGGAAACACTGGATCACACAAATGAGGTCCTAATGGAGGTACAC
This sequence comes from Cheilosia variabilis, assembly GCA_951230905.1. Lineage (NCBI taxonomy): Eukaryota > Metazoa > Arthropoda > Insecta > Diptera > Syrphidae > Cheilosia > Cheilosia variabilis. Next base: position 121,442,068 of record OX579676.1, on the reverse strand, counting down.
TTTCCAGGAAGCTATAAGTCAGCTCAGCCCTGGGCTCCAAGGAAACAAGGAGCGAACAGGATGGATAGGACGGAAGCAGAACGGATCGTGACACCAAAAGCGGTCAAGGGTGCGATAGCAACATTCTCACCCTTCAAAACTGCGGGGCCGGATGGTATATTTCCAGGTCTAATGCAATGGGGTATAGACGTAATTGCACCAAGGCTCAGGAATATATGGATGGACGGGCATTCACACAGTGGGATATGCCGACGATATAGCAATAATGGCCAGAGGCAAATTCATGGACGTCACCGCAGATATCATGAGGAATGCACTCAGAGTGGTTGAGCGGTGGTGTCTGGAACAAGGGCTCTCCATTAATGCGGCGAAAACAGATCTAATAGTCTTCACTAGGAGGAAAAATCTGGAATTTCGGCCCTTAACACTTTTCGGATCGGAACTAACAATGACTTAGAAGGTTAAGTATCTGGGAGTCTATCTAGATACTGGACTTACTTGGAATTACCATGTTGAGGAGAAGGTCCGGAAGGCAAAAAGGGTACTACATCAATGCATGTATGCGGACAGAGGTGGGGACTCTCGCCTAGGTCAGCATACTGGATGTATACGATGATAACTAGAGGCGAAAGCCTCTCAGAAAACATGGAGGGTTCAACGTTTAGCATGTATGGGAATTGCAGGTGCAATACGTACAACCCCAACATGCGCATTGGAGGTCATCATGGGGATATTACCGCTAGACTTATTTATTAAGAAAACAGAGGCCCAAACGGCACTTCGCTTGCATCGAGATGCGAAATGGCACAATCGTGGTACGATCTATAGACATAGGAAGATCCTGGAACTTGTCAAAGACGAGATTAGGGAGCTAAACATGCCTATGGATCGAATAACAAGGGTGCGTATTATGGAAAGAAATCACAAAACTCGTATTGAGAACGGATTACTTCCAGAAAAAAGGAATGGTGAATTAGTGATTTTCACGGATGGATCCATGATGGATGGCGGGGCGGGGGCCGGTATCTATTCAGAAGAGCTGGAACTTGCCCGTCACATTAGCCTCGGGAAATACACTTCAGTATACCAGGCTGAGATGATTGCTTTGCTTGCGTGTATGCGTTGGACTACTTGCTTGAGTGTCAGGTGGAAGTAAGAAATATCCTTATAGCACTGGACAATCAGGCGGTGATCAGATGCATGGAACAAACAAACATCACAACATCACTGGCACTGGAATGCGTACTTAAACTCAATAAGTGTTCATCTAAAAATGAAGTAACACTGACTTGGGTACGAGGACACATAGGGATCGAAGGCAATGAAAAGGCGGACTCCCTTGCAAAACAGGGGTCAACTGAAAAGTTGCTGGGACCAGAACCATTCTCTTCAATTGGCAGAGGAATGGTTGAACAGCTTATCCACAAATGGATCACGGCAGAACACCTGAGAAGGTGGTCAACCGTGGATCAATGTAGACAAGCTAAAATGGCAATAAAGTGGCCGACCTGCTCCACTCAAAGAAGCGTTCTAAGCATGAGTCGAGGAACATTGAAATGGGTGGTGGCTTTGTCTACAGGACATGGTAATTTCAGGTATCACTTAAGGAAAATGGGCCTTATAGAGGATGATACTTGTAGACTATGCCTGGAGGAATCTGAGACAGCGGCACATATACTGTGTCAATGCCCGGCATTGGCTGGCAGAAGAATGAGGATCTTGGGACATCAATGGGTCGAGACCCAGTCGATGAAACGGATCTCCCATAAACAGATGCTAGCGTTAACACTAGGAATTGAGCCCAGAGAAGAACTGTGGAGAAATCCAGAGAGTCTCTCTGGACGACAATGGTGGTCTGATTCGACTATCTCTCGAAATACATATATATTCGTCTTAGAATCGCGCCCGGCCGTTGACAGTTGATACAGTTGACTTTTCACATGAGAGCGAATTGCGAACAAATCAATTTAACTGCATTTGTGAATTGAAAAGTGCTATGTCTTCTACCACAGAAATTAATATTACATCTTATTTAAAGAAACCCTGAGTTAATTGATTTAAATAGCAAAATTTACAATTGCTGCAATTTTCCCGCGAATTTAAAATTCTTGCCGTAAACTGTCACACTATACTCAAAATCCACATAATACAGTCGCGATCCACGAACCCACGAATGAAAAATTCGTTCGAACTTAACTTTTAAAAATGACACTAGATTTGTTCGCGTACGCGGTTTAAATCGAATGCAATCAATATAAATCGATCGCATTCGCACAAACTCTATACACGTACTCATCAAAAATGACAGAAAAAGAGAAAATTAGCAAAATAACGAGTAACGAGCAGTTCCACTCTTGGCTCGAAACAGCTCAGAGAATTTCAACCGGCAAGTACTGATAAAAATGTTAAATGCGCAAAATTGACAGGAAACGTTTTAAAAATCAATTGTACAGAAAAATAAAATATCTGAAAATAAAGAAAATTCGGTGGTGGTCGAATGTTCTCCCAGAACGTTTCATATGTTGCAAAAAGGTAAGTTATACATTTTTTCGTGATATGGATTTGATTTCAAAGATGTAAGTGGCTGAAAGTAGCTCGACGTGTATCCACGTATACTTTGGAGTATATTTTCAGCTTTCTGAGAGAGTTTCGCTCAATTTTTCGAGTTTGACAGATTTTTAGTGCTTGGCTCGTGAAAGTACGCGAATGGACCTACTGAATCACGGGTATCTGTGACTGCGACTAAGAAATGATTTTATTTAAATAAAATGTCAGAAACCACGAATATCCGCGTATTTGCAGCTCGCAATTCGCTCTCATATGAATAGTCTTTTCGTTCAGTTTTACGTCGGCAAACGGTAGCGTAATGTCTTCGACAAATTAATTAGTGCCAATCTTTTACGAGCTTTCTAAATATAGGATTTTTAATCAAGAGCCGTATACAGCGGACTGGTTATCAAATCTGAATAAAATATCGAATATTTCAGTCCTTTGCTTTCACTTTCTAAATATGTATGAGTATGTACATCCAAGTTGTCAAGATTCAGATCGCAAACATTATGTCTAGTGTTCAAAGACGTTTCAATCGACTAACAAAACATCTATCAGGCCCTACGCACCATAAGGACCGCATGTCGGCCGATTGGCGGTCTAATTGTTTCCGCATCCAATTAATGGTCACTTTCATAACCAATTTCGTTTCCCCAAAAAACAAACAGTGTAACTAAAAACCATAAAAAAGAGCGGATAATCGTTACAACAGCATATGCTAGAAGCGCGACTTAATTGCTTCTATACGAGTACGAGTATAAGCGGTGAGCACATAAAAACACGCGCGCATATGTTCGCACTTCCTCACCTTCCAAGCCGACTGTTTGCGTTTGATTGCTACATTAAATCGACCAATTTCACGCCAGACGGTCGATTAATCGCCCAAACGTCTGCGCCATTATTAACCCATCCGAGGTGATCCATCTTTGTTCCTAGAAAATAGAATGCACCGAGTACCACTGCACATTCAGACGAAGACATTTAGTCAAACTGCTCGCGTATATGTGTGTCAGGGGCGCATATGCACAGCACATCATCTGACATCTTCAACACTCTGGATGCAGTCAGTCGTTTCCCTCTAACAGTAAAACTCTGTACTGTCTTCCATTCATATTCATCGCATGAAGAGATTGCCTACTTTGCCATATCATGCCTACCCAGGGTCTCGATCGGAAACCCAGAAACTGGGAAACCTGTGTAGCCAACAGAAAAAAATTTAAATAAAGAAGCAACAAACCCAGGGGGGTGGGAGAACTGCCAGTAAATAATCCATTAAATCAGTTGCATGTTCTCCTGCCATCATCAAATCTATTTATGCATCAAAAATTCACCACGGACTGGCAGTCGTATACCCAGGTATACAGTCACAAAGTGTGCAAACTGTAAAAAGAAAAACAAAACAGAAGAGAACTGCTCCGCAGACTGTTTCTTTCTTTCTGTAAATCAATTGTCCTACCCCCCACCAATATCTGTATGGTTTTCTCAGGCGAATTCCTTCATCGGTGCACAGTAGGTTAAGTGAATACTTTTGCGCGGGTCACATATTCGTACCACCGATATCTGCAGTCGTTCTCCTTCGGATGTATTATGTAGGTCCACTATTTTCGTATCTAAGGCACGAGTCGAGCGGGCTTTGAGTGCGCGCCGCCCTTAAAAGTATAACTCCTGCAAAATGTTTTATCAATAAAATCGGGTTTTCAACTAAAAAAAAAAAAAAAAAAAAACCAAACCCATATCGATGGCACATGAATATGCAATTCGGTCATAATTTCTCAAACACGATAGGGCTAAAGTAGGTCTAGTCAAACGACACGTGGATTGGTTTCATAAATCAGGAATACTAATCAATCAACACAGAGAAACCGAATCACTGAAATTGGGAAAGCATGCTTTGCAGAGCGCAGAGGGTTTCCACGGTACTGAAGTTGGAGAGTGTGACACGCGCTAGGACCACTTCCAGTTAGTTTTGCAATCACTTCGAAAGTTTAAAGGGTTTTTAGTTTAAATATAAATAGGTTACATTTTTACTTAGGTAGATGTAACTTAGTCCACGACACAAACATTTGCGTCCCTATATTTTCCAGACTTCCTTAAAATTCCCCGAAATGTACCCGTTCAAATAAATTGAATAATTTTTGATTTTCTCAAAACCTTATTTTTGTTCAGTGGCTTTTTTGAGATAAAAAATAAAAAAATAAATTGTTGATGTTCGAGTATCCTAGGCCCAACTTCTCGCTTCGTTTTGTGTGAGTTTTTATTTTTGGGATAAATGGAAGGGATCTAAAATTTGTTGCCGAGTCCAAACGGCTAATTGAGGACATAGACAAACCATACTGAGACCCCCAACTCACAATCCTCTTGCCGCTGGCCCCATCAATTTTTTTTCAAATTCGCCATTTTGTTTTCCTATCGGTGTTATTTAAAAAAAAATCCGTGTGACATGCAAAAACTTACAAAAAATACAAAAATAAATGCTGCCAACCGCGGCAACCGTGTTGAAATGTGAGAGAGTTCGGGAATTCCCCATTTTTTTATTAGTGAAAGCCATTGGTTAGTTATTATAAATTGTTAAAAGGCGAATAATTTGATTTGTTTGGTTAGTAAAACTATCTAAAGTTGATGTTCTATATACTAGAAACATATTAGAACAAACATGGTTGTGTATTTTCCGCTTTTGGATATCATTAACTTCGATTTCGTGTGCATTTTTCTTAAATAATGAAGAAAATTTGCTCAAAATGGTTTTATATTTCCTCAACTAATCTACATTGTTCATTTTTCATGAACATTTTAAGCAAATGTGCACTTATTCCTAAAAAAAAATATCCACACGTAACGAACAATTTCAAATTAAACGGATAAAATTCGATGAACTCTGCCAGCAACTTTGCCCACAGCGGAAGTGTCTCATATCTTCTGGGAGTGTGTTGGTGAGCCGGAATTTTTGAAGTTTCGTGACATTTGTCAATACGATTTTCTATGTAACAATACTAGCGCACCAAATGTGACCACTCCGTAAATATATAGCTTGTAGGCTAAGTAACGGTAAATCGGCCGGAGTTGGTGGTCTCAGTATTGTCTCTGATTGAGGAGCTCTTTCATGACAGTGACAGTGATACTCTCAGATGTTTGTCAGACGTTCGTGAGAGGTGGCACAGTGGAGAAAACCAAGAGGTAATTAGTGTGAATCGAATCAGAGACCCTTCGCTCAAGTTGAGCACAGCTCTGAAATCTGAATTAAATTTAGTTGGAATTTTGCTACAAATCATTTTGACAAAGAATGCGAGTATGTCAGTACATGAGTCAATAAAAAACACTCAGAAAAAAAAATATTTTTAAGCAAGAATTTTGAGATTTATAAAAAAATCGGAAGTTAAAAGTTCTTGGTTCAAATATTATTTTTAACAAGAACTCGTTTTTAAGTTTTCAAGAATCAGGTATTCAGCGTAATAATTCAGGCAACAATTTCATTCTTAAATGAAAGATTTTGATTTTTGATTTGGGTTCATTTTAAACCAACGAAAATTGTTGGCATTACAATTTTTTTTCTGAGTGAACGTATTTTTTTGGAAGGTACCTTGGTGTGAATAAAGTTTTGCACCCCTTAATATTTATAAAAATTATTCAACGTTTTAAAGAACTTGTATAAGCTAACACACTTGGAAGTTGTTTAGCATGGAAATGTCATTTTGACTTAAAAAAATCTGTCACATTATATCGTAAATGAAATCGAAAATAAATTGGATTTATTAACATTTCTACTTTCAATTTTAAAGATTTAACAAGTTTCCTCGATAAGAAATATGTGGAGATATGAGATATTTTAAATTGTTTTAAAATTTTTAATTTTCGTAAGACTACCGTTTCATAGGAGTCACAAATCTCCCAACTTTTTCCTTCTACTTTTCCATTTCTTAATTCCTATTTGTATTTCAATTTGCATTTCTCACAAGCTGCTTAGTTTTTTTTTTATCTTTTCAGACAGACAAATGTAATAGATTTTTCCTTTTCAGTAACATTTTTTCACTTAATTGCCCGTAAAACACGAAATTTTTTTTTGCATTTTTTCTGCTTTTAAAATAAAACTAGAGCAGTACGAAAAATTAGAATGAAAATTCCCGATAGGAGTGAGTAGACACGTCCAGCGTTACCAAGTCAGTGCTTTCAGCGTTAATTTTAGTGCCCAAAACATCTTTTTATTGCCGAAAAAGTAGATTTAGCGCTTGGGCGTTTTTTTAGTGCTTTTTTAACGATGCCGCTGCACACCGCATTTTTTTCTCTTTCTTTGAATGCAGCCATCCTTTTATACCAGTTCATTTCTCTTGAAATGCAATGCGTTCTTCTGTTTGCCTTTTTGGCAAATTAAATTATTGTATTCTCACCTTAAAATTGCTATGTTTGCCACACTCGAATGGAGAATCAAAAATAAACGAAATAATAAATGAGTTTTGATATGCTCTATGCAATTACATCAATTCGTTTTGGATTGCAGAGAAACAAACAATATTGTAGCACTTACACCATTCCTGAAAATGTAATTTCCAAAATCGGAACTTTGCAGGCATATACCACAGTGGCGATTTAAAAAACGAATTAAATGTATGTATACCTATTATTTTTTGAATTTTTATTGAAGTATTTATTTTTATTTTGCTGTGCAATCGCCATATTTGTTTTTTATCTACTTTCGAGCTGTTTTAAAAAAAAATTCAGTTTTGGTGCCCAAGAGGTCAAAATTAATTTTAAAAACGGCGCTCAAACACCAGAATGACTTGGCAACGCTGGACACGTCGAAAAAATATATTCAAATCACATTTTTCGGCTGCTGCCAGCTTTTTTTTTTTTTTTTGACATTTCAAGATTATTTGAAAATAAATTCTATTGAAAATTTGCGGGTGCTAATTCTAATAAATAAGGCTGTAATTGTTTAGTTGTTGCACTAAGAGAACATAATATCGTCGTGTACAGTGGGTGATCTTTTAAAGCCACTAGAAAAAAAATGATTTTTGTAAACTTAAAGGCACATAACTTTTTTATTTGAATTTTTTTTTTCGTCTTTATTTTTTTATTATAAGAACACACTTAAAAACTATTGAACAGAACTTTTTTTAACAAATAAATTTTAAAAATAATTTAAAAAAATCAATATTTTGTAAAACCACCCTTGGCGGCTATAACCGCCAGAACCCGTTTTGGCATGTTTTCAATGCATTGGAAGCAATTATTTTGTATGTTATCGCTTCTGTGCCACACTTCAATAAGTTTTTCGATTGATTCCCGCTTATTAGTGATTTTGTTCTCTGCCTAACTCCCTCTTCATGAGCTCCCAAAGATTTTCAATGGGATTCAAATCTGGAGAGTTCCCCGGCCATTCTAGAACCTCCACACCATTTTCCTCCAAAAAGGCAGTCACTTTTTTGGCCTTGTGACAAGGTGCAGAGTCGTGCATGAACACATAGTCGCCGTTTGGAAACCATTCACGTGTTTGTGGCAACATTTTCGTCCTTAGTACTTTAATATACTGGTCCTGTCGCATGGTTCCTTCAACGATATAAAGCCGCCCAGTACCTTTTCCGCAGATTACTGACCAGACCATAGTGCTTAGTGGATGCTTAACGCGTTCCACTACGCATTCTTTTTTATATTTTTCGTCTGGTCTTCTTCTTACAAACTGGGCCTTATCCGACAAAATCTGCACTGTCGACTCGTCAGAAAAACAAATTTGCCAGATAAATCGAAGAAAGCCAACTAATAAGTAACTGAACGCGTTATTACCTTTAGCCAATCTTCTGATGTCCAGTCCTTGTGTAGTTTTGCCCATTTAAGCCGTTTTCCCATCATCGTTTTTGTGAGAAGTGGCTTTTTTGCTGGGCGGCAACAAGTAAAACCCATGTCTTTAATGCGTCGTCGGACTGTCATGTCTGATATTTTGATTCCTGATTCGTGAATCAAATGTGTAAGAATTTTGCGCTCGTCCCGTGGTGTTGTGGCTTTTTTTCTCCCAGATTTACCGGTTCTCTTTGGGGAAAGAGTGACATTTTCACGAATTTTTCTTTTTATTATGTCCACCGACGACGAAATTCACAAGAAATTCACAACACAACAAAAATCTCAAACTGAATGCACACAAATTGAAATTTTAAAATAAACACAGAACACATATTTATCAAATTATACCGATTTCAAATAAGTAGGCTTTGATTTTTCCCAAAAAAGCCATTTAAAAATTTGAAAAAGCAAAAAAAGCACAACCTACTAGAAATGAGATGTCCACTAAGAAAGGGGGTTACCAAACAAATCGGAAACATTTGAATCATCGACTTTTATAATTTTTAAAGATTATTTGTTAAAATATAGTTTAGAAATAAATTTTTTTAATATAGTAAGCCATTAAGGCCATTTCTTCGAACCAAATCCTGAAAATAATTTTTTTTATAGTGGTCGTAATAATTTGATCACCCACTGTATAAGAGAACATCGCACAACTGAAATTTTTTTCAAAAATCCACTTTTTGCTATCAGTGTCATCTACTAGTCAAAATCCACATTTAAAAATGTTATTTACGGTGGTGACATCTATTTTTGAGTGGAAAAATGTATTTGGAAAACCACACAAATCAACCATATCACATTTTTTTTGGAAATTTGACACATCTGCACATTTCCTGCGCAAGTGAGCTGTGATGTGTCTAACGTGCTTTTGTTTTGAGAATTCTGTTAAAAATATAATTATTTTTACTCGCTGTCAGCACTAAAAATCTGTCAAACTCCAAAAATTTAGTGAAACTCTTTCAGAGAGCTGAAAACATACTCCAAAACACGTGGATAGCCTTCAATAATCGAGCTACTTTGAGATGCTTACAAATAAATATATAACCTACCTTTTTACATTCACACCATAGAATTTTCTTTATACTTCCTTTTTTTTTTTTTAGTGTAATTGACTTTTAAGAATGATTTTAATTTTTTTTTTCTATTCAACTTAGTGCATTTGTCATATTTATCAGTTCCAGGGTTGCCAGGTCTTGAACTATTTCGATAGCCCAATTTAAAATTTGTTGTACCCCGAAATCGGAGCCAAAAAGGTAGCCAACAACAATTTTTCTTTTTAACTGTGATATTATTATTTTTATTTTAAAATTAAAAGAAAATAAACACATAAAATGAAATCGGTGAATGAAAAGTAGCGGCAAATTGTAGAATTCCTTAAGAGTATGTTTAAAGGCGAAAAGCGCTATAGAAAAATAGTCGCCCAACATAAGATATGTTCAGATTTGTATAGCCCTATTACGATTGGGCTATTATAAATACTAAATATTTTGTCGGAAATTTATGAAAAAGATAGCCCAATTTTTGATAAATAGGCCAATCTGGCAAGCCTGATTTTCTCTGAGCTGTTTCAAGCCAAGAGAGGAACTTTATTTTGCTAATTTTCCCTTTTTTTGTCATTATTTAATTGTATAGATTTTGTGGGATTGCGATTTTTTTAGTTTTAGATTTCTATCGCTTGCATTCGATTGGAACCTGACATAAAAATAGCCGAGCACCTGAACCGCAATTTCATGACACACTTCATGCTTACAGTATTTTTTTTTCGTTAAAAATCATTTCAAAGACTACAGAGGCAACCCACGCGCCAGATGTCGACATCGACAAACTGGGGATCTACAAACCGAAACGCACGACCACAACACATTTAAATAATCAACGTCGAGGTACTCGAAACTCGATTTAATGGAGATTTTGTGTTTTTTTAAGAACCTCTGTTGTGAGTTTAAATGGATTGACGGTCGGTAGTAAGGGGACACGAAATAATCTTCAGTGGCTAAAAAAGAGAATCAAATGTCAGGCTATTTTTAGATGGCGCTTGAAATATAATATTGTGTGTCCCGAGGAGTTTCGACGTTTATTCTCTATTTCGATGGAACAACGACTTCCAACTAATTAGAAGATTTTAATTTAGAAATAGAGTAGCACACATGGAAATAGCTGCCAAAGACAAGCTATAAAGGGTAGCTCGGGCTAGTTGGCCTTTACAAACAATTGAAGCAGTTGTTTTCTGTTTATGGCACATCTTTGACTGGGTAATTTTAGGTACAAGAAACAAATACTGGACAATACAAGTAAAAATGCGATATCGTCTTTACTGAGGAAATGCATTCACTGTATGACCTTGACTTCTCTGTGCAAAATGTGATTTAATAAGCTAGTTCTTTTCTCTGTCACAGTAGATCGAGTTTTTCTTTCAAAAGCTTTGGGAAACAGTTGAAGACAATTTTTATTTACACCTCCAGAGGTTCAGGTGTCTAATTAGCCCGTTGTGCATATCCTCAAAAACAATATTGCTTTTGAATGCACTCCAATGGACAGTTGCTAATCGCCATCTTTTCTTGCGTTCCACTCTAGCAGGGAAAAGGAAACAAGTGCTAATGGATCATGTAAGATCTAGCTCTGCAGCTGAGTTTTTGGCAAAAACGCCCCAAAAAAGTAGGCACATCCTTTGGTGTCCCCAGAGTCTTCAGAAACATTTTGAAGATAGTTTTGTTCAACTTCGTCCAATACTTAGTTTTCACGTCAAATGCTTTCAGATAAAAAATCCAAGATATTTCGTCCCGAAAAACCTGAAAAGTAAACACAGGGTGGTCGGTGATAAGTGCTCTATGGACAACATTTAAAACATTAAGCTCTACCCTCGTGTTTACCTCCATCATTCTAAAAACGAACATCTTCTCCTTACATGTAACTGAGAAAATACTTGTAACCCCCTTTCTCTGTTTCATTTCCAGATATGTTCAATCACTTCGAGTCCATTGGACGCTCTCGCAGACGCCACCATCCGCGTGGCACAAAACGCGGTCGCCCGCGAGGTTCTCGTCGCGGTGGCGGAAATGGTACCCTAGGCAGAGCAGACACAACGCCCATACGGGGCAATACAGCAAATGAAGCCAATTCCGGTGGTAAGTATCCTAATTCCTTAATCGACAACGCAATTGTAACGATATCCTTAAGACCTTCAAGTACCGAATGAGAATGACTATCCCAAACGGAAACTGCTAAGTAGCATCGTCTTAATCACGAAACTCCTCGGCGGAACATTTAATGCAGTCACGTCCCTCACTGAATGTGTACAAGGACCTGTCAGTCACAACACCGAGCAGCCACTTTAATTTCATGGTGTTCTTTCGGGGTTTTCAATAATCCCCCTCTCGACAATGTTGCTCATGTTTCAACTATTTACCCGCACGTGCTCTCCCCAGCAGCAGTGGTTGTTCTGTCGGTCGGTCGCTTGTACGAGGGGACATGGTAATGTATCTAGCACTCTCCAGAGCCAAAGATACCGGCAAGTCATGCTAAATATTTGCACAGATCAGATCCAGGATAACGCAAGTATTCCAACTATTTGTGCTGGGATAATAAAACGCAGACATTTCGTCTGCAATCAGAGTGCAGTATCCCCGGACAAGGACGAATGTGATTAACGACTAATGGGCGTTTATGATATAATATCCTTGCGTTGCCAATTACCCAAGCACTGAGCACTGATGCATGTGGCGCATGTTGTAAATCCGCTTATACAACAATTGCTCCCACTCTGTCTGTCTGTCTGCATTTGCACGACACAGTACAACGCGTTAATTGAATTAATCGGCTTATTGGGCGATTGTGAAACGCATTTGTGCAGGATAATTGCAATGAGCTTATGCAATGCGGGAAGCATCCCGTAGCTCGGAGGCGGCATGTGCCCCCGCTTACCTACACTACGGCCGAAACGTGATAGAATCCTATGCAAAGCAGATTCAAATGCTGTGCGCTACGTGCCGATTGCATTGGTTATGTATTTTTGCTAATTATGACATTAGCGCGAAGTATCCTTGAGCGTGATTGCGTTGAAAGAAATTCAATTTACGGATGTATTTAGTTATTTAACATGTTTCTCGTTGAATAGGCACAACAACTGAACATCTAACAAACACCGGCGAGGGTGCATTTGTGCCGACAATTCCGCCAGTGAAGAGAGGTCCGGGGCGGCCACGTTTGAAGCCTGGCGGCCCGCCACATCAGGGAACTCGCGGCACTCCCAGACCGAGGAAACCAATCGGACCGTTGGTTGTTCCGCTGGGACAGAGTCCGGCTGCGACGCCGCTTAACAGGAGTCCGGCTATAAGTCCTGCGCCAAGTCCGGCATCGGAGCGCAGTACCATTGGCTACTATCAGCCAAATGATGGCGACAATTAAGCTGAAATTATTTTGTGTATAAAGATTTGTTTTAATGTATAGGAATAAAGAAAAAAAGATGATGTTCTGAAATTTGTAGGCAATAAAGTGTATAACGAAATAATTATGCGACTGGGTTTGAATTTCGCTTCGAAAATGGAGTTTGGGATTTTTTTTTAAGCTTGTATCACTTCGGACGTTGACAGGCAGTGATGCGTTTATCTGAAAACGGGTTGCTGGTTGTAGCGGGATGGACTGTACTCGACTGGATGTTGCATATTGCCAATCCCTTGGGAAGGTCGTTCTAGCAGCAGGCGAGACGGAGGAGTGTTTCCTTACTAATAGATCAAGAGCCCACAGCTGAATTTGGGTGCGAGACTTTTTTAAAATCGAATAAAATCGTCTTTTGGAATGTTTTACACAATCAAATGAGATTTGCTTTAAATGATAGATAATCCATCCCTGATAAGAATTGTGAAGTTTTTGAACACAGCTATCGGCCTGCCAGATCTTTTGTAATGTATAAAAAAACTGTTTGCGAAATAATGACTATCTCTGAGGTCACAAATATCTATCAAAACATTTATGAATGGAATTCGACATGGTTCATGTGTGCAGGTCCACCACGGGAACGTCGATACGGCCGCTATTTCTCGTTCAATATTCACCTCGATTACCGTTGTCGTTTGTCGAAAACGACTTTTGTCGTTTCTTGAGTCGTGTCTTTTTTCATTCCTCTTACCTAACACAGACGACCCGCCAAATTTGTAGCAGATTTTTAAACGACTAGAATGTAATAAAATCTTTTCGAGGGATTGGTAGCACTTGTATGAAAATGTCAAAAAGACTGTTTATTTTTCATTTTGAAAATAAATGGTTGTGGAAATTACTTTATATCTTGAAAGATTTCAGTTTTCAAAAGATTTATAAGAAAGATGAGCATTGAAATCTTTTACAGTTCAGATAGTGAGGAAGCGTTTAATTACTTTTTGCAAGATGAAGTCCACATTCCCGACGCATCCCGGTCGTCATCAGTGCCGTCTGTGTTGAGGATATAAGCAAGTTTAAGAATTTTTACGGAAGAAGGATACCTACCAACTCGGTGCTGGAAATGATTTCAATTTGGGACTTGCTCAACCATCGGTAAGCAAATACTTTGCACAAACCATAAACGTCATTGAAGCGCATATATGTCGTCAATGGATATGTGCCACACCATGACCGAAGAAGAAATTGGGGAGTCCAAATTATTATTCTTTTTTTTTTGTGCAGGAGTATGTCCAGTTTGATGGTACAAGGAAGTGGATGACGGATGATTCATGTTACAATCAGGCAATTGTGCCAAGCAGATTATATAAAATACACAATTTACTGTCAAAACTAGTACCTTTTGCCAACTCTTTCCGTCTCTTGTCAGAGGGCCATAGCCATAGCTATTTATAGTTGTAGCGATTTTATTAAAATTCCGTTCCGAACGTTCAAAATCGACTTCATTTAAGTTGAATCATTTCGCCAGATGAACATTCTTCTCCGTTAATGAAAGAAGAACTTCCGATTGTTTTTTATTTGTTGTTTTTAATTTTCTGTCGATATTTTTTTTTATTCTCATTTGTTTTGAAAATGAAAATGAAAACGACAAATTTTCCAGCAAAAACAAATGCCTGCATTTATGTGTGCGTTCTTCCGTTAAAAAGAAATGGATTCTGTTTATAAAAAAACCGAATACAAACGCTCTAACACAGCCTTATTGAACCAACCGACTACCTGGCGGAAGCGAAATTGCAAACGACAAAAAAGGTCGTTTTTCAGGTTATTAGTCGTGTCGCTTTTTCTTAGGTAATAAAAGAACAGTCGTGCGACGACTACAAAACTAGTACAAAAATGCATTTGACATTTGTCGAGTAAAAACGACAAGCGTAATACAGATTTGGAAGAGTCGTGTATTTTTGAGTCGGAAACGACAACGGTAATGGAGGTGAATACCTCAGATACCGAATGTGGGAGATAGTTAAGATAATTCATTTTTCTTTTTTTCATAAAACCCAGTTATTGGCAAATAATTTAGATAATTAAGGGCCGTTTGCTGATACGACTCATAGCGAATTAAGTGCCACATAAACTCTTATGTGACAGTTTATGCCCTAAAAAAAGAAGCCTATAAGTATTTAAGTAGAACTTAAATCGTTAAGAGTCGCATGAGCAAACGGCCTTAATTGTATTAAGTTTAGCAAATAAAGAAAAATAAAAATAAAAATATACAATACAATTAGTAAACATGGGAAAAATCCAATCTAAAATGGACTAGGACGTTATTAATAATAACGGTCCTCAACAAAACAGCTTGAAAACTAATAATGACTATAGCCTTGACTTCATTTCAATAATAACAGTAGAAGTAATGTTAATTGCACTGCAGTATGTAGCTAAAATTCTGAAAAATAAATTTAACAAAGCAGTAAAAAAGCAAATAATCTCTTAAGTAGAAGGGTTTCAGTTTCGACACTGATCATAGAAGTGTTGAAGACCTTAATAGCTGCCTTTTCAAAGTCTAATATGCAATGATTTGGGTTCAAGGTATTCCTTGGTCTGATGCAGCTTATCTTACATATAAAAAGGCGATGGCAAATAGTTAAAGATTGTTCAGATATCCAATGCTGTGAGTATTTTTTTTCCAATATGTCATGCATCAAATAGTTCATCAGTCTTTTTTGGTAAAAACCGGACCTTTGGATATGCTTTAAGTAAATTGTCGAAGTCGCATTACAGCTGGAAGAATATTATCGCAACGATTTTGAGAGTCTCATTCAAAAACATTCTTCCAAAGTCATGGCCAAGGTATTTCTTTTTTAATTTGTATATTTTTTTACGATGAAAGGTTTGTCTTTCAAATACTGGAAACAGTCTCGGGTACCTGATATTATTTTGGAATAAAGAGTCGTTGGTTCCACCATATCAACCCTATCTACCCGTCTTATTTGCTGGCGTAGGGATCCATTTAAAGGCAGACTCTGCTCATCGGAAGTTGGAACAAGTCTGCCGTGCAGTTGTGTTCTAAATAAGTTGACAGTTTCTATCCGCAAAGGTTTTTGTAGAGTCCCTAAAATCGAAAATGGCACATGTGATGCATTTTCTAACTGCTCGTTTGGTTCGTGGTTGTTTTCTCTCTTCTCCCTTAAACATTTTATTGATTGAGTTTCGCAATCTAGTAGCTACTGTTTTACGAAGAAGAACATTCTTCTGGTTTATCTAAACAAAAAAGTAATTAAATATTTGGTGCAACAGGTCCGTAGGAACCCTAGTCCTAGCTTCGCACAACAATTCGTTTTGTGCGAGTTTTTCATATTCGGGACGAATAAAACGGATCCACAATTTTATGCCGAGTCCAACACCCAAAAAAATTTTTCGTCGAAATGCATTCATTGTCATAATCGACCCGATATCCAATGCTTTCAATTTAACGGAGACATGGTTGTACTTTCCAAAACCAAATTATGAAAATGAGATCATTTTTTGTAGATTTTACAACTAGAAAATTTGTAAATAAAACAGCATTCGTTGTTGAACGTACAACAAACTTTGTAAAATACACAATACTTATGCGTATAAACTACGGATTTTGGTTGTATTATTCACAACACCTTGCGGTCAAAATGCAATTTCTGTCGTAAAATCTACAACTGGATTTCTAGATACGATTACCCTTTGCTTTAATTTTTACAGCTCTTTGGCCACTTATGCACATTTTTTTTTCTGTAAAATCTATGCTCCAAAATAAAAAACATACACCAAATAATTTGAAATTATTTTTATTGAAGTAAATAATATTAATGAATCCATAAATGGCATAATTACATTATGTTTGGTTATACAAAAAAACTAATTTCAATACACTTATTTCGAAAAACTTTTGTCCCATCCATTAATTTATTTAAATGAATAGGTGGACTTTTACTTATTAATGTTTAAAATAATAATATAGTCATGAAGTATTTTTCTTAAATCAACCACATAGCAACTATAATGAAAATTAAAATACAACATTTTATATTCACAGCATACGAAAAATACTTCTTGAGTTTCATCAATAGTAATATTTAATATTTTACTTAAAACGTACATTTGATATCATACATACAAAAAAGTTAAAGTTTGTATATTCATGAGAGCTCCTTGCTGAACTTGGTGCTAAGCAATTGTCTTCAAGCCTCAAACTATTCTTATTTCGCTGAACATCGTGTGTACTATATAATTAATAAATAATCTGATTACTAAGATAAAACAAATAAAATGCACGACCTGGTCGTACGAACTTTGAAATTGAGAAGAATTAATTATAAATACGTAATTTTAAAGTTAGGGAGAAAAAAAATTATGGACAAGAATGTGAGGACCTATCGCCGGAAGTTTTGTCCAAAGTGATGGAAAATGCCATAAAAAGGGCTCAAATGACAATCAACTGTGGCGGCGGCCATTTACATGACATCATATTCTCGACTTGATGTAAAAAAAATGAAAAGACCAAATAAAAATAATCCACAAGAAGAATCAAAGTTTTTCATTTTTTTTTTAAATTACAGCCAAAAAACATCGGAAGGTTATTTTTGCGCCACCTTGTATGTAAAGGGTGATTTTTTAAGAGGCTTAGAACTTTTTTTAAAAAAAAAACACAAAAAATTCGAAAAAATGAATGAAATATTTATTTGAATCGATAGTTTGAACCTTGCAATTTAATGTTTAAAGATAATTTCATGCAAATGTTGACCGCGGCTGCGTCTCAGGTAGCCCATCCGCTGAGTCCAATTTTGGCATACTCTTTCACACATATCGGCCGGTATCTCACGAATGAATGCATGGATGTTGGCTTCCAGTGCGTCAATCGAAGCGGGCTTGTCCCTATACACATTAGCCTTGGCATACCCCCACAAAAAATAATCTAATGGTGTCAAATCGCACGATCTAGGCGGCCAATTGACCGGCCCGAAACGTGAAATTAACTGTTCACCAAACTCGCCTCGCAATTGCGCCATTGTTTCGCGTGCTGTGTGGCATATGGCACCGTCTTGTTGAAACCACATATCATGCAAGTCAAGAACTTCCATTTCGGGCAAAAAAAAGTTTGTTATCATCGCTCGGTAGCGTTCACCATTGACAGTAACGCTGCGATTCGCATCATCTTTGAAGAAATATGGCCCAATAATGCCGCCGGCCCATAAACCGCACCAAACAGTGGCTTTTTCGGGATGCATTGGTAGCTGTTGCAATGCTTCTGGCTGATCTTCACTCCAAATGCGGCAATTTTGCTTATTTACGTACCCATTCAACC
Source organism: Cheilosia variabilis (assembly GCA_951230905.1). Classification (NCBI taxonomy): domain Eukaryota; kingdom Metazoa; phylum Arthropoda; class Insecta; order Diptera; family Syrphidae; genus Cheilosia; species Cheilosia variabilis. The sequence continues at coordinate 121,423,980 of OX579676.1, read as the reverse complement.
AAAAATGAGCCTCATCGCTGAACACAATTTTTCGATAAAAAAGCGGATCCTCGGCCAGCTTTCCAAGAGCCCATTCACCAAAAATTCGGCGTTGTGGTAGGTCGGCTGGCTTTAGTTCTTGCACCAGCTGTATCTTAAAAGGCTTTACGCCCAAATCCTTACGCAAAATTTTCCACGTAGTGCTGTAACAAAGGCCTAACTGCTGGGAACGGCGCCGAATCGACATTTCGCGGTCTTCTGTCACACTAGCTGATACGGCCGCAATATTTTCTTCACTACGCACAGTACGTAAACGTGTTGGTGGTTTAATGTCCAACAAAGTAAATTTGGTGCGAAATTTGGTCACAATCTTCCGAATAGACTGCTCAGAAGGTCGAGAATGCCGATCATAAAATGGAAGCAGCGCGCGATGAACATTTCGAACCGAGCACGAATTTTGATAGTAAAATTCAATAATTTGCAAGCGTTGTTCATTTGTAAGACGATCCATGGTTAAATTGCAAACCAAACTGAAGCTGTTTGACAGCGACACAAGGTACTAAACACACGTCAGCTGTCAAAACCAGTGCTACCAAAACCAAACCAGCTAAAAAATCACCCTTTACATACAAACTAATAGATAGATAAATAAACAGATAGACATTATGGACAGACAGAGAATCGCTTTTATTACATTTTATCTGGAGTTTGATTTTTTAGTAATGATGGAATTTTATGATGATACTTACTTCTTTCTTTTTCCACTTCAATAACTCGTCCTCAAACTCCAGAACACACGAAACAATAACAAATTTATAGCTGTTTACCTGCCAAAAACGGAACAACACTTTTTGACAATGTGAATTGCCCACCACTTCAAAAACTTCCACGTGTAATAGTAATGTTTTTTCGATAGCACTCAAATAATTCGTCTTGTTGGTTCCAGACTTGATGACTAAATGAACAAAGGAATGTACATAAACCATGAAAATAAATGTTCTGGCTGGGCGAGTGGGACACGGCAAATGCAGCTGTCATATTCACAACTCAATGTACTAGTATCAACTGAAAATGGTTGTAGATTTGAATGCATATGTTTAGCATTTTAATTTTACAAGTTGTACGTACTTTCTACAGCATTTTGTATGTACCTACATTTTGCATTTTGCTTGTAGATTTGACCAATAATTCATACATGTACATTTAACAACAAAAATTGACAAGGCGCTGTCAATTTTGCAACAAGAAATTGCGATCAATTTAACAATTTTATTGCTGAAATGAAAGCAAACGCTGTAAAAGTTACAATTAATTGTGAATATGAACGCATATGCAACTTATTTGTAAATTTGACTGCGACATGTTATAAAATTTACAGCGGAATTTTTTTTGGGTGAAACGGCTAATTGAGAAGCTCTTTCATGACAGTTATACTCTCGGATGTTTGTCAGACTTTCTCGAGAGGTGACTCAGTGGAAAAACCCTAAGATTTAATTTGAGTAACTCGTATTTAGCTAATGCTACTGAAATATTTAGTTTTTCTCTGCCCCAATTGTATTGGACTGAAGAACGTCTTGTCAAAACTGTCGACTATTTTCCGGGTAATTCCGTGCTGATAACACAAACTGACAAAAATCTAAACGCGCCTTGTAGGTGAAGAATGCGCAAGCCTCATTTACAAATCAGGTATAAAAGGCGCAAACATCCACATATTCACGGATAGTCAAGCAGCTATAAATGCCTTTAGCTCACCCATCATTGACTCCAAATCAGTCTTACACTGCTTCAATACCCTCCAAACACTCTGCACCAGAAACAATACCAAAATATGGTGGGTTCCTGGCCACGAAGGAATTGAAGGAAATGAAAGGGCCGACGAACTGGCCAGAAAAGGTTCGGAAACACCTTTTACAGGACCTGAACCTTACTGTGCAATCCCTAAATCAGCGGCGAACCTCGCCATTAAAAGCTGGGAACACAACAAGTGTATCTCATATTGGAAAAGCCTCCCAAGCCTAAGACAGGCCAAAAAAGTAATCAAACTTTTCAGAAAAAATGCCAGAAAGATTCTAAATCTACGTAGGCATGATCAAAAATCTAGTTGGCTACCTAACAGGGCCATATATCACCTATATAAAATACATGTAGCCGACTCTTCGGAGTGCCGCTTATGTCTTGAAGAAAACGAAACAACTGAGCATATTTTATGTGAATGCCCAGCCGTCTGTGGTATCAGAATGAACTTCTTTCTCAGGGAAATTATAAGCCCAGAAGAAGTAAAGACATCCTCTGCTCGAAGTGCCTCTTTATCGCGTTGGCGAGTCAGAAATAATAAAAAACAAAAAAAAAGGTGAAATCGAAATGCAAGTTGAAGACAGCTTGGTATACTAAATGTCTTCAACTTTTGATCGTCATAATGCTAAATTGAATGTCACTTGTACAAACAGCTAAACCACATTCACCGCATTTGCCTGAGTACGATGAGTGGTCTTCCAGAACGCCACGTCATATATCAAGAGTATGAAATTATTTTTTTTTATATTTTTCGTTTATAGAATTAATGACCTCAATTAAGTCTCACGAACCTCTAAAGACCAATAAAGACCGCGCTTATAGAGACATTTTATAGTACACAAGAAATCATATGTGGTCGAAGGTCTTACCTCGCTTGGTAATCCATTTTGTCCAAGTGAGCAGGTACTATACTCCCATAAAACGGCAAAAAACAACTAACGTCTTTATTCAGATTCCAGACCGTCTGAAGCCTATACAGCGGTGGTACACAGGGACAGCATACAGCATCACCTAATGTCTTGAAGACAACCTCATTCCTACCGGTCATTTGACCTTACCCATCAGCGACAACAACGTGTTGACGGCAACACGATTGCCCAAGACAAAACAATGTGATCTGGTGGTGCCGGCAGTCTCCTCTTAATTTCTAACATTTAATACATTTAATTGGCCTTATTACTGCAGCCCCTCTTTGGCTGTTTGGAGAAAAGGTTTAACGACTTGCTCGTGTTCACAGCGGCGATGATGACCAATTAAGTTTTATTTTATTATTATTATGTTATAATTATGAGATGAACGCGACTTATGAGAAAATCCCTGACGCTGATCTTAAACAGGGTCAAATCTTGGCATTTTAGAATTAAGCCCCACGAAATTCTTGTGATGTTCAGAAATTAATTTCCGAGACGTGTTGGTTGCCGAAATTTATCAATCACTTTGACAGTGACTTTGCTTAACCTTTTGAATTAAAAAAAAGAATGAAATGCCGACTCCTGTTCTTCGCAGTAAATTGAGACTCAAAAGGAGTCCAGTTCGAATATTGAGGTTTTTTTTTTACTCTCTTTGTTGCATATGTGCCTTTGTGAACATCATGGGAAAATTCCAACACAGGTGGTTGATGTTTGAGGACTGCAAATGTATTTTTCTAGTGCAGCAGGTATGTTTTGGTAAAGAATTAAAGGAATCCCAGCAGATACCTGGGGCTAGGCATCTGTGTGACAATCGGTGAATAGTTTTCTTTTCTTTTTGCTATAAAGCATGAATGCTTTTAAGATTGGAATAGGTACTGTTTTATTTATTTTTAAATAAAATTTAACCAGAACTTGGTCCCGATTGTAAAAATGGTGGTGCTTCGAAAATAGCTCCTGCGACAAACGGACAAAGAAATAACGAACCAGACCAGGCGGTCTGTAATTTTTTCGCACTCAGTTTCATCAAAAAGAAGACGTTGTTCGCCGGCGAGTTCATCTGCGAGTCGCAGGCGATACATGTATGCAATGAATTCTTTGATTTTGTGGAGAATTTTATTGGAAGAATTGCTACATCCAACACAAGAAAACAAAATGCAAACATCTATAGAGAAAGTGTATGCAAATTGGTAAACGATATACAAATTTACACGTGTGATTTGGCAAGGGAAAAATGCCCCAAAGATTTATATTCTGACGGATTTTTAATTTAAAAACTAATTACAATTTTTTCATCAAAAGGTTAAATGGCTTAAGTCGATTTTTCACAGGAGAGCAATTTTAAATTTAAAGAAATTCGTGAAAAAAAGCTACTTTCAGTAGAAGGATGCAATTTACTTCAGAACTAAGACGTTATTCCAAATGCAATGTTTTTGAGTTAAGTCGTTGCAACAGAAGAAAAACGGTTTTCCAAAATAGCTAAATTTGCTCTCATTTCAAATATTTTAAGACACTGTTTTGGCTTAAATCGACTTAAGCCACTTTATCTTTTGAGTAAAGAATAATTGAATTACCTTCATTGCATTTATTTTCATTAATTTTAAAATTTTTTTTTAATTATTATGTCATCTCTCTGCATAAGACCAAGCATACAGCCATCTTATTGAGGAACATGTAATATTTGAAAGGCTCTTAAATGCATATATTACTTCTTCGTCAAATCGAAAGAATATGGCGCATTTGTTGTGTTTCTAAGCGTCGCATTCATTTCTAAAAGAGCGGAAGCGTAGGTTGAAAGTAAAGCAAAGATCGCTATGATTCTCTGGCTATTTGGTAATAAAATTTAAAGACAGACATATTCCTAATAGATTAATACAGCGTTGCTCTGAACATTTTTAAAAAGCTGTCTACACATTTGATACTTATAAAAAAAAAGAAATTAAATCTAAACTGCACGTCGGAGCCCAGTTTAAGTACTTTAACTCGGGTTAAGACTCAATTTTATTTGGCTGACAGGGTGTACGAAATAAGAAAAGCTGAAAAGTGCAATAGAAGATAAAAAATAGCAGGAAGCTAAAAATATGGATTTCATTTGTGAAATGGATGAATTGTTGATTGCTGATGTCTTCGTTGGCAGGAGACGAATTTGTCGTAGAGCTGATGAAACAGCGGGTGATGGTAAAAGAACTCGCCCTCGTCGACGAATATATCGAATGCACAAGCGAGTGGTGGATTTTCGAAAATTTTTCCGGATTTAAAAAGACCCATTTTGGAGGCATTCGATGATTCGAGGGGAAAAATGAAATTGGGCACAAAACAAATCAAATTAATTTCCAAATGACAAGCAATAAAAAACAAAAATGTAATTTTTTGTGAAATTTTACGTTACGTAGGTTACAGTCGGTTTAAACTGTTTCAAATCCGCGTTTACGTCCATCTTTATTACAGTGGGATTAATGCATGTTTTTGAGTGAATTTTATGGATAAAGATGTAAATTGTCGATAGTAAAATTAACTTAAGCCCCGAGTGAATTATATGGCCGTACTAGTCAGTACTTCCTTTCAGGTTTTCAAAAATATATTTAGGTGGTTCCAGATTCTACATGAAAGTTAGGGCCTGTTGTATGGAGTTTGAAAATTCTTTAAAAAAACGTCAGACTTTCAAATTCAAATTGTTCGCTTTTTCTGCGTAGCAAAGGCAAGTTTTTATGATGACATAAGAAAAATATCTCCAATTGGCTTGATGCAGGTTTATTGCTGTTTTTGCCTTGTTTGTGTTATCTTTCACAATGTGGACGCCAACCGAAATTATGACAACATTATCGGCAGATTCAACTTTCAGAAGAAACTTTGTTTCCTAGCTCAGCAGGAATACGACTTGGAGCAATGAATCCACCATCCACAACGCAGCAAAAAGGTACACAGATGGGCCTAACTGATGAGGAAACTGAAGCGGGAGTATTATGCACTAGATGGAAATATTCCGAATCCATGGGCGAATCCAAAGCAATATTGTGTCTCAAGCTTAACGCTATAACATTAAGGCATTTGATATAGGTATGTCACCGAATTAATCTCCACAGAAACAATGCCAACTGCGATATAGATACCGGTTACTATAATGGCACTTGATTTTTACGTCATTAAGTCTAAACTTGCGAGGCAAAGCTTGCAAAAATTTAAAGAATTGTGGCCTCTGTTGGATAGCTAGCTATAAGAGAATGGAGGACAATAAAATTAGCATGAAAAGAAGCGTCAGTAACATCTAGGTATTAAACCATTCCGTGGAATAGGCAATACCCTCAAAGAACAATTCAGAAAAAAAGGAGAGCAGGAAATACCCCAATAGTAGATATGCGGTTTTAAATAGATTCAAGGTAATTTATTTGAGGTATACAAGTCATCCTTAATGAGTTATGTAGACTCCAACCAGGAGCGACAACGCACTAGAGAAAGACCTCACTTCAATCAACTTATTGACGACATCGAACCCTGTCTTCAAGAATTGCAATACTAACAGTGCGGAGAAAAATCACTATCCTCACCTTTCCATGTCAATATAAGATTTGAGACCATATCGACGAGATGTTCGCTGAAATGGAATCTGAAGACACCTCGCAACCACTTGCGGTCCCTAAGGTGTCCAGAATTTAGGTTTATGACCAGCATCGGCAATCCTAAACGAATTATTTATTTTCAAATGCCCTGTCACAACTAATCATTGTTCCAACCATTCATATTGTATACACCAAGCAAACGACTAGAAGGATGCATTCACCTTGGTGGATGCAGCTTACCCCCATTTGAGCTTCAAAACCCGTGGCACCCACTTTTTAAAAAATTATCGAAATGGCCCCTTTTTTCAGTTTATGTAAGATTTCATTCTTTATTGAACGCAAAGGAATGCAAAAAAAAATAATATACAATTTTTTTCTAATACATAACATACCATTAAGCCCGCTGGATTAAAGATGGAATTTTTGTGTGCCCAACTTTATTTTTCCTATCGAATCATGGAATGTAGCGTCCAAAATTCCTCTTTTTTCGGCCGGAAATATTTTCGTTCTTTAACCATGACCTGCTCTTTCATCAGCTCTACGACAAATTCGTCTTCTGCCAACGAAGACATCAGCAATCAACATTTCATCCATTTCACGAATGTAGTCCATTTATTTAGCTTCTTGCTATTTTTCATTTGCTATTGCACTTTTCAACTTTTCTTATTTCCTTCACCCTGTGATCCACGAAATGTCAATATGTATTATAAAATTGTGTTTTAACCCGAGTTAAAGTACTTAAACTGGTCTACAGTTTGAAATCGATCGGATTAAACCCGTCAAGTTTCAAATACTGGGTTTATGTTAAGGTTTAACGACTATTTTCGTAAAGGCCCTAACTACATTTTCACACTTTCGAGGAAAATGCTAATTTTTTAATATTTCAGGCATTCCTTTTGTACTTAAAGCTTCTAGAAATTGGGATTTCCTATCGAATTTAAATTTTAAAGCTTTTGAAATAAATGTAATAAAATCGGAACAACGAAGAAACTCCAAACATGCATTAATCCCAAAATCAAAAATTATGTAGATAGGGCCTTTACGAAAATAGGGGCAGTATGGACTTGGGTTTAATTTTTGGGTTAAACTCACTTAAATCCGTGTGTAAATTTTAACCCGGGTCAAAGTGAGTGAATACTATGGCCATAAAGCATCAGAACAGAACACCAGTCTTCAGAACTAGACCCAAAAGTATGCTTTTCGCTGTAAATTAATGCTTTTTAGTGGCTAGATTTATGGATGAAGCACGATGTTAGCCTGATTGGTCCATGCATGGGTCTATAGGATTTTCAAACACTTCGCCCGTCTCCATTGGTTTCATATGTGACCGTAATTGCAGACAGCTTTTTAGCATTCTTGTCAGATGTGGAAAGTGGAAGAAGTTTATCTGGGCCTTCTTGTTATGGGATTGTAGTAATTTCATCTGCCAGAGGTATTGGTGACTGAAAAGACTCAACGGAGTCAATTTCGTAGTTGAATCTCCCTCCAGAAAAAAAATTTATGTGTAGCTTTTTCCATTTCCAGTCCTCCTTTTGAGGTTTTGCTCTTGGTATATTGGTTCACAAGGCTGGCTTGGATTAGCCCCACTCCCGGATTTATACAGTTCTTCTTAATGGTACTAATGACAAGAAAGGCGACAAGCCCGTCTTGTGTGACCCTTAAGTGCTAGAAAATTCAAACAGTCGAGCAATATTTGCAGTATACCTATACCTAATTTAGATTGGTAACTTTTAAGCTCGTGTGCTTTTCCTTACAGAAAGCTAGTCTGAATTCTAATAGCAAATGTACTTTTGTACTTTGCTACCAACCGGCATCAGGTATGGAGGCAAGTGGTGTTCAAAACCAGTTTGACGCGTGCGTGTGGATAGCTGTTATAACACGTCTAACGAGCTAGATTAGGTCGGCTTGCGTCTTTTGTTATTACATTTTTCGAGCTCGCAATGGCGAAATTTTCGGCTCTCGGAAATTAAGCCAGAGCAAATAACACCAGAAAATGTTTTTGTTTTCAAATTTGGAAAAAATAGCAGAATTTTCTTTGGAAAATATGCCAGAAATTTCGGAAATTAGGCCAGACAGATGTGGAAAAAGCACCAGAAAGTAAAATGGAAATTACACCAGAAAACAAACAAACTCTGGCATTATTTGGAAAAACTTAGTTTGTGAAAAAATAACAGAAAAATACAATTTTCTGGCCTAATTTCCAAATTTATTTTGTTTTTCATTTTCAAATAAGATATGAATTGAGTATGGAAAGTGATGAAAGAAATAACGTAACCGAAAGGCAGGGCGCCGCCGTGCGTCAAATGCATATTTGTAAATGAATTGTTAATATTATATTGTATATATATTTTAAAACTATGTCTCGTTACTAAACATAAACTTGAAGAGTGTCTGCAACGATTTCCCGGCAGAATGGACATTTATAGTTTTCTTCTCCATCAGCCACTGCTTGAGCCTCCAGTTTAATGTTGCATTCAGAGCAAACTTTCATATGTCTGCATGGCAGCATTACAATATTTTGTTGCACTCACTGACATATGACTCATAAAATCGCATTCGCTTCTGGTACTGGAAAATAATGACTCCAATAACTGTTACATTGCAACAACTGATCAAAATCAAAATCAAATGATCCATAATCAGGAAATCGTTTCTGTCATTTTTTCCAAATAATATGTTCTCTCTGGAACTTTTTGGAAGAAAGACCTGAAATTTCGGAAAGATAGCCAGAAAATTCTGGCTTTTCTTCCCAGGAAAAAAGTCCAGGTTTGTATAGAAAAATTTCTGGCGTTTTATCAAAAAAAAAATCTGGCGTTATTTCCGGAAGCCGAGATTTTAGATACCAAATTGAATTCTATGACCTACAAAATATTTAGTATGGAGGTTAAAAGTGATTATTACTAAGGCCGATTGTCCCCGCTACACTTCTTACGTACTACTTATGTTTTTAAAATAATTTATTTCGTACGTGCGCGTCTGCAGTAAAAACAGATCGATCGCGGCAGTGCCGATATAGCCGGATAAGAGATAGGGTCGGCTTATCTGGGCATTTGCAGAGCCTCCTTAGAGACTGAGTAATTCACATTCTTGGGTACAAAGAATTGTACTAAAATATAAATAAAATATAAATACAAAGCTACATTACCACCGTCTTAAAGTGCCTCTATTTGATGTGTTTAAGGAGCTCTGTTCTGAATCAAAGATGTTTAAGGAACACTCGAGTTTGAATAATCCCACCTGATCTTAGATAATCACAGCCAAGAGCAAAAACAAAAACTTTAACCATTTCCATCGGTAGGTAACTATAGAAGATACCGCATAGGTATGCATGAACATTGGATAACCCTAATCTAATATGAGATCGACTTAACCGTAAGTTTAGCTATATGAACCACCCATCAGCATTCGGCAATCTATATGGCCTTCCCTGCTCGGCTCATGACCTCAATTTGCCTGAGAGAGTTGACTTGAGCCAACGCAACGATCGACTATCCGTTTTGGAATCCAACACCAAAAACCCAAAAAAAAAAAATATCATCACACGGCAATTAAACAAATTAATGTAGAAAAATGTTTTTCCATATCAACAATAAAACAGAAACTATAACATCACTTAAGTATTCAAAATGGCCATTGTGCCAAAGTATTTTACAAGCGAAACTGGGAAAAAGATACATTTTCCCAAAGCTCAGATCTATTTCGGGGATCTGAACGCAGTCGGCAGCAGCCCCCCGGCCCCCTCGCCCAAAAACTCCCACACACGGTTTGCATATTTTTGTTTTGCCAGAACGGGGACCGTCTTTGTGTCATAACTTAACACCAATAGCCTAAACAATTGAATTATTGCCGCCTAAGGTCTTGTCAGTTGGGGCGGAGGCTCCTACCTAATACCGAAAGCAAAAAGCCCAAACCGGAAACTTTTCTCCTTGTAATACCATTGTTCCGCGAAGCAGATTATTTTGTTGGCCGTTTTGTGAGATCCGAATTTATGTTATCAAATTATTGTTGCACGCTTCGCTTGCTGCCACACCGTGGACTTGGAATGTGCGATGGCCAACCAGGGTGCTAATTATTTATTTTTTATGTACCTTTTGTAATTCACACACGTAAATACCCGCCGAGAACATAATTTGTTTTTTTTTTGAAAAAAATTAAAGATATTAATGGGTGCGCGCTTGAGTCCGAAATTATGCATAAGCGGGAAATGAAACTAGGAAAATATTTTGAAAAGAAATGTTGGCTGTGCTGGGTTTGCTCAGTGTTGCGGAAAATCTATGAAAATTCGGTATCTTTCTCTAGGAAGTAGGAAAGTCTTGTGATGCACAATCGGTGTCGATGGCTATCTATTGTAACTGTTTAAAGGCTTCTTGGCGTTATGATAATACGCGTAACGAACTAGCCACCGTTACGGCCGTTAATTTGTGTCAGATTTGCCTGTTAATTGGTTGGGGCATTCTCAATGGGTTTTTGCCCAGTTTGAGGCATCATTTGTCATATGGTAGTTGGATATAGCGAATACCCAGTGAGCTGTGAGTGGCATGGTTGGAAGTTTATCAGATCTCAACTGACTTCTGGAAAAGGAGTTAGGTTAGGTTAGCAGGGTGCACCCTGCAATACCACAGTTAGGTCCTCGTGTACCCATTGAAATCACCTTTTTTGGAGGGTTAGCCTTTTTTGTAGCACCTGTTGTCTTCATGTGCTTCCTTCTTGTGGTTAGCAGACGCTGTATAGCTATCCCGATGTCATCAAAAACTAAAAGATCAGACAGTGAGACATCGAAAAGTTCTTGTAAGTCTTTGAATTATAATAGCTTCCAAGTGTTGTGTTCCTCAAGTGACAGTTAGAGTCTCGGACAATCACAAAAGAAGTGAGGTATCCCATCGCTCCTCGAGGACTGTGAAAGAGAGTTAGAATGCATATATGGTTCGAAATACGAGTGTATTGAAACAGCCTTTCGAATGGAGGGGATCTTATTATGTAAAAGGACTGTCGAAAACAATGCAAATTCTCAAAGCTGCCATTACTGATCAAACAGAAGCATGCAATAAGAATAATGTGTGGTTGATCGCACTCGACCTTCTTTCTTTAAGGCACTTGTACTGTTACAAAGATTTAAAGATATTTTTTGAAAATTCCGGGTATTATGAAGTTAGAGTTCACGATAGTCACAACTTGCGTGTCAATAGCAGGAACCTCGTAAATGTACCAACAATCCACGAAATAAATTTTTCACGTTTCTATTATGTTACTGGTACTCGTCTATTTAATAATTTACCAGAAAACCTTAGGTGTGAAGAGTGAAAACAGTATTCTTTAATAGTATTAAGAAATGGCTTTTTTTGTTTAACCATTCTGAAATAGATGCTTTTTTAACACCAATGATGTGACAAATTTCCATATTTTCCAATTCAATTTCCACTTTTGTTTTTGTTTTGTTTTCCTAACTGATACGTACTTTCGCCTCTTGTCATATATTAAACAATAGATTATAAAGGGTGATTTTTTAAGAGGTTTAGAACTTTTTTAAAAAAAAAAACACAAAAAATTCGAAAAAATGAATGAAATATTTATTTGAATTGATAGTTTGAACCTTGCAATTTAATGTTTAAAGATAATTTCATGCAAATGTTGACCGCGGCTGCGTCTCAGGTAGCCCATCCGCTGAGTCCAATTTTGGCATACTCTTTCACACATATCGGCCGGTATCTCACGAATGAATGCATGGATGTTGGCTTCCGGTGCGTCAATCGAAGCGGGCTTGTCCCTATACACATTAGCCTTGGCATACCCCCACAAAAAATAATCTAATGGTGTCAAATCGCACGATCTAGGCGGCCAATTGACCGGCCCGAAACGTGAAATTAACTGTTCACCAAACTCGCCTCGCAATTGCGCCATTGTTTCGCGTGCTGTGTGGCATGTGGCACCGTCTTGTTGAAACCACATATCATGCAAGTCAAGAACTTCCATTTCGGGCAAAAAAAAGTTTGTTATCATCGCTCGGTAGCGTTCACCATTGACAGTAACGCTGCGATTCGCATCATCTTTGAAGAAATATGGCCCAATAATGCCGCCGGCCCATAAACCGCACCAAACAGTGGCTTTTTCGGGATGCATTGGTAGCTGTTGCAATGCTTCTGGCTGATCTTCACTCCAAATGCGGCAATTTTGCTTATTTACGTACCCATTCAACCAAAAATGAGCCTCATCGCTGAACACAATTTTTCGATAAAAAAGCGGATCCTCGGCCAGCTTTCCAAGAGCCCATTCACCAAAAATTCGGCGTTGTGGTAGGTCGGCTGGCTTTAGTTCTTGCACCAGCTGTATCTTAAAAGGCTTTACGCCCAAATCCTTCCGCAAAATTTTCCACGTAGTGCTGTAACAAAGGCCTAACTGCTGGGAACGGCGCCGAATCGACATTTCGCGGTCTGCTGTCACACTAGCTGATACGGCCGCAATATTTTCTTCACTACGCACAGTACGTAAACGTGTTGGTGGTTTAATGTCCAACAAAGTAAATTTGGTGCGAAATTTGGTCACAATCTTCCGAATAGACTGCTCAGAAGGTCGAGAATGCCGATCATAAAATGGAAGCAGCGCGCGATGAACATTTCGAACCGAGCACGAATTTTGATAGTAAAATTCAATAATTTGCAAGCGTTGTTCATTTGTAAGACGATCCATGGTTAAATTGCAAACCAAACTGAAGCTGTTTGACAGTGACACAAGGTACTAAACACACGTCAGCTGTCAAAACCAGTGTTGCCAAAACCAAACCAGCTAAAAAATCACCCTTTACTAAGCTATTTCTTTCAAAAAACTTCAAGCTTAATTTAATTTAAACTTAATTACGCTGTACTAAATATGTAAGTTTCTTGATATGAAATAAAGAAAGATTATTATTTTATTATTATTATTATAATTATTATTATTATTATTATTATTATTATTATCAGGTGTGTCTTTATCTGTTTCTAATTTTATTGTGGTTGTTGTTCTGCTCTGCTGTCGGCTGGCGCTTTTTATTTCTTTCCATATTTAAAAAGAATTCGAAAAACATCAGTTTTATCGCATTTTTTCTAAATTCAAAATCTACTGCAAAAAAGTGAATCTACTGCGAAATTTGACAACTGAAGCCCGAACCCTGCATTCGAGGTATCCGTTTTCGAAAAAAACATAATTGAAATGCGATGGCGCATTGATTTCACGTATTCGTATTGCTTGGTGCTTCTTTGTATACCCTCCACAGGAAGGAAGGTATAGTGTAAATTCAGAAACGTCAAACATTTGCGCAGTGATGCGCCATCACTGCTTATTTACGATGATGATGCGTTGCTGATTGAATATCACGCTTGAGTTTTAGAACGCATTGTTCACATCAAACATCAAGATGGAAGTTTTCTAAAAGACGAAAATTTTGTTTTCATGCCTTATTCTTGTTGTTATTAAAATCTTTACCTCCGCCGCGCTGAAATACTCAAAGTAAAAAAAATGAATATTTGTGAGAAAAATTTAAATAAAGAATTCAACAAAAATTTATAAATTTTTCGGTCAAACGCCTATGTACCTATCGATAAAAATGTTTATTTACTTTCTTTTCTTTCGCTTCCGACATTTTTCTTACATTTTTGCCGGCGTATCAACAGCGCATCAGTTATTTCTGTGATGCTTTTTTTTGTTATGTTTGCGCATCAGTTTGATCAAATTTGCAATAATGAACACTTGACGTTGAAAGTGATGCCAATAGTTGCATTAATGAATATTTTGCAAAGCTCATGAGCGTCATGATGCCAGTGATGCGTTACTGAATTTACAATTTACACATATTCACTTTGTCATTACATTTGTAACGCCAAGAAGGAGTCACCGGAGACCTCATAAAGTATATATATTCTGAATCAGGATCACATTCCGAATCGATTTAGCCATGTCCGTCTGTCTGTCTGTTGAAAACACGATAGCGTCCAAAGGAATCAACGTAGGCAAATGCAATTTGCAAATTAGAATTGTAATTAGATTACTCAAAAGCTGATTTTTATTATTTTTTGACCTGTACCTATATCTGTTCAATGTAATTACGTACTACGTCAATGCCTAAAATTTTGCATGACTTGTACGCAGTGGAGGGTATCAAAGCATCGGCCATGATAACACTTTTATTTGTTTTTGGTTTTGTTTGAAATAATGTAGGTATTTTCGTTCTGTTTTATATATAGATTTTTTGTTTAAATGAAGTTGTTTTGAAAATGTTTTCTTTTCTGTCAGGAAAAACATGGTACAAGGTACAAGTGACATTTGAAAACAGCCAGAATTTTTAATTTATAATTGAAAGCAATTATAATTAAAATTATTCTGGCACTACTGCTTATGGCGGCCGGTCATCTTCCTGCTTCAATTTTAATAATAATTAACTAAGCAACCCGGCAGCAACATATACATTCACCATCACCAAGCGACGGACTTTTGAGAAGAAATTCACTTCACTTCCTGTATAAAAGAAGACAATTAAATCAAGAAATTCACTATTCATTTGGCAGTTAGCTGTTTGCATTAGCAAGACTTGTCTACTCCATAGAATTTGCCAGAAAAATAATGTTATTTTATTAAATATAAAATAAAAGCCTCTTATAAGACCTATCGCCATTCATAATTTTTGCATATACTTATTGGGCCCTACTAACAATCATTTTTAACCTTCACACTAAATAATTTTGGGTCACAATTTGCAATTTTGTATAAAAAATTATGCCATTGTAAGTTCCAAAATTTTGCCTGGGCACTAAAAAGGATTATTAGTATCGAATTCCATAACATGACTACTACTGGTGAGCATTGACAATTTTGATCTAACCGCAGTCTGTACATCAAATTTTCAATTGTGACATGCCGCAAAATTTGCTGCTTTAATTGAAAAATTATTGAACTAATCCGATGAGGCATTAAGTCTTAGGCTCCAGAAGAGTGGCTTGAAAGAAGTATTGCTATTTCGTTCCTTTGCAAAAGTTGTGGCACATGGACGATCCATGATCATTCTATTCCCAGAAATGTCCATGTCCACATATGAAATCTCAGTTCAACAGAAAAAAAAAAAAAACGAGTGCTGTTCTCGTCTCACATTCAGAAAAAAAAAAATGTTTTAAAAAGGTGTCAAACCGCATAAATGCCTAAATTCCCCGCGGAGCATTCGATCACATTTAACATCTCCGACTAAAAATAGACTGCCATCCGAGCACTTTCCAAATAGCCAGGGAAACTATAGCACATCCTTAGCATCCACTTCGAAAAAGAGGGTCCTCTTAAAAAAGATGTTCTCAACACTGCAAGAAGCAGAACAACTAAAAAACACACAAAAATCTCATAAAATCAAATCCATGTCCTTCGGCTTCTATTTCTTTTTTGTGAGTCCTACCTACGCACATTAATAATGATTGGAAAACGCATCTGCACATCTGCCCTACGGGACGCTATGCGATCCGCAGTGAATCGGTTTTCTTTACCATCATGAGGGAGTAGGCATTGACGGAAAACAACAGCCTCCAAGGAATCTCACTTCATTGTTACGCGCTGTGTTTAAGTACGAGTACATTTCTGGGCCGTAAGATACTTTTCAATTTTTTGTCTAGAAATTCTTTTCTTCTCCGGACCCGAACTCCATGTGCGTCCGTCTACGAGAGATTTATAAGTAGTCCATAGAGCATAGAAGATTCATAAAAAATTAGATCTCTCGTCTTCTCCTGCTTTTTTTATTCGAAGAGTTAAATGATTCTTCAAGTCATTTGAAGCAGTAAATTGGAGGTATCTAATCCTTGCTGGTTCCCACACAATTTTTGTATTACCATCGTCGCCGGCCGTCGATCTGTTTTCCATCTCCTTCTTGGTTGCATGTGGATGATTTTTTTTTATTGCAACGGATGTTTCTGGCGCATTGCACGCATTCAGGTCCTCGAGTGGAGGATGACGTAAGATAGAGACGGCTTGGTATTTTTTGAGTTGCTGCCCAATCCTTTTTTTATGAGAACACTGCGACTGCATATGCGTTCGGTGAAAGAGGGAGAGATTTTCACGAAATAGAAGGACAATGCATGTCCCCAGTTTGTTGAGACGCAGCGAGGATTACACACGAGAAAAGTTCCGTACAGAAAGGATTGTTAATGTCTTTAGAGAAAATAGGTTTTACCTAAGAAAGGATGGATGCTTTGTTCGACAATAAAGGGGTTTGCGATTTTTGTAACCGCATGCATGAATATGAATATCGGCTCGAGACGCATATCTGTCAGATGACTGGGGATTACTGGCCTGCATGTGCTGTTGACGTGAAGCGCCAAAGTGAGATTTGGCGCGAGTGTTCAATCCACCGTGGAAGCAGACTGTTACGCTGACAGGATCGCCGGTATGTGGTGTGCGACCCATTTAAATGCGACTCACTTTCGTTGATGAAACTACTAATGCGATGATTCTGCAACTGCAATTTACATAAATGTTCACCGTTTTACTGTTGACCCCGTTTTTTTGTTGCATTCACTTGAATGTGGCGTGGAAATCATTCGAAAGAAATCAAGTGCAAAATTCATTAACTCAAAAGTTTACTTATCGATTGGATTCGCCTTTCGCGCGAATACTTTCATAATCGCAAACCGGCAGGCTAAACTCGTGTTATAATTAAAAATGTTTGCACGCGATGTTGAATTTGATGAAATATGGTAAAATGTGGATGTGTGGAGAACAACGTCTTCAAATTCAACAGATAGGCACTGATGCAAGTGTAAAACGGATCGCGTTCCGCATCGATTTAATGAATGTGCAGGTAGACTGTTTTAATATGCACTGAGGAACAAGGTGGAGCAGGAGTCTTAGTTTGGGCAACTTTGAGAGTATGCGCTCATCGGCAAAAGTATTTTAATGGCTATGGAATTAATGTCTACAGTTTTCAGTCACAAATGATTGCAATTGGTGTGACCTTTGATAGTGTGTATTGACACCATTTAGGTCCCGTCGTCCCGGACAGCTCAGATCAATTTGTGGCTAAAGAACGATTTCTTGACTGGCAGAAGTATTTTCGCAAACTCTTTTTTTTAAAGTTATTTTTTTTTCGAAAGATCCTTTTGTTTGTATTTTAATTTATTAGGTTAGTTTTATTGTGTACAGCCGCATTTTGATTTAAATATTGGGAAGAGGATGGAAGATCGAGCAGCTTTCGTCAAACACTTCGATTGCAGTCTTCCTGTTTAACAAAAATAGGTGAAGACGATAAAGGGAAGATAGGTAAATATCCAAATCAATAAGCCCAAATTAAAGTTGCAAAAATGTGCCTCCCACAGGTAAGAAATGAAAAAGTTACACCGAAAAAGGTAGCTAGATGGATAGAGGACATATTTTGAGGAAGTTTATTCAAAACCCATGTTTAACTCCTAAAAATCTCGATTATCTAAATAATAATTCAGAGGAGCGTTGCTGAACTCGATTTGGATACACATTCTGTAAGAAAAGTATCGTATTTAACTACGAAAAATTAGCAGGCTTCTTCTATTGGTGTTATGTCAATAATTTGAATCCGTGTGACACATGATATCCAAAAGCGGAAAGTATGCAACCATGTTTGTCCTAATGTGTTTCTAGTACATATATACAACATTTCCTTTAGATAGTTTTATTAACCAAAAAAATCTAATTATTCGCCTTTTAACAATTTATAATAACTAACCAATGTCATTCAGTAATGCTAAAATCTGGTATTTCCGAACTTTTTCACATTTCCGCGCTGTTGGCAGCATGTCACACGAATTCTTAATTGACATAGCATCGATAGGAAAACAAAATGGCGAAGTTGGAAAAAGTTGGATATCATTAACTTCGATTTCATCATTTCATGCATTTTTCTTAAAAAACTGAAGAAAGTTTGCTCAAAATGTTGTAATTTTCCCTTACCGAATCTACATTGTTCATTTTCAAGGTTCCGTACCCATTTTGTTCCTAGGTCTATCTCGGAAACTAATTGGCGTAGAAGACTGAAATTTGCACACAACATCCGGTATAACGTCTAGTTAAACGGCAAGTGGTAGCGATACATCGACTGGTTTTAGAGTACTTAATTAGTATTTTGGTGAAAGAAATATATTCATTCAGTGTTTATTTCTTGATTTATAAAAAAAAAAAACGGATAACTTTTTGTTAGTTTATGCTTTTAGCTATATATGTGCTGAAGACTATTTTGCCGAAAGGTTCATATTTTACAAGATATTTAGAAAAAACTGTCAATCACTATATAAAATACGCTCCTTTTAACCATTTTCATTCGTTAATGGTGTGTTCTCTTAATCGATTCCCATTGGAACTTTCAATGCATACTCAACTCTACATACTCATCCACACACCCATAAACTAAGTATTAAATAGACCGTCAGCTCTTGCAACTTAAGAGAATTTGCCTACAAGCTGTTTTCCGTGTTTCTATGTGGCAAAGTATGTGTGCCATGTTAAAGTAGATTAGCCGCACGCATACTCTCGCACATAGGAACCTGACAGTTGCCTGACAGTTCATTCTGTGGTAACATTGAAATAAATTCAAATAATTCAAATAACTGCCCGTTATCGGGACGTGTTAAGAAAATGGTGGGTATGGTGTGGTGAATTTAGTATCAAATTCTATTAAAACGCATAGGTTAGGTAGGTATACGTATTAGGATTTCGTTCATTTTACCTAGATAATCGATATAGTACGGGATGTTTTCATCTTTGTTGTAAAAAATCGAAATCGATAAACTATATGAATCATTGACAAAAATAAAAAAAAAAAACGCTTATTAATATAAAAAAATATTTGATTACTAATGTTTATGAATCGTATATATTAAAAGCAAATAAATTGTAAGCAGCAAAACTTAAATGCGTGAGACATATCAAGGTACAAATCAGTAAACATGTTTATTTCCAATTTTGCTTAAATACATTTTGAGTTTCGTTCTTTTCCGTAAATTTTAAAGAAAATAAATTTTCGTTGATTGTGTCTACTAGACTTTTTATTTTTATTATAAATGAACATTATTCATATTCTCGGCTGACGCAATTGATTTCAAATGTAATTTTATTAATTGTTCAATTTTTCCAAATTTTCTAATAAATTTTTTTTTTTTTTAATAAACGGAATCTTCATGAAAAGATTATAACTAAAAAGTCATACTATTTCAAATCTTAATAGTCGTAATCAATTCTTCTCTTTAAAATCTTTGCCGTTTTTCTGTGGACATTCACGGTGAAATCATTTTTCGCCAAAAACAGCAAACGAAAACAGACACAATAATTATAGGAACAAAAATATCTTATTTTATTT
This sequence comes from Cheilosia variabilis, assembly GCA_951230905.1. Taxonomy (NCBI): domain Eukaryota; kingdom Metazoa; phylum Arthropoda; class Insecta; order Diptera; family Syrphidae; genus Cheilosia; species Cheilosia variabilis. Next base: position 121,404,415 of record OX579676.1, on the reverse strand, counting down.
CACACATTATTCCTTTGTTTATTTATGTTGATTACATTTGCTATTTTACATTTTGGAGAATATCTACATGTTTTCGTGGTGAAATAAAACAACGAGCTTAAACTCTCAGAACGCATCCATCAGCTGACAGAAACTCACCAAATACACTAACTCTCAGTCAGTGCTCTCAGCACTCTCTCTTTATTTTTCACACGAAGCGTGTTAATTTTTCCCTTTTCACTAAACTCAAATTCCCTTAGATTTTTTATGGAAAATACATACTTTTAGAAGTAAAATTTGTATTGCTCGGAGAGAAAATCATATTAAATTAATCTTCAGTATAAAAATCGCAGTTTGCTAACATTATAATGATAATTTTTTGATAATAGAAATTTTTGCTTAAGGCAAATCTCTTTTTTATGTACATTTAGTGCGTTGATATTCATAGTGAAATGTAGTTCGACTGTTTTTCTGACAGATTATTGATAGTCCAACAATTAAGACATTTTTTTCCTTTTACGCAGTAAAGTTTTTCAAAAATTTAAATTCCCACAAAAAGGTAGAGATGCCACAATGCAGGAACACTGCTGAGTGTCAGTATTTTATTACTCCTCCCACCTTTTAAAAAAATTTTTTTTTGCTGCTTCACACGTATTCACAGATAGGAAATTTAAGAGAGAATTTTATTTGAAAAATTTGCGGGGGGAATCGGGTAGGTGCGCGGGAGCTGACGGTCTATTTAATACTTAGTTTATGCACACACCACGCTTTTTCCAGATTCCAGAATCCACAGTCCGCAATAGTGTTTGGGCTCTCGGTCATCTCCATTCCCCAATTCTCAATTCATTAATCGTTTTCAATTGAAACTTTGCCAATTGATACTCATTGGGCACATTCAAGTCGACTAGATTGGTCTGGATCTAGATGAGATGTAAACTGAACGCAAGATCTAGATTGGTCGGGAACGTCACTTTTTCTACGCCAGCCACATAATGCGGACTGTCAACTTAGTATTCTTTCACGAATTTTCTGACTAGATTCGTCGGCTACCCCTCCATTACCCCAAACTACTCATATGACCGATATACATGTAGTCAGACAGCTGTCAGACTTACTAAACTAGATACTTGAACGTCCCCCCATTCTCATGCACACATATTAGGCATGTTTTTTTGAGCTTCGATATCAGCAAAGCAAAGTAAAGTAGGATTTGTGGTTTGTGCCCTAACTTGCTCTCGGTCATTTCATTCAATAGAGCGTGCTCTCAACTCTTAGTACGGAACCTTCGGTTCGGTACGCGACTGACACTCGCACTTGGCCGGTTTTTTTTTCCACAAATATTTTAAGCAAATGCGCACATGTTTCTAAAACAAATTACTATCCACAACGAATATTTTCAAATTTAACAGATAAAATTATATGAACGGTGCCAGCAACTTTTTCCACAGCGGAAGTGGCATATGCTATGTGCGAGTCAAAAATTTCCATCTGGCGATAAACTAATCAATTATTCCTTGTCACAAAAGCGCAACAGTGATCCAACTTTTAGGAGATATTGAACTAGAAACACACAACTGGCCACCCCGAGGCCCGGATTTAATGTTATTGAATATGTTGTTGTTACATTAAAGGAAAAGGAACTATTTTTTTTTTTATATTAAGCACGCGCTAAAATGGATATGACTACTCTTATAATAGCTGTTTTTTATTATCAGCGTGATCTGATCCGAATCAGATCACGAAAATAAAACAAAACGGATCATTGAAAAGTTTAATTTTGGAATTGTGGCAACAGTTGCTTTCAAAAGCAAAACAGATAATACAGGGTATTTCAAACTTCATATTGCCACCAGCCATGTTGTAAATATTCTGCTCAACGTGACGTCACACAAGGCACATGTCATATCACTTGCAAAGTCGGGGGTGTTACCATATTTGAATCAAATTTGCATAATTTGTCTCAAATATGCAACACATGAACAATATTTTGCTGCTGCCGCTTGAGTTTATCTTGGCATATTAAGGTGTATCCAGATCACCGAAACATTTCGGAAATGTTTATGAAATGTTTCTGAAGCAAATCGGACAGATTTTATAAATATTTATAAAAGATTTCTGAAATTTATTTATTAACCCCCGTATTAAGAAACACTGCATAAAAGTTATCAACTCGTTACTCAGCAGTTACGTCAAATTTTTGTATGCTATCTGACGTCTACTAGCTAATTTACATTTTGCATATTTGTTTATTAATAAGGGGGTAAAGGTTTATGAAATGTTTCAACTTTATTTTGTTTTGGACTAGAAGAAAAGAATGTGGTGGGATTATTAGCAGCGAGTAAAGTTTTTATTTTTGTAATTTTGGTCTCGGCAATCACGCGACACGCGATTTAATTCAAATAATCGTATTAAATGAATCACTTTCTCATTAGGTATTCAAAGCTTTTCTGGGCATTTTTATTTTATTTAAAATGAAATAATAATCGAAAAACAGCGCTCACTTTCTGCAAGGATACCTACTTGTAAAACAAAAATTATTTCCCATCATGATTGGGTAACTGTGAAACATTTCATAAATGTTTTTTTGGTGTCCAGATCCAAACCAGCAAAATATTTTTAAACATTTTGAACTCTATCTAGTAAGTGCAATGTGGTCTTTGGCGCACCAGACGCACTTGAGTTATACTCAAGTTTTGGGCGGATGTATGTTTTATATATTATAGCCAGATCAGAAGGGGTAAAATATTTCTTGCACCGATTGAGGAAACCTAGACACTTCGCAGCGTTTTTAGCGACTTCGTGTATGTAGTCATTCCAACGAAGGTTGTTATGAACACACATACCGAGAATGGAGAGTCTTTCAGTTTCGGCAATGCAAGTGCCATTCATGGATACTGGCTGTAGATTCAGATTTCGCTTTAGAGACAGCAGACAGCATTGTTTTAATTCCACTCTATTAGCTGGACCCCATTTTATAATGCTGTCAAGGTCGGAATTTAACGAGCTTAGCATACGTTGCCGTTCCAGTTCTACGGCCGAAGAGCAGGGACGTGAGTCTTGAAACGAGTATGAAAAGCTGAGGGTTCTGTCATCAGCGAAGGAGTGAATTGGATTAGAAGTTGTAGACAGAAGATCATTTATGAAAATGAGAAATAGAGTCGGAGACAAAACAGAGCCTTTGGGAACACCAGCATTTATATGGTGAATATCAGACTTGAAACCGTCCAAAACAACTTGAATTGAACGACCAGAAGGGTAGTTTCTAATCCATTGAATAAGAGACGCATCGAGCCCATAAGTACGCATTTTCGACAAAAGAGCATGATGCCAAACTCTGTCAAATGCCTTTGAAATATCAAGCGCAACAATCTTCGTTTCACCGGAGTGATGGAGAGATTGGTTCCACTTCTCGGTGAGATAAGCCATCAAATCACCAGTGGATCTATTGCCACGGAAACCATAATGCCGGTCATTAAGAAGCTTCCGTGATTCAAGATATTTCATAAGCTGACGATTTATCAGCGTTTCCATGACCTTAGAAAGAATGGACGTAAGTGCTATGGGTCGGTAATTGGAGGGAGAAGAAGAATCGCCTTTTTTGGGAACAGGCTGGACAAATGCTGCTTTCCATCTTCTCGGGAAGAGTCTAGAAGAATAGGACAGATAGAAAAGCTTACGCAATGGTTTTGCCAGCGTGGAAGAACACCTCTTCAGAACAATGGGGGAGATGCAATCTGGACCAGCGGATTTATTTATGTTCAGATCATAGAGTACTTTCGCGACTGTACGAGTGCAAAAATTGATTTGTCCCATAGTAAATTCGACGCTCTCAAGTACAGGTGGAGACAAAGCGCAATCAGGAAGCATTGAGCTAGCAGCGGATTGCGCTGCAAACAGATTGGCTTTATCTAAGGAGGTGACGGCTGGTATGTCGTTGTAAATGAGCGTTGGGATTGATGAAGAGGCCGAATTCTTTATGTTTTTAACAAATGACCAAAAGTTTTTACTACCTTTGGGACACCGTAGTATTTTTTGCCTCAACTTTTGGTCATATTGGAATTTGACATGTTTAATGAGGGCATTGCAGTCATTTCTGGCTCGTTTAAACTTTTTTCGGTTTTCCTCAGATGGATCGGCTTTGTAAGACCGAAAACTTACCTCCCTTAACCTAATAGCCTCTTTACAGCTCGAGTCATACCACGCGTTTACTTTTGGTACAATACTCTTTATCCTATTAGGAATAAAGGATTTCATACCTAAGGTGATTACATTAGACACCATATCAGCAGCGGCATCCACGTCGTTATCGAGGAAGCATAACGACCAGTTATCTGACTCGGAGCAGAGAGTAGACCATTTTTGTAGTAACAAATCCCTGCAGAAATGCCGCAATAACTCCTCGAAACGGTTGAGAGACATAGTCACAGAAAGTTATTGAGGCTAAAGTGGATATATTGTTTTTATTAAATAATTTTATTTGGTTGATTTTCAAATTTCAAATTAAATATACATATAAACAATACATACAAGGTGGCGCAAAAGTAATCCTCCTATCAGAAAATGCTATAAATTTTGCGATTGGCCCCTAATGTCAGTTCTGTTTTGACATTTGTGTAGTAAACACATGCGAAATACACGTTAATAAACAATGTTACGCTTCACTGCTCCAGAACGCGGAATATTGGTGACTATTTATTTGAGCAATAATCGGTCGGTGACTTTGGTACAACGTGAATTTCGTCGCAGATTTCCTAGCCGTCCAACGCCTACTGGTGAAACACTGCGACGTTTAGCCGCTCGCCTCGAAGAGACTGGCACAACACGAGATGCTGCCATGCGTGGCAGACCCCGGAGTTGCCGTTCTGCAGAGAATATTGCTGCTGTAGCCGAAGATGTCATGGAAGCGCCGTCGACATCGACCAAACGGTTACTGTGAATGGTGAGCGCTACAGAGCAATGATCAACGAGTTCTTTTTGCCGCAACTTGATGAATTGGGATTGGAAAACATGTGGTTCCAACAGGACGGTGCAACGGCACACACTGCACGTGCCACAACCGATATGCTGAAGGATGCATTTCCCGGGCGCCTAATCTCCCGTTTTGGCGATTTGCACTGGCCAGCAAGACCGCCTGATTTGACCGCTCCAGACTTCTTTTTTTGAGGCTTTTTGAAGTCGCGGGTTTATGTCAACAAGCCTCAGACTCTTGCAGCTCTTAAAGACAATATCCGTCAAGAATGTGAGGATCTATCGCCGGAAGTTTTGGCCAAAGTGATGAAAAATGCCATAAAAAGGGCTCAAATGACAATCAACTGTGGCGGCGGCCATTTACATGACATCATATTCTCGACTTGATGTAAAAAAAAAATAAAACACCAAATAAAAATAATCCACAAGAAGAATCAAAGTTTTTCATTTTTTTTTTAAATTACAGCCAAAAAACATCGGAAGGTTATTTTTGCGCCACCTTGTATATGTATATATATTTATTTTGAATTATGCCAAAATAAATAGTTAATTCGATTCATTTTATTGTATTTAAAAATAAAAATTACGCACGGTCACCTCTTAATTGAGTAAGCAAACTGCGTATTATTTTTTTTTCACTTCTTCCTAGAATTCATAAAATTTAACTTTTGTTTTGTCGAAATACTTTTGCTGATGATTGTACATATACAGCCTTATTCATTAGATTCCCTTAATCAACAGATTAACAGTGTCTCCACTAACTCACGTCAATAGAGTTAATTTGACTTTAATTTTCTTGTCGAAAATGTAAGTTATAATTATTCAAACGAAAAAAATATAAAAAAATATTTTTCCAGGCTGATTGCCTGTTCTTTATTTGACTTTCAAACTAAGACTAAAGTACATTGAATTTCTTACATCTACTTATTGGCTATCGGTTGCTGACTTTTGCCAGGTCAGCAATTTGTGTTATTGCATGCAATTCCCAGAATTGCATCGTTGCTGCTGTTGACTTCTCGGAACTTTGTCTGGACGGGAAATGCTGATTAATTAACTTTGTTCTTGTTAACTCTTCCCCCTTTAAGTGCGATGGTCCTCGATCGCCTAAAAGTAAGGTAGGTCGTGGAATCTTGTTTGTGGGATAAGATATGGTTTTGATTCTGGTATGATTTTAATGCTTGGAGATTTTTCGGCTAAGTTCTCTTCTGGATTGCGGATGATTATTTCTGTGCTTTTGTGTTTAACGAGTTTGCACACTGATAAGACTGTGAATAGTATTCCAATACAACCTATGAGTCCATATGAGGTGATTTGATGGATTTCTTTACTGGATCTGAGTGACTGGATTTCTTTGGTATTGTTTATATGGAGTTCGTTGACCATTTCTAGTGATAGGAGATGATGATATTCTTTTTCTATAGGGGATGGTTGTAGGATCGCTGGTAAGATTTGGTGAGAGGATGTTGCTTCCTTGGAGATGAATAGTTGGTCGCCGATAGTAAGATTAGTATTGTGGTATTTGACGAGGAAGGTGCCTATTAGATTCTGCTGAGCTGATTCGGTCTTCAATGTTCCGTTGAAGTCGTTTAGGAGTACTATTCCAGGTGAAATTTCTTCTATGTTGGGCAAGTGTTGGCTGTTCATTAGGTTACAATTAGCTTTAAGGCTTTTTAATAAGTTTGGTATACATGTAGTATTCGTAAGGTTTACAATATTTTCGGTATTACATATTGATAAATTATTTATAGTTTTACAATTGGTTTTTATTCCATACATTTCTTCTTTATTTTTTATAATTGTTTCGAAATCTATGTCAGTTGCCATTTTACCTTTCCTTATGGGCTTTAACAGTAATTTTTCGTACGTTTTGTAATTTGTCAAAGGAATATTAACAATATAAAGTAATGAGGATGAATTGGTAATTATTTTAATTTCTGCGAAGTTCAGAGCTTCTTCAATGTTTTCGTATGGTATGTTTTCTTTATTTAATGTTTCGATAGCAACGTTTATTTCTTCTTTTGATAATATTAGAGAATTGATTATGCCTAATTTCGCCCAATGGACTGCTAGGTTAATGTTCTGTAATTCTTCTTTAATTAATTTAAGTTTATATTGAATTCTATAGACCATTCTACTATTGACTGTATTATCTTTATTTATAAATTTTTCAATTTCGTTCGTTATTTTTGTCAAGTTATTTATTCGTTCGTTATGAAGACGGTTGATGACTACCTGTTTATTATTGTTTTCTAAAATGTTTGACATCTTTCTTTTGATTGTAACGAAATCTTCATGGTCGGGATTGCCAGCAATCCACTTCCATGCTGAGCCGATAAAATTGAGTGACCTTTTCGCTTTACGTGATTTCAGGTTGTAAATTAGATTTTTGATCTGCTCAATTTCGTGGTTAAGGAGGGGAAATAGAGAGTTTCGTCTTGTCGCGTTTAGGTTTATAGTTGGCGTAATATTGTCTATGAATTTGTTATATTGATCAATATCAACTTCGTGAATTAATTTAAAGTTTCCTTCTTTGATCTTGGCTTGTCCTACGTGCATGGACACGAACTGTGAATTAGTGAAGTCTAGGATTTGGATTTCTCCATTGACAGCGGCATAGAGGGAATATCTGAAATAGGACAGTCTGAATTAGTTTCGTATATGGGTTTTGTGTACTGTTTTTCCTGATTCTGTTATAACTGTGGTATTTCGGTTTTCTTTCACTATTTCTCTTTTGTAACGGACTGTTAGCTTGGAACCTATTCTTTTATTTTGTTTGATGTAAATGATATCTCCAGGAAGATAGTTTTTTATGGGTTTCTTATTTTTGTTATGGTATCTGAGATTTTTTTCCTGCTTATTTTTTAGCTTTTCAATAGTGTCGATGCGTACCTGTTCGAATTGTTCTGGATTTATTCTTGGAATGCGACCATAATATAGTTCGACTGGCTTTTTACCTGTTGTGGAATGGATAGTAAAGTTATATTCATTGACTGCCCGGTTTAACAAATCTTGGAAAGAACGAGGAGGTCCGTCTGCCTTAAGGCATCGCATAATCTCGGACAGCGTTGAGTGAAAACGTTCTATTTGTCCGTTGACCTCGCTTTTATAAGGGGGTGTCGTGAAGACTTTAATCTTAAGGTCATCCTCGAGCATAGAAGTTATGGAAGCTGAATTAAGGGCTTTTTCGTTATCGATCACTACGTTTTCTGGAACGCAAAAGTAGAAAAGGATGTCTTGAAGAGGTCGCTTTATGTGTTCAGTTGCTCGGGAATCGATCAGTTTGGCTTGAGCGAATTTCGTAAATTTGTCGATTGCTGTTAGTACTAGAAATTTTTCTGTCGAGAATATGTCGATATGTAATGTGTGACCGGGATAATTTGGTATAGGAGTTGGTTCTATAAATTGGTTGTTGGGATGGCGTTCGTATTTATTTTCTTTGCACACAGTGCAACGTTTCACAAGGTTTTGGATTTTAGAATTCATCTTTGGGAAATAGTATTTTTGCAGTATTTGCAATCGGTTTTCGTAAGCGTTTCGGTGAGCTCTTTTATGTTCTATAAGTATTATTTCTTCTTGTCGATCTTCGTTGGCTACGTCTTCGACAGTGGTTTGGGTGTACCTTATTTTGTAGTTTCTGAAATGGACGGGATATATTTCCTGTATTTTGCCCATAACTTCTTCGGGTGCTGAAAGTCCGTTAACTATGTTAGGGTTGAGATATCTTTTAAATATGTTAATTATATCAGTTTCGTTAAAGTGTTGTTGAGTGAAAATGTGTCTCTTGCAATTAGGAAAAGGGGTTTGAATTTGGTAACTGTTTTCGTTATCGAATTTAAATATGAGCTGGTTGCGAAAGACGTTAACAGGAGTTTCAATAGTCGGAATTAGATTATGAGATGAGCTATCATCACTATGTTGAGTCATAGTTAATGAATTTACGTTTGTTGAAAATGGTAATCTGGAAAGTGAGTCTGCAACCACATTGGTTCTTCCGGGCTTATATTGGAGCTCGTAGTTGTACTCCTCCAATATGGCCTTCCAACGTTTCATCTTGCTATTGGTATTCTTGCTACTGAGAGCGTAGGTGAGAGGTTGATGGTCAGTAAATATTTTAACCTTTTTGGATCCGTAAAGGAAATTTCGTAGGCTAGTTAGTGCCCAAATTATGGCCAGCATCTCCTTCTCGTTGGTTGCATAACTCTCTTCCGTTTGGTTAAGTGTTCGTGAAAGGAATGTAATTGGTTTGTTTCCCTGTGACAGCACTGCGCCAATGGCGTAGTCAGAGGCATCTGTGGTAAGCTCAAAATCCTTTTCAAAGTTTGGATGGGTTAAAATGATTTCTTCGGAAATAAGGGTATTTTTTAGTTTTTGAAAAGCGTCTAAAGCAGTGTTGTCAAGCTGAATGGTTTTATTCTTTGAGAGGTTTTTGGACACACGTCCATCTTCCCCTCTTAGAAGGGATGTCAGGGGTTTTGCTAGTTTCGCATAATCCCTAATAAATCGTCTGTAATACCCTGACATTCCTAAAAATGATCGAAGGTCTTTGAGATTTTGAGGTGGCGGTAGGTCGACTATGGCCTTAACCTTTTTGGGGTTTGTTTTTATTCCATTGATTCCCACAATGAATCCTAGGAATTCTGCTTCGGATTTTAAAAATTCCGATTTATCCAATTGTATTTTCATGTTGGCCTTTTCAAGTGTTTTGAACACTGTTTCTAAGTTTTTGAAGTGTTCCTCTTCGTTTTCCCCAAATATAATGATGTCGTCTATATAGACATAGCATCTCTTCCCTATATGTTCCCTTAGTATGTCATCCAATGTCCTTTGAAAAATGGAGGGCGCATTCTTGAGCCCGAAAGGGAGACGGGTAAATTCGAATTTTCCGTTGTTTATCGAGAACGCCGTCTTTTCGATATCGCTTTCCCTAAGTGGAATTTGGTGAAAACCACTTTTGAGATCGATTACTGTGAAATACCGATTTTTACCGAGGTTTGAAAGGACCTCGTTTATTTCTGGAATGGGATATTTATCAGAGATGGTGACAGAGTTCAGTTTCCTGTAGTCTATAACCATCCGATATTTTTTCTTGCCGGATGCGTCTGGTTTTTTCGAGACGATCCAAACGGGGGCATTATAAGGAGATTTCGAAGGCCTTATTATTCCTTCGTTTAGTAATTCCTTAACTTGTTTCTCCACTTCGTCCTTAAGAGCCATAGGGTATGGATAAGGTTTGGAGTATACGGGGGACTCATTGGTAGTGCGAATTTCGCCTTTGACCCTAGTAGTGAAGGTTAATTTTTTGTCAGGATCTGAGAAGAGGTTTGGACAATTTTGTATGATGCTATTGAGTTTTTTATTTTGTTCTTCTGATAAATGAGAAACACGAAGATTGATTTTATTTACGCTTTCCGAAGTGTATTGCTTGAGTGAGATTTTAGTGTCTGGGTGGATAGTCATATAACTGTCCGTTGTATGGATAATTGCTTTCAGTTCTCTTAGCGTGTCGTTGCCTACAATGCCGTCAAAAGATATTAGACTTGGAAGAATGTAAAATGTAAGTTTTTTATTTTGTTTGAATAGGTCTATCAGGGCGTGATGGGTGATCCTGATATTTCCACCGACGGAATTAGCGGTGAATGGTTTTGTGTTGGGTATAGGGAATTTGATACGTCTTGGTTGAATATAGTTTTTATTAGACCCGGTGTCTATTAGAAATTTAAGTGTCTCTCCACTTCGTATCTTACATTCAAAGTAAGGAAGTGAAGAGCGACTCAGCCTAAAAAATAGATGTCGTCTAACTGTTCGGTTTGGTCAAACTCGGGATTCTCGACATCGTTTAGATATTCGTCTAGTGTTGGTATTCCTTCGTCATTGTTGCCATTTTGGGATTCTATTTCCTGTTCATATTGTTCGATTATAGGTTCAGTTTCATTGTTATCATTTTCGTTTGTGTAATGGACTCTCTGGAATTTATTTGGGGGATGCATTTGGCAAGATGGATTATTCTGATGGGGATTTGGTCGTTTACTTGGACCTGGCCGCATTTGTTGTCTATTTGCGTAATTTACTTGTCTTGAATGGATGCTTCTATCGACATTCATTGGTTCTGGTGGTTGGAAATGTCTAGGGAAAGTCTGTTGAGGGTATTCAGGTGGTGGCAGTGGTCTATTTTGGTACCCGTATTGTGGACCACGATTCGGTTGGTTCGTGTAACCAATTGGTCTTGGGGAAAATTGTGGGTTGTGAACTAGTTCCGGGTAGAAATTTCTTCTAGGAGCCGGAATGGGTTGAGGTACATAATGAGGAATTGACCGTTTCGGCGGTAAAGGTGGTGGAATTTGTGATCTTCGTACGATGTTTTGGCTGTTGTTAGCGTATTGTGTTCTAAAATCGACGTTTTGTAATTTCAAACAGAGGTGTAGGGCCTGCGGAAGATCCGCTGGTTCTTTTATACTAAGGAGGCGTGGGAGGTCTCCCTTGAGTCCTCTTACGAACGTGTCTAAGGCCTTTCCGCGGTAGCATTGAATCATGTTAGTGAGTGATTCGTTGCTTATGTCCATACTGGAAAGCTTATTTAAAATAAGAGAAAGATGTTGATAGACCATTTGGTAAAATTCGGGGATTGAGTTGTTCCCTTGTACTAGTGTAGTCATCTGATATTCAAGAGTGCCGATATCTCTTTTATCAGCGTAATGTAAAGTTAAGCATTTGGATATTTTTTTCCAATTTAATGGAGTGTTGTAAGACTCCAACGCCATGTCGGCTAACCCTACTATTTTGTTTCTTATGACGCTAATGATACCATAATATTTAGGCGTGCCCTGTAGATGGTCGTACACGCTTAAGATTCGGTCGACGCTTTTACGCCAGGAGCTGAATTCTCCTGGTTGACCAGAAAATTCTCTCAGGCTTTTGACTACATCAGGTACTTTGTCTAACTCGGTAAGATTTCTATCTGCGTTGATGATGATCGGTTGATCAATGTCATTCGCAATGTCAGCATTGGGGTTTATTATGTTATTAATAATATTTTGTCCTTCTCTTGCTAAAACTTCTTGGACAATTCTGGTAATTTGTTCTGTGAGATTATTGAGGTTAAACGGGTCATTGGGGGCATTTGCAGGAGCAGCAGGACCTCCTGCGACTCCATCTCCGACTTGAAGTCGAGGTGGTCTAATCAGATTATTGTTATTAGCCATTGTTAAGTGGTCAGAATCGCAAAACGTGAATAGATAACTTGACAGTAATTGAGATTAAAAGAATGTTAAATATTCACTAATATTCACTCCCTGTTTTTAACTAAGTTTCTATGATTAGGTGTTTGCAATTTTTATAGTTAAAGGCAATTTGAAAGTTTATTTAATAAAGGTATGATAGTTATTTTCAAAGGTCTATACTTGTTTTTGTGTTAAATTCTTAAAAATATGTTCACAGAATAATAAATTGTTTGGTTTTACTTGTTCTTCGAAGTATTCAATTAATTTTTGTCTTCTTTTAATTTTCTTAGTATATTTTTGTTTCCAACTTATAGTTCTAAAATGTATCTTAACTTACATAAAAAGATGTAGGACAATCATCTCTTGTTGAGTCTTGTTGAGTCTTGCTGAGTTTGATATGATTCACACACTTCCCGGTGTTGTGTCCTTGTGTGTGGGGACCGAGGGTGGTCTTCTAGTTGCAACTGCGGGGGCGGCTACCTTCGTGTTTTAATCCTAACAGGAAGATTCCGTTTTGTCCGAATAATGTTCGGTGACTCCGGGGCCTTAAATTTCCTCCGTCTTTGATGAACTAGTTTCGTGGGTATTTATTCCACTATTTGCCACTTTTGTGATAGTCTTTGATACTTAAACTTGTCTCGTGAGTTTTAATTTCACTATTTGGCTCTTGGTGATCTTGGCACTTCCACTTTCACTTTATTGGCACTGGTTAAGTTTACACAATTACTACTTCACTCTCCAACGGTCCCTGCTCGGGCGCCAGTTATAATTATTCAAACGAAAAAAATATAAAAAAATATTTTTCCAGGCTGATTGCCTGTTCTTTATTTGACTTTCAAACTAAGACTAAAGTACATTGAATTTCTTACATCTACTTATTGGCTATCGGTTGCTGACTTTTGCCAGGTCAGCAATTTGTGTTATTGCATGCAATTCCCAGAATTGCATCGTTGCTGCTGTTGACTTCTCGGAACTTTGTCTGGACGGGAAATGCTGATTAATTAACTTTGTTCTTGTTAACTTGTATATTCATAAAAATAATTTTGCACTGTAATAGCTAATCAGTAAATTAAGCAAAACTACTCTGAAAATCTTAGCACCACTCGCGTATGTCTGTGTCACTTTTGAGTTTTAAGAACTCACATAAATTCAAAAAAATTCATTTAAAGAGGTCTTTTCGAGGCAAAAGCCTTCGAGACTTTCGAGCATATTCGGCTTAGAGTGGGTTGACTGCGCTGTCTTCCTGAATCTACGAAGTTATTGAAAATTACACATGGCTTACTTCATTCCGACCCCAATAGCGAATAGCTGCCATTACGTGAAGGTCACCTTCGAAATGCCCACCTCTCGGGTCACCCTTCAGATCATCTCGAACGATTTCAATTATTTTTATTATGAAGGGTTTTTCAACAGGGACGCTACAAAAGTAGAGCGACAGGGACAGCAAACGACGCCGAATTTCTTCGCTCTTTTGACATTTATCTCCTTGACAGTAAGGTTTGCCATTTCATGATGGAAAGATATACGAGCCAACAATGAGTCGAAATTATTAAAATTTACTACCGAAATTCGGAGTCAGTGGCCTCAACGTTAAGAGCGCTACGTCCAATTTATGGTCGTCATAATCGTCCTAGCAGATCAACAATTGAGCGTCTAGTGGAAAAATTTGAATCAACAGCCACAGTACAAAATGTTCCCGTGCGAGTGACACAAAGAAGTGCCCGTAGTGTTGAGAATATTGCTGCCGCTGAGGCTTCAGTTGAAGAAAGCCCAAATGTGTCTCTCACACGTCGTTCTCAAGCGTTGGGCATCTCTGTGACGTCGTTGTGGCGAATTTTGCGAAAAGATCTTGGCCTACATCCTTACAAGATTAAATTGACGCAAGAACTGAAGCCGCTTGACCACCAGAAGCTTCGTATGTTCGTGAATTGGGCTGAGCAACAACTTGAAAATGATTCGGATTTTCATCGAAAAATCATCTTCAGCGATGAGGCTCATTTCTGGCTGAATGGCTTCGTCAATAAACAAAATTGGTCAGGCAGCAATCCACACGTACTCTATGAGTCATCATTGCATCCCGAAAAAATTACGGTTTGGTGTGGTTTATGGGCCGTCGGCGTCATTGGGCCGTACTTCTTCCGTGATGATCAAGACCGGCACGTTACTGTGAATGGGAATCGCTACCGTTCAATGATAACAGAATATTTTTGGCCCCAATTGGATGATATGGACTTGGAGGACATGTGGTTCCAACAGGACGGCGCCACAAGCCACACAGCGAATGTCACAATCAATTTATTGGAAACCAAGTTTGGAGAACGTGTTATCTCACGAAATGGCCCAGTCGCTTGGCCGCCTCGGTCGTGCGATTTGACGCCGTTAGACTATTTCCTGTGGGGCTACGTCAAGTCTATGGTCTATGCCAACAAGCCAGCGACGATTGATGAACTTCGTGCGAATATCGAACGTTAAATTGCAGCAGTATCGGCCGATTTATGCTTGAAAACCGTCGAAAATTGGGTTCAACGTCTGGACTTCTGCAAGCGTGCCCGTGGTGGCCATGCAAAAGAAATCGAGTTCCATACATAATGGCATCGAACGTACTTTTACAGAAATAAAGAATTTCATTGATATCCAAAACCGTTTTTGTTTTATTTAAAAAAACTTTTGTAGCTCTTATTGGAAAACCCTTTACATGCAAATTTGTAATGAAAGTAAACTTGGTCCTTTGAAGTTTGTTTCGTTTTCCGCTCTAAAACAGTAGCGCTCTGTATTTTTGGAACTTGCTTGAAGTTGGCTACTAGCAGTCCATATATAATAAGTCAATGGCCACATAGATCAAAAGAAGCTACTATTCACTAGCTCCATCCACTCATGAAATAAAATAATTTGTCGCTCTTCTCAAAATGTGTCAAAGGGACAAAAGTTAATCTACAAAAATACGCTATATTTTTGCTTATACAATTAGTACAATCCAGATTTCTCAATGAGCTAAAATGCATTTCCGAAAAACTTTTTTGGTACCATCGGTGACGTATGCGCGAAAAAATCCTTCAAATGTCAATAGGCTTTACCGGTAAGCTTCGTTCGCCACAAAATCTAGAAATTGAATAACAATTAAAGCCGATATACTTAATTTGGCGAAATTTCAAGCGACGGATCCAGCTTTGCCAACATCACGTACCAGTACCAATTGCTCGTTTACGGATGAAACGATTGCGGAAAATAAGTCATCTAAGAAATGTCTTCGCTACAAGATTTACATCTCCAATATAGATGGGCAACGGAGTAAAGATAGACCTTGTGTTGGAAAGCGCGCACACATGTGGAAGTGGACCTTTACCAACTTGGGATGGATATTTAAGGTCAGTAAGCTAATGACCCCACGAACTGTTGTGACTTAGTGGATGGAGCTATAAGCTAGCAGCAAACTTGTATTTTTACACAACGTAATATTGACTTTCAAAGAGTGACCCAGAGTGCGGTGGTATTCACCCCTCCTTGCGGTGGTATTCAAAAAAAATACTAATCACAGCTAGATTTACTTGAAAGGGAGTCTAACAAAATTTTTTTGCTAAAAGCTCTCAAGATTTCGACGAGTTGAATAGATGAAGTTGAATAGAAATGGACGAATAGGGGTCCATTTTTAAGGTTCCGATACTTTTCTTGCGAAATCTTAAACTTCTCCAAAAGAATTTCGACCGACATTCATGACGAAATGGATTGATAACAGACAACTTAATTTTTCTAAAAATTGTACACTTCGCTATAAACAAAATCGTTTGGCAATGGCAAATGCCGACAGCTAGATTGACAGTTTGAATTAGTTTAAAAAAAAATACTAACCAATAAGGGTATAAAATGGCATTGCTCTTCTATTTACATACCGCTTAGGGGTTTCCAAAGCTTTTGATATGCATTCATTTAACAGCTTGACCTTGTAAAACAGTGCTCTCCGTTCTTCTGCTTTCCAAATGCTGCACACCAAGATCTACAAAAAGATGCATCAAGCCTCCTTTCCTCTGCCTAAGTAGAGCTTAACTGCCTGGACAGTAATTGAGTAAGAAATTTATTTGCATCAACCCATCGCGACATAGTCTTCGAAGCAAGGCACTCGTAATTAATTTCAGAAGCGTGTTTTAAAAGTGAAAATAAATTTTGGACGAAAAGGACAATCTTCCGTTTTGACATTTAAATGCAACTGCAGTCACTGAAAATTCCTGCCTAATCGCTGTGCTTTCACCCATAAAGGGCACGTTTTGAACAAAATTTCCACATGCTAATTTCGACAGCAGCTGACCATTGACCGCCAGTCTCGCGATAATGAAGCTCTCGCTATTTTGTGAGTGTCTTTATTATTTTTTGTTTGGTTAGTAATACCCCACTGGCTCTCTAGGTATATGGACTTGAAAAGATCATCATCAACAGTTTTGTGTGTGCACTTCTCTGGCATTAAATTTAATTGTCTGCTTAAAATGCTTAAAATGTGTTTGTCCAAGTTGCAGGGAGAAAAAAAAAACAGAACAAATTGCTTTACTTTGTTGAAGGGGTTATCAAAATATGATTGCGGGCAGCGTGTGTGTGTGCGCGCGTCCATTTAGATGGTTGAATTCGGTGCGCTTCGCTCAGGCGACTCACTTGAGCATGTATAAAATGCCGTGCGCTGATGTCTCAAGATATCTGTTTTAATTAACTTGGCCAAAGAGCAACCACCACCACTACACCACAGTGAACAGCACTGCCTATGAAGAAAGAAATGAAATAATAATAAATTTGGTACGGCCGAAAAGTTTTCCGTGTTAAATTTGGGGGAACGCTTCCTGGATTTATTTATTTTTCGTGACTTTGCCAGGGTTGCTCTTCGACCGTTCGACGGTAGTACATGTATAGCATTGGTCATTATACTCCAGCAAGTCGTGCCTGTAAATGTGATATAATTAATTTGGGTCATAATTGTTTAACGAAAAGGGGTGATTCCACGGATAGATAAGAATTTTGTTAAATTTCATCAGTGAGATGCTTGGCGTTTATTTGAAGAATATTTTTGGAATTCTTAATTTGAAATTAATTCGAAATAACGGTAGAAGACATTTAAGTTCGCTGGAGCTTAGTTGATTAATATATTTATATGTGTTTGTGTCCGTTTTTGCACATGCAAATTCGGTTGGCTATTGCCAATTGGCACGCATTTGAAACAGGGACACATTTTTTAGTTGTCCAATGCTAAGTTGCATGCGCTAAATTGAGATATAGCTGTTTAAGAAAAGGGTGACGATAGAAAGAACGCCGAAGCATGGGGTTCTTCAGTGCATCAACAAAAGTAGCTACCTAATTGCATTTTTAAGTCACTTTTGGCTGACAAAATCGGTTAGCATGTCAGAAAATAAGTTATTTTTGGCCTTTTCGGCTCTTTCACAACACAAGCCCTAAAAACTGAAAACACTAAGGTTTCAGTCCTGAGAATTTATGTTGACCTTGCGATCTGTTTTAAGTTTTAACACTGTCAGTTGTAAATGCATTGTTGTATTCAGCGGCTGTTATGTGTCAAAAAGAGATGGTCTTTCCAAAAAAAAATTGCTTTTCTGTGTGTAATTTAATTCTTAAAATAGCTCCAAAAGGTAACAGATTTGTTGACAGAAATTTCTAAAATAGTTTTCACTTTCGAACACACTCTATCAGCCTTTTTCATAACATTTAATTAAAGCTGAATTAGAGCTAATTTTGGTTTAATTGCTGAAAACCTTATTCATAAAGATTTTTTAAAGACAATTCACACTTCATCAACTGTCAAAAAAATTAAATGCCTAAATTTGCATTTAGCGGTGAATTAACTTTCGTTTTCCCTGTTGTGCCCAAAATCAAATTGAATGGCGGATACATTTTCGAATTTTTTAGATAATTTTAATATTTTAAATTATCAAATAAGTAACCAATGGCGATTAAAAAATTATAAACCACGATTTAACCCTTTTCATCTTCCGGGAAGTGAATTTAGAAATAAATATAGATTCGGCAAAGAAAATAAAGGGTTATAAATAAGAGCGCTACAAAAGTTTGGATCTCAATGGAATTCTTTATTCCTGTGAAAGTACGTTCGATGCCATTATGTATGGAACTCGATTTCTTTTGCATGGCCACCACGGGCACGCTTGCAGAAGTCCAGACGCGGAACCCAATTTTCGACGGTTTTCAAGCATAAATCGATACGATACTGCTGCAATTTCACGTTCGATATTCGTACGAAGTTCATCAATCGTCGCTGGCTTGTTGGCCCCACAGGAAATAGTCTAACGGCGTCAAATCGCACGACCGAGGCGGTCAAGCGACTGGACCATTTCGTGAGATAACACGTTCTCCAAACTTGGTTTCCAATAAATTGATTGTGACATTCGCTGTGTGGAACCACATGTCCTCCAAGTCCATATCATCCAATTGGGGCCAAAAATATTCGGCTATCATTGAACGGTAAACTGCATAAAGTAATTATAGGTCCCTTCCATTCGTCACACAAATAAAGGGTTTTTCAAGGACGCTACAAAAGTAGAGCGACAGACACAGCAAACGACGCCGAATTTCTTGCCGCTCTTTTGACATTTCTCTTCAGTAAGGCTTGCCAATTTGCCATTTCATGATGTGTCAAGATGTCGCTCTTTTGTTTACATGTTTCTATGGAAACGAACATTTTCTGAAAAAAAAAATCCGCTGTAAAACAGTAGCGCCTGTGCTATTTTATAATATATTTTCTCGGAGAAGCAGTGTTTTTGCAATATATAAGATCTGTTGATGAACCTTCTTAGATCTGCTAAAGGTATCGCTGCTAGATCTTCCAAGCTTTTGAAGAGCCGTGCTCCCAAACAAGAGTAGCGGAGTTCTTGGAGGGCTGGAAAGCTAAACAGGAGATGGTCCACAGATTCTATTTCCTTGTCGCCTCTGCAACTTCTGCAAAAGTCATTTGTAAAGATGCCCATCTGGCGGGACATTTTTGCATTTGAAGTGAAAAAAAAAACATTTTTATTTTAGTTTATACATTTTATTTGTTGTAATAAGTAATATTTGGTTTAAGTAAAAGTTTTTTATTTGAAATTTGTACTAACTTTTTGAGTTCGGAGACCCAGACCACTGAACTATCACCCTCAGATTTAGGCGCACTTCACACTTTGTAAGTTATGATTATAGCTAACTAAGGCTAGCACTATAATTTCTATGTAAATATTATTAATTGTAATTTATTTTATTTAATAATGAGGCAATAATGGGGCGACAAGTTGAAAGGCGGGATATTTTACGGGACAAATTTTCAGTGCGGTATATTTTGCGGGACACTTTTCATTGCGGGACACTTGCGGGACGTCTGCCATCCATATGCCCATCCTTTTAGCCATATTTCCAATAATGCAGGGTCCGGTCGAGCACTCGAATTTGGTTTCTATCAAGGGATGTTAGGATCTTCGACTTTTTGGTGTCAATTGTGGGCCCCAAGCTGCGAGTTTTGATGCAACCGTAAGTGGTGTTCCATCCAGCGTTGCCAACCAATTTGGACGAAAAAATGCCTTACTTGAGAAAAAAAGATGCCTTTTTCAATAAAATAATGCATAAAATATTTTTTTTAGGTAAACTTAATCAAAAATTAAACACGAATATAAAAATATAAACAAAAACAATTTTTATTTCCAAAAACAAACTAAAATTATGAATCACAGAAGAAATTCTTAATAGGTAGGTTAGGTACAAAATATTGAACAAAACAAACATAGTTTTAGTCCCGCAGATAGTCTTGGTTCATCAAATCATACATTAAAAAAATGAGAAGTTAGTATGTTGAATCAAAAAAACAAAATAAGAAAAATATTGAAAATTAAAAAAAGATGCCTTTTTGGAAAAAAAACATGCCTTAAAGCCTTAGCTATGGAAATAATGCCTAAAAGGCATGAAAAGGCATTGGTTGGCATCACTGGTTCCATCGTTCTTTTGTCACATTTAATGTGGCATTATCAATGAAGCTCTTAGCCTCGTCGAGAGCTGGTACTTTTCTTTGGTCATATCTAGATTAGTTTTTTTCATTTCTATATCAGGCAGATAAGTTAGCGTGTTTAGTCTTGACGTGCACTGTCAAAAAAGGTCTCTACGTGATGGAAAACCTTGACCTCATGCCTCAGTGCGCCCGTTTAAATAAATTCGCAAGAAATTCGTTCAGAATCATACAGCCCCTCTCGTCTGTTGTCACAAATGACCGTCCCAACGGGTTTTGTTGTCCACTCTACAGTCGAGCAGTCTTTTAGGAACTAATTTCCTGATTAGGCTTCACTTGAAGGATACAAATCATAATAATAGAGCATCCTCTGATAAGAATCTCCCTCAGCTGTTTCGGTCATGTGAAAGTCCGCAAAATATCACCAGTGATGCGTCTCTCCAAGTTGAGAGCTCTTTGTGGTGCTCCCCTTGCCAGTTACGCGTGCAAGTCGAATGTCCCCATTCCTTCCTTGTCCCTAATATTTATCGAACAAAAATCTAGGATGACAAACATTCCAGCGATGCAGGTTGAGTACTCCCCGGAGATTGTCTTGACCGAATCATGCAAAAAAGAAAGTTTCCACTCTCCATGACAGGAGGACTCATGTCCACGACTCTCATAATGCCAATAAACCTTCGGGCAACTATCGCAGCATCTGTGCTCAGAAATGAACAAAAAGAAAAACGAGACCTCTGCAGCTTACCCGCACCGATGCGAGATGACGATCACAAAAGATGCTGTTGCTGATGACGATTGTGACTGTGACTGCGCGGTCACTCCAAGGCCTCAGTGTGAGTTGTGATAATCTTTGTTAAGCGCCACAATAATATTATTAAATGGCCATTTGATCGTGTGCGCGCGCATTGCTGCGCTGCTGCTGGAATGGAGACTTCCTGCTTCTTTTTTGCCCATACTGCCTAATCGGCGACAACGACGGCGATGACGACGACGTCGCGGCAACAACAGCGTGCACAGATACTCCTTCCCCGTGCTGTCGATTACCGCACGTTGCCTTCGCTCCAGTACGGTGTCGCCAGTGGGTTTCCATTTTTTTTAGTGCAGCCCGCCGATGATGACTTGGTGATTTCTTCTTCGTCCAACTGGACTCGATATGTATGACAAAAGCCGAACAAAAAGAGCAACAGACGCGATCTCCGAAGCGCCACACAGATGGACAGCAAGAAGATCGCAATGATGGAATTAAATTGATTCATAAGCACTGCTCCTGCTTTTGATAATAATAGTGCAACTGGCCAGAAAGTGGACTCAGAACTAGACAAACTACACCGGTATCGGTCGACGTAATGAGATTCCGTGCGCGGCTATACACGAGTGGCGGCGTCAATGTTGTGCACAATCCTTGCGACTTTCCGATGAAAAATTCATTTCATGAAAATTGCCATCATATTTGTAAGTTCGACACACGCACACAGAAACAGATATAGAATATCGATTTCGCGAGGACGACCGGCTCCGCCGCCGGAAGCGAGATGTGCTTCTCTCTGCTGGAGTGTGGCGGCGGCGGCGGTGGTGTTGATTCGATTTCATTATCAGGGCGGATTTTTTCCTCGCAGATCCTTCACGAAAGTACCTTATGAACACTGGACCAGATGGAAGCACCAACCGGTGTTATGTCCACACTGGTTCCATGCGCTGATGGCGTGCGCGTGTATGCACTCTTACCAAGTTTCGATTCGTTTCGTTTTATAATGAATGGACGGACCGGACACCTAATGAATAATGTATCTGAGATTGTTACTTTTCGTGTTTATTTGACTATTTGCACAGAGTACTCTGCGCACGGATGCGAAATCTCGTCTCAGTCTTAGTCTGACTGGCGAAATGCCACTGCCAGAGCAGTTAGTTACAGAAATGTCAGAAATAATTATGCGTGCCAACTGAAACGGGGAGATGATGGAATCTGACTAACAGGGTAACTGGCGCTCGTGCGAGTCGCAAGTAATTAAGTAAGTCGGTTGTATGTATGGACATAGCTAAGGGAACATCTATCTAAGGTATGGCAGGCCACTCGTCTGTGTTTTTGTCTGCAGACCAAAGTGTGTCGACTCTCGGTGAATAAAATGGAATTTTATTGCGTCGCATTGCAAAACAAGTGAAATTCTTTTATTGGCTAACACACTCGTGCTGTTGCGGTTTATCCGTTTGGCAAGCCTTAAGTCATCTTTTTGATATTTTTGTAGCGAGGCATGGCAAGCGACTTGGATAAGTGGATATCCACTCTATGACAGACATTGAATTCCATGCTCAGCGGTGAAAGTTTCTACTTGGTCATCCTGCAAGTGCTCCTCAGAATGCAGATGCGTTCCCTGTGGTTTAAAAATACCAGTTCGCACGTCGACTCTTTCGTTTTGGAGCAAATTCGAGCTAGTGCGAAAAAAACACCGTGGATTCAATAATAGTCTCCTAAAGTGTTCACAGATATGATGGGTCCTCTGTAAGGAAACCTATTTTCAAATGAAAAATAATTTGGAAGGCATTGGGTGTTCTATCCTTGGGCATTTTCAAAGGCTTTTCATCGGTTCTGGCATAGAGCCCCCCCCAAAGAGACCAAATTAGTTCTTCGGATACAATTTTGAACAAGGAAATGGGAAGCTTGGTTATTTTTACAACACAAAAGTTATATTTTTACAAATAATTATAAATTTACTAGTGCACAACCAATCAATCCGTTCCAAGGAAACTATGAACCTTTTTTGAGTCACAGTCTATTCGGGAACTTCACAGCAAGGCCACTTAGCCAATACCTCCTCACAACAAGAAAATGGGAATCAATACGGATGACCCGTGCAGAGGATGCGGCGATGAGAAGGTGCATGAGGACTCTCCACACTTTCTTTGCCATTGCCCG
Organism: Cheilosia variabilis; assembly: GCA_951230905.1. Lineage (NCBI taxonomy): Eukaryota > Metazoa > Arthropoda > Insecta > Diptera > Syrphidae > Cheilosia > Cheilosia variabilis. Next base: position 121,381,371 of record OX579676.1, on the reverse strand, counting down.
GCACTCTGCTACATCAGATACAGAATTCTTGGAAGACACTTTTTCAGAGGCTTGAAAGGGTCACTCAGATGTCTATAAAAGACTTACATAGATTTGTAGCATCCTCAGGATGGTTTGACTATCCGGTTTCATAGCTTTCCACAGTATGGGGTCTTTTAAAACCCCAAGGGCATCACAATAGATCTACATTGATCTAAGTGCGGCGGGCCAGGTTTCCCCTGTCTCGCTAATCCGCTAACCTAGCCTAACCTAGCCAATACCTCAAAATCAGCGTCAATGTAATAAGTTACCTATTTAGATCAAGGAGGTAAGTCTCAGTCTGAAAACAAATCAAACCTATGCAGCCCCTGCCGCAGAAGACTAGTTGCTGCCCCATGCCGGTGCACGGTAGATGTTCTCGAAGTAATACACGGAAAGAATTGAAAATCACCAATTGCAAAATTTGGTACAAAAATTCGTAATTTGACATTGAAAACGGCGGAGAATACCAAATTCTGTTTGTTGAAATTTACGATTAGAAGTATCAATTCGAGCTTCTTTTATTTGTAGTGATTTGCGACATTTTTTGGCGCAATTTACCACTCCAATAGACCAATTTCTCAAACACCACTTTACAACCTCAAGTTGCAAAAAATATTTGGTGATTTACCAACACTGAATGATGAATCAATAAAATCTTGTAATAATTTAACACATTGAATTTAAATCATAAATTGACGTAGAGAAATCGTAAATTAAAAAATATCAACTACCTGATGTGTGGAATCTTTTTATGCACAGTTCATAATCCTTTTAAATCCTTTTTCTTTATGGATGAATGTACGTATGTGGTATTGCTAGCCAGCTGCAGACATGAAGCCAAATCTCCATTGTGGACATTGCGTGTCGGTGTAGAGACAGGCAGTCGGTATTCAATCTTTGCTCAAAGCAGTCGGGTTTAAGTGGTTTTAGAATAACTAATTCGTAGTGTTAGTCAGTATACTAATATAATGCATTCCGGAATCTATTTTGTAAGTACCTATTGAATAATAAAAAAAGCTGAAAAACTATATAAATCTGTATTTTTTTCCAGAATCTCGCTATAATTAGAAAAGAAGAATAAATTGAAATGGACACTAAAATATCAAATGGGTTCTAAAATATGTAATCGAAAAGTTTTGTTAAGATTTTAATTATTGGCAAATTCTCCTAAATAATTTGTGTGTATTTTAAATTGCAGCGTAGACAGAAAAACTACCCCAGACAAATCCCGTTGTCTCCGGACGATATGGCGCCGTATGACTCTCATGGATATCAGGAGGAAAAGTAATTATTGAATATGACTCTAAATATGTATTCGAAAATAAACTAATTAATAAAACTAAGCATTTTGATTGAGAATAAAGTTTTCTAATTTCACGACAAAACATTTTCAATTTAATACGGCGATGCCTCAAATCACCACTCGAGAATCGTAAATTGTAAATTTGTAAATTGCAACTACTGAAGTAGTAAATCTACCCCTGTTAGTTCGCAAATTAACACTATTGAGTTCAAGACTAAATGGTTGTAATTTGCTAAGGGAGGAAATCGTAATTTACAACAGAAAAGTGGTAATTTACGAATTGTTTTTGCGATTTACAATCCATGATAAATCTTTGTGTCAAATTGCGATCGGTTATTGCAATATGTACTTCTTTTGATCGCATTATTGATAATGAAAAGTGTTGATTCGCGACTTTTGAGGGTCAATATTGCGAATAAAAAGTCGTGAATTAGTAAGTCCTTAGCTAAGCTCTAAAACTAGACGAAATGTTCGTGATTCTGCGCTTATTTTTCTTGATTTGATCTTAAAATTCGTTCCGTGTACCTTACTAGATATTCAACCATTGCATATTAGATTTTAAAACCAACGGCAAAATATACTAAGACACCCATCTCGGAATCCCCTCGCCACTGGTACCCTCTTTTTTTAAGTTTTAGGTAAGTATAGCTGCAAATCTAACAAAATTGGGGGTTTCAATCGACATTGCAGAGACATACCTCTGGCAAAACTTCTTTAGCGACGGGACAAGTAAAGTTTGCATAGGACTTACTTACAACAATCTAAGTGCAGAGATAACACATATCTGCAAGCGTTGCGGGGCACTGAGACGGCACTGTTAAAATTAACTGGCGAATTGTACAACAGTCTAAATTTATCAGAAATACCGGCTTCCCTGTTTATTGATATCACTAAAGCTTTTGACATGGTGGATCACACAATATTACTCGACAAACTTTTTAATATAGGGTTTAGAGGTAATACATACGATTGGTTTGCTTCTTATTTGAAAAACCGAAGCCAAATGGTCAAGATCAAAAATATTTTCAGCGCTCCGAATTACATTGAACTTGGTGTTCCACAAGGTTCAGTTTTGGGTCCTATTTTGTTCCTGATATATGTCAACTCATTGTTTGTCCACAATCAATCATTGAGCTCGTTTACAATGGTCTTTTAAAATCTAAGCTACAATATGGTATCTCTTGTTGGGGTGGTGCATATTTTAATAAAACGGAACCACTATTGATGAAACAAAAACATGCAATACGGATTGTATGCAAAGTAAATCGCAGAACTCCAAGTCTTTTGTTGTTCAGAAACTTGTCCACTCAACACTTGTCACTTTGACAATAGATTGTAAAAAAAATTTACAGCCCGATTCTGTCACTGATATTTTACAGGTCATAAAACCCTCACAAGGTTAGGTGAAATGTATTTCGTGAGGTTCCCGTATTCTGGCAGTACATTCACAACTTGTGAGACTCGCAGAAACAATCGAAATTTCGATCTCCTTTGGAGCAGCTCACAAAATTCAAAACGAGTCATAACAGATCAGAAGTGACCACTGGTTCCCTATTTTCGCACACTTAATAACCCGAACATGACATTTAATGCTGTATTTATAACCGTTTCGTGAAAAATACATATTAAAGAAGGTGGGAAATTTTATTTGTGACAAATGTCGTCAATAATTTATTTTCTTCAGTTCTAAAACATTTATGTGTTAATACTTCGCGTTTGCCCGAACAAAAATTATTTTATATATTTTTATATAACTTCGTGTACGAGTTCGGACTTTACGGGAAATTTTGTGCCAATTTAAAATTGAGGTGATTTTTTTGTAAGGATTTCAACATTCCTGCCAATCTCCTTCGTCTGTGCAGGATGACGATGGAGAAATATTGCTGCTCCGTCAAGATCAGCTAAACCATCAATGAGACCTTTGATGTCGAAAAAGGTTTGAGACAAGGCAATGAGCTATCGTACGAAGAAATTGTACGAATCTCTCAAGCCAACATCAGAGATACAAATTTTCAAAAGTCTTCTTGAAACGGAGGCGGCCAGGCCCAGGCAAAACGGATAGTATTTAACTGGTTTTCTATTTTGTGACTTGCTCCATAGGAGATCACAATTTCGATTGTTTTTGTGAACCTCACAAGTTGTCAGTGTGCGTGCTGCCAGAATACGAAAACCTCACAAAATCTATTTCACCTCACCTTGTGAGGGTTTTGTGACTTTGACAGAATCAGACTGTTAGTTATAACTTAACTCATTTTTTTTACCCAGCAAAAATCGCACTCTGTAAGAGCCAACTTTTGAGCGTGCGTCGACGTTGAGTAGGTTCCCCAAGCCATTCATCAAGCAGTTAGGTGGGACTTTTTAACGAACAATTTTTAAATTGGTGAGGACAACGACTTTAACGAACATAAAAAGGATCTTAGTTTTCAGTTTCAGATTAAATAAATAAAAATAACGAAATATTTTCGCATATAGTTGTGAAAGTTTGTATACCACTTGATATGCATGTGTTCACTATAGGCGTTTTTCTTTTTTATGAGCTCGAGCAATTGTGTAATCAGTTTTTCACTCAGGATGCTCAGTCAATTTATTCTGAGCTCGTAGAGCGGGCTCTGATGGTGCTCTGAAGGAAAAAAGAAACACGAATTCTGAGCTCTGTGCCCATGTTCTGTAACTCATGCGATAACTTTTCGCATCGAAAACTTAGGAACAAAACATTCCGCTGTTTATCGCATCTGAAAAATATTGGAGTTCTCTAACTCTATGCGAAAATTATTCTGTAGTAATTTTTAATTTCATGGGAATTTTGGAAAGATTTGCCAAAGCTGTCAAAATACTGCAAAACTAAACAATAAAAATTCTTTCACAGGAATTTTCAGTTAGTTGTATCGTTGTTTTTAAAAATGTTTTGCTTTTCACTAATTTTGGGTGAAGAATACGATCGGCGTAACATGTAACAGATTCAAAGACGTGTACCAAGATCGTTTAAAAGAAAATTTTGCTAATAATCGTGTTTTAAATAATTAAAGAGAAATAAATATCAAAAACAACTAAATATTTTTTTTTTATTTTCTATAAGAAGTTCATATAGATATATAAAATAATCTGAACACATGTTGGAGGAACAAAACAATCGTTAGATTGCTTCTCTCTTAACATACCAAGTATCTTATCGGACTTGGCTAATATCTTCATATTTTGTCGATCGATTTCATTCAATTTTTCCACCATCTTGGAGATTTTTGAGCCCCTCTACAAAACAAAATTCTTATTTACGTTTTTTTTATATATTATTTCTTACTTTTTGATTTTCAGCCATTTGAATTATAACCGCAAACCTTGTGTTTCGTGATAAAATTCGACAATAGAAGTGAATCGCTCTTGATAGTTACGGAACCTGAATATATGTATCACAAATTTCCAGGGGTTTCATATCGAAATGTTCCATGTGATATAGTTTTCGATTCACACAGTTACAGAACGCGTCATGTGATATTATGTTTTGTTCATATCGTTTTAGTGATAGACAGAACATAGGCACTGATGTATCTGAGTTAAAAAAAGAAACACGACATTTTTGTATAACAGTTCAGATTGCGCTCTGAACTAAAAAAGAAAAACACCTTATGAGTATGCAAGTCCAAACTTTTCTTTTGGGGGTCTTTCCAGTCCGCCTTTTTTTATTTTGAATTTTCGGGACAGAGTAAATTTTAAGGGGAGGGCTACAGTCCCTCCCCAAACGGAAACGTTTGGTAACCCCACACGCACTCCACAAGTAATTGAAACTATTTCCGACATCGACTTGATGTCAAACTGATGATTTTCCTTGGGCGTTGTCCAATTTGTTAAGTCCTACGCATCGATCAAACAGAAAGTATTGGAACAGATATAGAAGTCGCAGTTTGCTTTTAACAAACAAAAAAGGCTGGATTCCTGCCACAAATTGCTTCAAATTCGTGGACTACCTTGCGAGTTTCTTTTAACTCGGTTTCAAAGCAGTACCTGCCAACTTTTAAACCGCAATGAGTCAGTGTCAGTGAGAACAGTCTTAGGTGAGTAAATATTTTGAATATGATGAGGTCAACTCATTTCATTACTAAAGGAAACTACTGCCTAATTATTTCCTGTAATAAAAGTCTCACCACCAACTAATGTGCAGAAACAGTGAGAACACTATGGGAACTTCTTAATTTGCTGTCCCTTACTATCATACGCTTTGCAGATTGTTTTGTTCTTCAATCGATCTTACCCACTGAAGACTGAACACCGATCAGTGATTACTGATGGTCAATAACAGACAACAGTAATGTGCAGCGACCACCACTACCAGTTTTGTTTTACAACTCAAACACTCAAACAGAAGCGTTGACGTGCCAACTGGAACCGAAATGCATCAACATTGGCGCTACTCTTCCCAAGTTGATTCCCACTATAGGCAACTGTCTATATGCGCCATCCATTGACTACCGGTGCTAACGGGACACTTATGATTCGTTACCTTCGCACACAGGCAGCCATTTCTCTTCGTCTGTCCTGGCCTTTCGACACGAAACCTCAAGTTGCATAAACATTGTCGCCATCGCCAATTGAATTGAATTTATTTGCGTGCCACATCTGCCTTGTGCGCCCTTACTACAGCCGTGACATAAGAATCGCGCGCTCGCGCGCACTCTCGCACCCATTGGGCTCATGAATAAACCATCCATCGTCTCAAGTACGGCAAACAAGAACAAAACGACGTGCACAATAGAAGGTGAGAAGCGGATAATAGATTGTTGTCCTCTCGTTGTTACTTGGACCTGGATGGACCCTTCGAGGGTCACTCTCGATCCACATACAAAGTACAATGGCTGCGATGTATCTGGAATGTTGTCGCTCCCGCAGTGACACAATTTCAGTTTTGAGTTATTAACGTCAACACGAGTGCCAAATGAATGGCTTTCGGGAGCGCATCTCAAGAGCATCAATACCTATCAGACATCGTCTATTGTTTAGCGTCCTCCGTTTAGCTGAAGTAGAGAAATATTGCCACCGATGAGCAGGACTTTCATTCCGCTGTTTGTTTGTGCTCGTATCTGGCCTGTCTATTATCATTCCTCATTTCACGGTGAGGACGGCTCTTTCTCTGCTCACTTGGTTTGTTTTGATGTAAACGTGAGAAAAATGCATCCTATAAATTATTACAATATTTCCCGCTTTTGTCTGGTTGAATTTCATGCGCGAACAGCAAAGCATTCCTCGGATGGCCGTGGCACTTAAAAGGCACGGTAAGGAGGAAGAATGTGTGTCACATGCAGAGAGAGAGAGAACCATCCGCATGCGCGTTCTATCTAAGCACACACGAACGAATATGCGGATAGCGGCTGATGGGTGCTGCTGCTGGGGCTCGCGCTGGGTGCAAATGATGCAACATCATGATTGTGTATATCGCTGATGCATATTTGTTGATTCGTGAAGGTGAAACAGAGGTGGACCTCCAGCTCATAGATATTACTGCTATGATTTTGGTCACAAGGAATGTGAATTATATTTTTCGTGAAGACGAGACTGCCGCAAGTCTTGCCCTTGAATAACGATTTGCCTTTGTGCATCAGCATAAATGCATCTGGATGGGAGAGTGGGCAAACGGGATGCGGCTATGTCAAACACGCAAAATATTGGCACGATCTTTGGCTGCAGAGGTACAGGCCCATTTATGTTGCTGTTTGTAATAGACGAGGTGGCGTGCAGAGCTATAGACGAAACTACGTGAACGCGTCTTACAAAGAAGCTGGTGTCAATGGACGTGACAAAACACAAAAACTTTCAACACTGGCACTTGTTTCAGTTGGCGAAATACTTATGCCTGATCAGCTTGAATTATAATTTCCCAAGCCTACGAAAGTCAGCTCCGTACAAAATTAACTAAATGTGGGATACATTTTTATTGTAACAATATTGTGCCGTAGTAATAACAAATTCCAGTCTCGACTCTAAATTTACGGAAGCTCACAATTGCTCACAATTTGTATGGAAAATATAGCCAATGTGAACTACTAAGATGTTTATTGGTAAGTCCTTCTACCGAAGTCGATCGAGAAAAAAAAAGTTATTTTAAAAACCAAAAAAACCCGACTGACTGTAAAAAAAAAGAATTAATAATATATGAACTGCCAAATAGGTAGTTATAGGTACTTAAATGCGTCTTGTTCAAATATTTTTATTTCTTTTTTTTTACAGTCAGTCGGGTTTTTTGGTTTTTTAAATGAACTTTTTTAATTTTATCTTTTAGCCTTATGACACTCCGGGGAAGAATACGAATATTATGATACCTCACTCTTCAACATCGGTCAAGCCGTTTAGGCTACAGGGCGTCCCGTAATGAACGTATATAGGATACGCGCGAAACACATAACCCTCCCTGTGTCCAGTCGGGTAATAACACAACAACTATTAACGACAATAGGCTACAAGTTTTTTTGTCGAACCAATTACGACGTTATTTCAAAATGGATCTTATGGAAATATGGGCTAAATGAAAGGTATTATTACTATTCGCGCTTGTATTGTTTTGTTAAAAACGATAGAATTAATTAATTTATATTCAAACCGCACCATCTACAACAGGGATGGCGAACCTTTTTAGAGCCTCGTGCCATTTTAAAAAAATAAATAATTGGAAGTGCCTTTGGCGGGCCATCATACAGTCCTAGTAGTCACTACAAAACAAAAATAAATAATTTTACACTGCGCAGCATTTTATTTGTAAATATATATATGTATTCATTTTTGAAATTAATAGTTTTGAATTCATTTTTAATAAAAGAAACAAATTTCAGATTAACAAGGAACAGTGAAACAAACAAAAACAATAAATAATGAACGAACTATTTTAGCGTGCCTTTTGTTGTTGCAAACTTGATGCCAAGTAGTTTATATCAGGGCTGTATTTTGTAACTTTAAGCAAAATGCAGGCTGAGCTGCAATCATCTGACAAACGGTTTCTAAGTGAATCTTAATGCTATTCATTTCTGAAAATACGGATTTGCACGCATACGTAGACGAAAATATTGTCAATACAGGAAACGTCTACTTTTTCAAGCAGCTTTATGTGTCGGGAATTGAATTCCAAGTTTTAATCAATTTGGAATTGGCATTCTTCGTCGTATTGCCTAACAGCCTTTCTAGCTCGATTGATTCCATCGCATATGAAATGCGTTGACAATGGAGAACGCCAAAAAGAGCATTTAAAAATTCCAGAATTTGGTAATAAGATCGAAGGAGAGGCAAAAAAGAAAAACTTAACTCGGTGTAGGCAGTGATGCTGTCGCTCAAAGGTGCAATCGGATTTCTCAATTAGTAACTTGCCAATAATATTTCGTCGCGTGCTACCAATGGCACGCTTGCCGTAGGTTCGCCATCGCTGCCCTAGAAAATCTCTGGTTCCGTTTTATACATTTATTGAAGTAGACAAATATATTTGCAAATATATTACATATAGTTGAACAAAAGAAAGAAACATTGGCGCCAACTTATAGTCGGATGAAGCCCACTTTAACATTATTTTAGTACGTGACAATGCCCATGTTAGTGTTTTTTGCTTATTATAGTCGACATAAAACCCACTTTATCGATTTTATCTCCCATTTGTGATTAAATTTACAATCACTAAAAGTACCTACATATTTTCCCTAAGTATGGACTCTCAAGTCCCAACCATAGACAAATCATACCGAGACCCCCAACTCGCAATCCTCTTGCCGCTGGCCCCCTCAGTTTTTTTTTTCAAATTCGCCATTTTGTTTTCCTATCGGTGTCAATTAGAATCTGTGTGACATGCAAAAACATGCAAAAAATACAAAAATAAATGCTGCCAACCTCGGCAACCGTGGGGAAATGTGAAAGAGTTCGGGAATACCACATTTGTTCATTACTGAACGCCATTGTTTAGTTATTATAAATTGTTAAAAGGCAAATAATTCGATTTTTTGGTTAATAAAACTACCTAAAGGAGATGTTCTATATACTATAAACATATTAGGACAAACATGGTTGTGTATTTTCCGCTTTTGGATATCATTAACTATGATTTCGTGTGTAAATTGTTCTTAAATAATGAAGAAATGTGCTCAAAATGTTTTTACTTTTCCTCAACTAATCTATATCGTTAATTTCTTTTTATCAAATGTACCTACACTATTCCTTAAAAAAATACTTTCCACACGTAACGAATATTTTAAAATTTAACGGATAAAATTCTATGAACTCTGCCGGCAATTTTGCCCACAGCGGAAGTGGCTCATATTTTTTGCGAGTGTGTTGGTGAGCCGGAATTTTTGAAGTTTCGTGACATTTGTCAATACGAATTTCTATGTAACAATACTAGCGTACTAAATCGTGACCACTCCGTAAAAATATAGCTTGTAGGCATGTAACGGAAATCGGAGGAATACTTTTAAAGACTTATTATACTACGTTTCCACCAACTGCGAGATTTAGAAAAATGTCTGTAGATCCCGCATAAATCTCGGGATTTATCATACAAAAGTTAATCTCATGAAAAGGGAGATTAGAAATAAATCTCGCTTATCAACCAGTTTGTGGAAAACTTTTTACAGCTCGAGATGTCAAAAATACAAAGCAAACAGAGCTGTATTTGACATTGTGTCATAAAAAAAAAACGAATATTATTTCTAAAAGACTTCTCCTAGCCAATACAACCATCAAAACTTCCATTTTGTGGCATTAAATTATAAACCTAACAAAATTTTAAGATTTCTGGAACTAAATTTTATTACTTTAAACTTTTGAATTTTTTATTTTTTTTTTCAATCATCACAATTTTGGGTTGTTCGTTTTGACAGTAGTTGACAACATCTGGTGGAAAGTCAAATTAATCTTGGTTTTTTTGGTGGAAACACCTCAGGTTTTATTTTTAATCTCTTGCCCTAAATTTCGCGATTAGTGTCCGGTGGAAACGTAGTATTAATTTTTTGCTTCTTTCTATCATTTCATTAAAATTTGTTTAAAGAGAATTCCTCAAACTGTGTTCGGTTTGTCAAACTGTCAATTCATGGGTCTGTTTGACAGAAATTTGCCTCGCGCCCGCCCTAAGGTTGGTATTAGTTGTAGGTAGGTTTCAAAGCGTTTATTATGAATTAGAAAGTTAGGCACCTGACTAGTTCAACAAATATTTTTTTTTTATCGGTCCAACCATATTTAATGACAAGAAATCAATTGTATCATAAGCTTTCCAAGCATGCACCCCTAGATTGAGACATGTTGTACAATTTTAAATGTTGTGCCTTTTAAAAGCCTACAAACTACTTATATGCTTTACTAGTGATAAATCAGTAAAGCCAACTTACCTTTTTTTATTTTGTGTTAACTTTAAGACAACACATTTTGTTCGATAGGAAGGACATAAGGCATATTGTAGTGCCACAAAAAATTAAAGATTTTATGTTTAGTGCTAATTTGCTTATTTTCACATAATAGGAAAAGAAAAGTTTGCACAAATCCACTTAAAGTCAAATTCGAACGTAATTCAATCAATTTATAACCTAAAAAATAAACACTCGAATTAAAAATCAAATCAAGAATAGTAGCCTTAAAAGTTCTAGAATATAACCATTAAGCACACAAAACAAAATAATCACAAAACTATCGAATAATAAAACAACATCTGAAGAATTCAAACAAAGTGCAATACAATAATTGTAATAGGTATATTATTATAATACGCACTTCTAATAATTTATTATTCTATACCCATTGGCTATTGCTAGAAAACTTTAAAAAGCTAATATCGTCAGGAAAAAGTAAACCGTTCAAGCAGGCACACCAAATGAAAATAGTAGTTGAATGAACGAAAAGTTGAAGGAATGAAATCATTCATTCAAACCTACTATCGAATGAACCTGCTGTCGAGTGAAACAAGTAGTAGTTGAATAACTTTTCGTTCATTACTATTTTTTCAACTACAGGGTGGCGCACGAATCGTGCTACAAAAATAAAACGTAATAACTTTTTTTCTGTGTGAGTAATCGGCTTATTTTTTTTTTTTATTTTGTAGGTTACTATTTAGATTTATAAAAATGGATGCTTGGGTTACGGAGAAAAGAATTTGGATAGTGCAACGGTACCATGCTTTGCAGTCCGTCATTTCCGTCCAAAGGGAATTTAGGCGGGAGTTTGGCGGTAATCCCCCGAGTAGATGGACCATTATGAGGTTTGTAAACATGTTTGCCGAATCTGGAAGCATCGCACGAAGGCCGTACCATCGAGATGCCAATGTTCGGGTTCAGGATACAATCGCAGCAGTAGCATCTGCAATACAGGCCAATCCGAGCGTTTCGACCCGAAACTTTTCGGGGCAAATTGGAGTTAGTAGACGGTCATTACAACGGATACTTCATGACGATTTAAACTTGTTTCCGTACAAAGTCCAAATTACTAGCAAGTTAAACCCTCAGGATTTGCCTGTTCGCCTGGAATTTTGCCAAAAAATGATATCAATGGCCGAAGAAGACAACACATTGATCAATTGTTTGTTCATGTCTGATGAGGCCCATTTTGATCTTAACGGCAATGTAAACAAGCAAAATTGCCGTATATGGAATGAGTCTAATCCAGAAATGCTCCATGAGACGGAACTGCACCCAGAACGAGTCACTGTGTGGTGCGCAGTTCCATCAAGGTGTATTGTCGGGCCGTACTTCTTTGAAGAAAACGGTGTAACCGTTACTGTCAATGGGGACCGTTATTTAAAGATGTTGAAGGAGTTTTTTTTACCCAGAACTACGCCGAAGACGTATACCATTCAACAGCGTTTGGTTTCAGCAAGATGGAGCAACTGCACATATAGCCAGACCAGTTATGGCGGAGCTAAACAAAAAATTCGCAAACAAATTAATTTCTAGGAACTCCACTCTTCGCTGGCCCCCAAGGTCACCTGACCTGACTGCACCAGACTTCTTTTTATGGGGTTATGTCAAGCAAGAGGTGTATAAAACGAAGCCCAGGAATTTAACTGAATTAAAGCAGTCCATAACGACAATAATTGAGGCGATCCCAACTTCAACTCTTCAGGCCGCAATGAATAATTTTTTGATCAGGTGCCGCATATGCGTGGGAGAGCGTGGAGGTCATTTGCGGTCTATAATCTTTAAAAACAACTAACTATTTAAAATAAAATTTAATTTTCTAACCAATAAAAAGAAAATAAATGAAATACATCGATTAAAAAAAAAGGTATTTGAATTTCTTATTGTAGCACAACTGGTGCGCCACCCTGTACTATCGAATAAACGAATTTTAAGCAACTATCGAATAAGTCGATAGTTTGTTGGGGGACTATCGAATAAAAACTATCGACTTATTCGATAGTCCCCCAACTTTGATAGGCCAATACTGTTCCAAATTATTTTCAATTGAAAAGCTTCAATTGACGATAGTGAAGTTAAAGCGTTCTTACTGCCAAGATAAGAAAGGGAATAAGAAAGACAGCTATTCTCTGATACCCATAAGTACATATATGTTCCAGATCAGCGATGGCGAACCCATGGCACGCCACGAAATATAATTTGCACCTTTGAGCGACAGCATCACTGTCTACACCGAGGTAAGTTTTTCTTTTTTGCCTCTCCTTCGATCTTATTACCAAATTCTGGAATTTTTAAATGCTCTTTTTGGCGTTCTCCGTTGTCAACGCATTTCAAAAGTGATGGAATCAATAGAGCTAGAAAGGCTGTTAGGCAATACGACGAAGAATGCCAATTCCAAATTGATTAAAACTTGGAATTCAATTCCCGACACATAAAGCTGCTCCAAAAAGTAAGCGTTTCCTGTGTTGACAATATCACTAGAAAACTAGCTCAAGACTGTATGATGGCACGCCAAAAGCAATTATTTATTTATTTTAAATGGCACGAAGCTCTAAAAAGGTTCGCCATCCCTGTTCTAGGGGCTACCTAATTTTCGACACAACGGTCGTTCTTCATTGAACAACAATACATAGAAAAACTGAGCTCGCTATTGAGTTAGTAATGAATTTTTGTTACAATCGTATGGACCGTTTTCGAGATGAGTCCAAATTTCGAAAGTACCGTTATTCGATTTTTTAGCGAATAACTTAGTATTCAGTAATGCTTACCTCGCCTACTTTGGCTCAAATATTAATTTTGGTCGAAATCGTTGGAGCCGTTTTCGAGCAAATCAAATTTTATATCGGAAGTACGATTAATATTGAGGGTATCGTGCAAAAAAAAAATCTTCCCCAAACTGAAGGCCCACAAGCTAAAAATCTAAAGTTTGAATCAAAACAGGACAGGCGTTTAGGAAATACGGACGGACAGATATTCAATTTAAAAAAAGAAGTCTGGCACCCCCCAATAAAAACGCTTTAACCTTACAACAGCCTTAGCTTTCCGAGGGCTTCTTTGAGTGAGAGCTCAGTAGTCAGTATACGTATATTTCAATGCGCGTGTCCACAGGTAAAATACCCCCTAAGTCGCCATCTAAATATGAAAATGAAACCCCTCAATGGACTCATTTTCCCATATTTCAAAGGCCACCATTTAAGCATCACGCAAAAACCGCACAAGAATTGGGGCACACACACTCCACATCCACGGTCCACTGTCGGGTTTCGCCTGCAAAAGTTACGTACAAAGTTGCCTCGTGCATATGTCCGATGTCCGTTTGCCCGTGTCGGCCGGTTTGTTCCCTCCCTCTTCCTGCAGTGTCCCGAAATGGATCCGCAGCACACCGACAACATTTCAAATTGTTTGCTTTAATTTTATTTTTTAGCCAAAAAATTTCAGGTGATGTAAACAAACAGGTGAAATGATTTTTCTTCGTACACCTCACACTCACTTAATTTTGCCCAAGAGAGGAGATGGTACTCTCCTTCCCCGACCCGACTTAACCACTGACTGCTGACTGACCAGTTTGTGTGTCTCATTGTGTGTGTCCATGGTCCGTTCACTCGGACTTAAAATGTTTGTGAGAGATAACATTTTGGAAGTTTTTTTTATTTTTTTTTTTGATACTCAAGTGAAACATCAAGTATCAGGTGTATGAGCTGGCTATATGTGTGCGATAAAGAGGTAACCCAGCCGAATATATACGCTGTTTGTTTACCGGTGGTGCTATGTTGTCGGTATCGGTCAGACCTCAGACCCTTTCGTCCGCCACCGAAAATTGGGGGATACGCGTGTGCAGGTGTAATTTTGTGTTTTTATGTGAACTCTTTGCTGTTAATGTACCAAACAAGCCCACAAACAGGTTGAGAGATTTTTTTTTTATGTTTTAGGACGAGGAATGAAAAATTACACCACACACAGGACAGCGATGTGTGCTCGGTTGGACCATGGATGGATGAAGATCAGCGTCGTCGGAGTCGTTTGCATGGTGGTGCTTTTCTTGTCGCTGCTACTTTCCTGCCAGCAGAGTGGCAGTGGATTAGGGAAGGGTCTGGTTGAATGCAGCAGGATGCAAGGTGTTTGGCGTTAGTCTTGGTTTTCTTTTTTGCTCTGCCTCTTTAGGGGTTAGGGGTTTTCTCATTTTTCTCTGCACTTATCCCCAGTTGGGTGGGCTTCTTTTGGGAAGAAATCGTTTCAATTAATTTTGCAATCATTACAATGATTTGCACGCAGTAGCAGCTTTGAAGGAAGTAAAAGATTGGACACTTTATTTGGGACTATTGCAGGCATTTAGAAGGAAATTGAGTTGTTCACAGGAAACTGTTAAGCTTTAGCCTGAGGGGGGATAAAAGCTGTAGCAAAGGGTTATGCTATTCGTGTGCTGGTGGTACATACCACAATAAATTTAATAAAGGCATCTCACTGGGAACTGAGGGACCATTTTTTTTTCCATTGTTGCTACTTCCCAAAAAATATATACCCGAAGAAGAGGTGTAGGACAGATCTTGCGGTCGCAAGACATTAAAAAGAGGAATCGTGCGATAATTGAAGACGCCCGAAGATTCTGTATAGGTCCGAGGACTTTGTATAGGTCCACTGTGATTCGAGGATGTTTGACGAGGAATTTGCGAAGTCTGGAAAAAGCTGTCATATTTTTACTACCACCCCTATGGTGAACTCTACGATGATATTGAGAGCTTTGTTAACCCGGAACTTATTTTGGAAGTAGCTACGAGTGAGTTCGACAGGTCGAAGTTGGAGAGTTTCGATCGCTACTTCCCCCTGCTTTGTTTCAGTGTTCTCACATGGTTAAAAATATTATCAATTTATTGAACAATTTTTTTTTTAATATTTGTTTGTTCAATATTTCTTTTATTCAAATGCTCATATTCAATGGCGCATAACCCTCGCCTGAATTACTTTTAAATAAAACCGGAATATTATTTTTCAATATTTCACAGTAATATTTTTCAATTTATTTAAGTTTTAAAATAAAAACAAAAATAGTTAAGTACGCTGTTCGAGATAAATTTTCGCTCCCATACAAAATTCTCTCCAAAATGTAGCTGAGCTTAATTTAAGCGAACCCATTTAGCTGAGTGGTACGCAGCTCGAGCTAAATAATCAAACTTTTGTTTCAGAATATACTTCATGTGTCTGTCAAAATTTAGCGTGCCCATTTAATGGGTCGGCACATTTTCTCAAGCTAAATTGTGACAGATCTTTGTGTATTTGTTGTTCTGTCGCGGAAAAGTATGAGTTCTTTTAATTATTACATGGACGAGAAGTACATATAGAATCCGACATAGTTGAAATAAGAGAGAATTTCATTTTTGAAGGAATTTTTTTCAAAAAACAGCTGTTTTCTGTGACACTTATCCACGGCGTACTCTATGTCAAAATGTAGCTAGGACTTTAGCTGATGTTTGGAGAGAAAAGTTGGAGAGCAGATAAGATTAAATTTAGCTCGAGCAGCGTACTACGCTTTACATTTCTTATAAAAACTTTATTTTTAATACAATAGAACTGAAATGCTACCCTTCAGTATTAAATTTAAATATTTTAGTACTACTTTCAAGCCAAGGGATATTATTTTGTCGCTCGTTTTTCATTTCCAGTTATAAGCGCGTCGTAGGAACATCAAAAATGGATTATTTGTTAGACAGCTTGAACGGATTGTTCATTTAAGTAAAAAAACGTATAAAACAGCACTAGGTATTAAATTAAAAAAAAAAAATTAACAAATGTACGGAATGTGAAACCTTGATATCCAATGAAGAAATAAGGATATCCTTCTTTGTGGTAAGTTATTACGAAAGTCATTTTTAATGGACATTCAAATGCAAAGGTATTTTTTTCTTGATAAGTGAATTCAGTTTTAATTTATTTGATGTTTTTCGTTTTAAGCCCTGGAAAATGAGGATATAAATGGTGGGTTTATTTTAAAAAATAGCGGCGATGCTGAAATACCAGCGCATTCTTTATATATGACACAGTGAATTTGTTTCTGCTTCACAATATCAATTCATTCCGTTTACCAAGAGCCGGTTGAACCTGAAAAAGGAAAATTAAATAGACTGCACGCGGCTATGGGATGTAGTCTCCTTATATAAAAGGACTTACCTCCTGTAATAATATATAATGTAGATACAGGCACTCATGAGTTTTTTTTTTCACCAAAAGGGTTTAGAGGAATATATTAACAGGAGTATACTTTGGAGGAGTACTCCCCAACAAACACTCTTAAGGACTCATCACGAAGAGCATTGGTGACTACAGAAGCTGACTACTTAAGGTCTATATATGGAAACTATCCTTCGAAGGAGGCAAATATCTATGACCTTTTAACACCCAATACAAACTCTGTTTTATGTTAAAATGTTATATATTTTGTATTTATTTAAACCTAAAATAAATACAAAACTATATAAATATTAAATTTCCTGATAACGAAAAGAAACTCTGCCGGCACATTTATAAGTTTCTTTAATATAGTTCAAAGCGCTCACCGATCTCATGGACTTTCAGGAGTATTGTGCTGTCAAACCGCACAAAATTTCAGTCATATCTTTAACAAGGTGGATCTCGTTTGAAAATGTAATCAATCGCATTGTGGAACAATGGAATAAATAAATGGAAATTAGTGGAATCAGAACATTGCAATTTGGCCAATGCAATGGGTATTCCTGAAACGAAAGTTTATTTTCTGTTTTTGTCCTATATTTTGAAAACAATTAACAATTTAAATCAAGAATTCCAGTCCGAAAAGGTCCCATATGGAGATCACTGTCAAAGTGATTTCAAGCAATTTTGTGAGTAGATTTTAATTTAGGGGACCAAATCCATTTTGTACCTGTCATCGAGCCGATAATTATTTTTTCTATTGTAATAACAGTTTTGTAATCTATATAGCCTGAACTTGTGCCTGAATTGAATACGTAGCCACTTTTGTCCCTTTATTTTAACTTAACGAAGGAAAAATGCCATTTTTGCTTTAAGATTAAAACACGTTAGCTGGCCACTTTGATTCTCTTAATACCAGAAAAGCAGAACCTCTAGAAGTTTCTATTTGTCGCACAAGTTTGTTCAGTTAAGGAAGTGTCAGGGTTTGTATGTTCTTATTCCCATCTGCTGTATTTTCAGCAAATAAAATTAAATGAAGATGAAGATCCTCCTGTTCTTCCCCAAACTATGGCGGCACGACAGTACCAATATTTGAAGAAGTATTTATTGGAAACAAATCCGACGAATACCTCAATAAATAAAATTGATATAATTAAATGTTTATAAAGAACTTTTAAATCAAATTTTTTTTAGATTTTTTCTAAATAACAATGACTTAAAATTGTTTTTAATTATTTCTCCAAAAAGCCTGCTATCGGTTTCCAAAGTATCTATTTTAACCTTGAGGAATTCTTTTAAAAACTTGATAGATTCTGAAAATGTAGCAATGGAGTAAAAGATGTTAAGATTGTCAAAAAGCAATTTTAAGAAAGAAATGGATGTAGCAGAACTTTGGTAAAAATGTTGTTGCCTTAAAAACGGATTAGATGAATATTGATTGAAAAATATTTGTTTACCCCTTTTGTTCTTGGCACATAGCTCAGCTTACATTTTTTTTTAAATTTTTAGTTGAGTTTAGCAATAAATGGAAACCATTTCTTGAATAAAAATAAAGGTTATTTCTTTTAGTAAGTTAGGAGTTGTTTAAGTTTTTCTATTATTTTTTTTAATAAGTCAAGTAAGTAAGACGTTCGACTTTTTGCAGACTGACAAAGTTCCTATTCGCATAATATACGTGAATGAATTATAAAAGACTTTTGTTTTTAAGATATATTTAAGACAAAGTATATTATATTCATCTTAAAATAATTTGAAATCGAAAACCCACTTTATTTAAGGTATTACTAGCAAGTAAGTTAAAATTATTTATTTTATTTTACTGTTTAACTCCTTTAATACTGATAAAGTTTCTACTTCGATAACTGAATTTAAAAGGCTTTTATTTTAATGTATAAAAATAAAATTATTGAGTTCTATACTTTCTTTTGGATTCTCTGAAGACAAGATATGTAGTTTATTCTTCCACTGCCATGAATTTTCTTTAAATGAAGTTCGTAAATCAGAGAAAAGTCTAAGAAAAGTGATAAATCATATTCATATTGGATCATGATTATATATGTATGCTTTTTTTTGTCTTATGAACTTTCCAAATTTTTGGAACTTTTAACTTAGTTTGTTAACAGAAAATTCTTTGATCAGACATGAAAGAGTTTGTTTTCAGCAGAATTATATTTAAAACGTTTGGAAAAAATATATTCGAACCGATTTACATTTAATTTGAATCAGGGCTATCGTGAACAAAATTCCCCCCGGAATATTCCCCATTTTTCAAAAATAGGTATCGGCAATGAACTTCGAAAAAGGGAAAAAATTCCCCCGGAATAAATTGGTATCGCGAACAAAAATTCCCCACGGAATTTGATGGGATTCCCCTCGGAATATTTCCTTTGCAAATTTGTAGGTGGAAATTCAAAACGTAAACAGTTTCTACGGTTTGAAGTTTGCAGTTTACAGAGTGGAGAGCAACAATTTTTAATCATGCAAGTATTTTGTTTAAAGTCCTTTTTTCAAGATGAACCTACTATGGATTAATAAATTAGGTGTAGCTCAACTAATCAAAAACAGTTGGAGATGATGGTACATTTATTCGATGAAAATCGCGACATTGCTAACGGTTTCACTACCAATAGAAGCAAAGAGGATGTAAAGAAGTTTTGGAATATTCTAGAAAAAGAGCTAAACAGTGCTGGGCCTCCAATGAAATCGGTATTTGAGTGGAAAAAGGTAGTTTGATTTATATTTATCTCATCATCATTATACAGATTTAATCCATTATAGGTGTGGGTGGACAAAAAAAAAATATATAAAAAAAAAACTGTCTGAAAATAAAAAAAACCAAAATGCTACTGGAGGAGGACCTTGCAAAGAATATAGGTTCACAACATTGGAAGAGGCAATAATCGAAATATATTCTATGAGTGCATCAGTGGAAGGTCTACCAAATACTTCGAGATTTGGCTTACCGTCCTGTGCAAAGAAGAGGAAGTTGATAACGGATGAAGATGGTAGATCAAAGGAGAATACTCCAGTGGCTGAAAGCTACGAAAGCAAAGATGAACATTTCGAGATTGATGAAAGTCCTTTGTTGAATATGTTGTTGGATGACGCAGATAATTGCAGTCCGTCAAAAGCACAGGAATTATTGGCGAATAATTCATTCTTAAAAACTTTGTCAAAACAACACATTTCAACAAGGGGAAAAACATCGCAGCAAGTTTTGGAAGAGGAAGTTCAGATACAACGAGCATTGTGTGATAAGGTAGGACAAGCTCTTTCAGACATGAAGAATTACCACGAAGATACACAAGGGAATGTCAAAAAGATATATCGATCTATTGACCGGCTTAATGATCAACAAAAACTGGTATTGCAGGAGACAAAACGCCACAACATGGAAATGGAAAGACTGAGGAAAAGAGAAATTGAGGCAAAAATACAGTTCAAGGAGCGGCTAATACAAATAGAAGAGGAAAAGCTTCAAATAATGAAGTGATTCAAATTATAGGTTTATCTTTATTTATTTATTTATTTTTTGTTATAAATTGAATTGAATAAAGTTTAAAGACTGTTCCCTATTTGCCTTCTTACGCGTTGTGTTTCAGCCATCAGTGCTGAATCGGTTACATTTGGAACTTCGTTTTCTGTTTCTGTGTTTATAGTGCTGATGTCATTACCATAACACATCATTTCTGGTGAAATGTCGCTTTTAAAATAGATGCAAATATTATGCAAAGCACAACAGACGTTTGCTATTTGAACTGCTTTGTGCGGACGATAGTGCAGCTCTCTAGCACTAAGTAAACATCTCCATCTACCCTTTAGCACACCGTTGGTTCTTTCAATAATATTCCGACAGCGCGTATGTGCTTGGTTGAATCGGAGTTCGGCAGTATTTTCATCGGCTGTCCTGTGAGGGGTCAAAAGACATGGCTCCAATGGGTATCCAGCGTCACCTGTTTAAAACACACATGTTAAAACGAATCACAAACTACTTTAAATGGTCAAGTTCATGTACCCAAAAGCCACGAATTTCTTTCACCGTTTCTGTGTCGTTGTTCCATCCACGACCTCAGTTCACTCACTTTCCAAACGAGTGAATCATGGCATGCACCAAGGTGCGTAGCATTGACAAATCGAATCCTCAATTCATCATCACACACCTAAGAAAAGAAGAAGTGTAAACATTTAATGGAATTAGAAAACTTTAAACACAAAGAAATAAGTTACCAGTAACGCATTTAAACTGTGAAATTCTTTTCGGTTATAGTACAGATGTTTGTCTGTTGGTCGAGCTATAATGCGAATATGTGTCCCGTCAACGCACCCCATTACTCCTGGAATTTTATGTTTCTCGTAAAACTTTAAGGATATTTTATTCCTCTCTACCGTTGACATCGTCATAACGATCCAAGCTGGACACAATTTTGTTTCAAAAATTGTGAGAACGTTGGAAAGGACTTCTGAGAATGACGACTGTGCCAATCCAATCTCATGATCCTTTCCAACTCCTGTCTGATAGCCACCTTCCGCAAAGAACCGCAGGCATGCACTTAGTTTGACGATGGCAGGAGTTGCGAATGGTTTTTTGGTTGCTGCCAGATTTTCTGATAGAAATTCCAGCAGATACTTAAACATTGGTTTATTAACCCTGTAGTACTGGTGAAATCTAATAAAGAACGAATTTATGTAATAACTATATAGCGCCGCTATTTAATTTCTACTTACAAGCCTGTGGTAGCTCTAAGGGATTGGATTTATCTCGGAGAGTTCTTCTATTCAGTTTTACTTCATTTTTTTCTTGCTGAATTTGTTCCTCGGCCAGCAATCTAAACGCTGCGCTGTGCATTTTGTAAACTTTCTTTATGTTTTATATTCTAAATCGAACACTTTCTTTACTGAAACACAATTAACACCAATTCGCGTCTTTACAATTGCTCAAATTATCAAAATTAACTGTTTTCAAATCAATATTTGCAAAATATTTCCAAATATGAGCTGTGCAGTGAGAACTGAGAAGTGGCATTTAATAAATGTGCGTTGATTGTGTCGGTCAACATTTTGAATGGTGGTTTTAGTGTTAACTCGCCTTCCAACAAACAGGCATTTGATTATAGATTGCGGTAAGTATATTATTTGTTAAAAGAACTGTTTACATTATAAGCATACAACTCCGTGAGCCATAGCTTGTGCGAAATTCTGTAAGTCTGAAATGTGCTTTAAAATGTGACAACAAAGCGTTTGCATTTTGGTGAATAATAGTGCTAATTATGTATTATAAGTTTATGCTCCCATTCACAGAGTACCTTCATAAAATTTCACTCTTTTGCCGATCAAGCGAGATTTTTGTCTCTTATGACCCTAAAAGGAAAACTGTTTGCTACATAAATGGATTGATTTCAAAAAACACATTTTTGAATACTACAGCAAACATTTAAAAGACCAGAAATCGAGGGAATCCGATATACAAGATGGAACTTACGAGTCAACGACGAATATTGAATACAAGGAAACGACATATAAACAAAATTATTATTTATCCTCATATTAAAATTCTACCGTACATTTATTCAAATTAATTTTGCTTTTGACTAATGATATTGACCTTCATGTATATACTGTTGTCCTTTTGAGGTTAAAAATTTGATAAACATTTCCAGTCTTTTGAAATAGGTAAAATATAAGAAATAAAAATAAGTTTTTGTAAAAAATGGGTCAATAAAACTACACTCATTCAGTAAATGGAAATCGGTTGTTTCATTACGTTGCTTACATTATGTTTTTCCAGGTTCAACTTTGATCTTGATGGATGCAGTTAAATTTAAATGGATTATATAATGGAAAAAAGTAAATAAATAAGCGAAATGAAAAAAAAAAAAAAAAATATTTATACTAATATATTTATTTAAATCATAAGTAATTTCAACTCAAAGAGATTTCTATTTAGTTTTTTCAACTACAATCACATAGAGAAAATATAGTTTCATTTGGTTTAAAACGATACTCATTTGGATTTAGATTCTTTTGGTCATTGACTTATTATATATGGACTGCTAGTAGACAACTTCGCGTTGGTTCCAACCAGAGAAAATACTGAGACCACCAACTCCGGCCGATTTCCCGTTACTTAGCCTACAAGCTATATTTTTATGGAGTGTTCACGTTTGGTGCGCTAGTATTCTTACATAGAAAATTTTTATTGACAAATGTCACGAAACTTCAAAAATTCTGCTGACCAACACACTCCCAGGAGATATGAGACACTTCCGCAGTGGGCAAAGTTGCTGGCAGAGTTCATAGAACTTTATCCGTTTAATTTGAAATTGTTCGTTACGTGTGGATAATATTTTTTTTAGGAATAAGTGCACATTTGCTTTAAATGGTCATGAAAAATAACAATGTAGATTGGTTGAGGGAAAATGAAAACATTTTGAGCAATTTTTCTTCATTATTTAAGAAAAATTTACACACGAAATCGAAGTTAATGATATCCAAAAGCGGAAAATACACAACCATGTTTGTCCTAATATGTTTCTAGTATATAGAACATCAACTTTAGATAGTTTTACTAACCAACCAAATCAAATTATTCGCCTTTTAACAATTTATAATAACTAACCAATGGCATTCAGTAATGAAAAAATGTGGAATTCCCGAACTCTTTCACATTTCCCCACGGTTGCCGAGGTTGGCAGCATTTATTTTTGCATTTTTTGTATGTTTTTGCATGTCACACGGATTCTTTTTTGACATAGCACCGATAGGAAAACAAAATGGCGAATTTGAAAAAAAAAACTGAGGGGCTGGCCCCCTCAAGAGGATTGTGAGTTGGGGGTCTCAGTAAGGTTTGTCTTTGGTTCCAACATAAGCGCTAGCTCTCGTGGTTCGGAGCGGAATAAATTGGAAACTCACATCAGACGTTTCCACTTCGTTGCATATTATAAGTACTTTAAGAAATATAGATGTAAGCAATTTATATGATGAATTAAATTCGCATATACTTGAATGTGATATTCTTGACAATCATAAATATTTATTGATCAGAAATGTGATCGAAATATACACTAAAATGTTATTACATCTATTTCTAAAATTAATAATGAAAAAGAACATAAAAAAATAATTCGTAATATAATTTATGGGACAATAAAAAACGATTTTTTATTAAAATTTTGTTGGTTCCATCTATTACTAATTATTTAAACTAGCACAATTTCGAGATGACATCTATTGTAAACAATGCCTCAACAATTTGAATTTCAACCGTTTCACTTGGCAAATCCACTCACGCCCAATAGGTGGCTCTAGCATTCTATGGAGAAATCCAAGATGGTTGTCATTTTGTTTCACTTATTTTTCGCATAGAACCACGAGCGCTAGTTATGTTGGCGTCATTTTCTGGGCAGAGATTGTATGGAAGTGACATTTCACTTGCAGTCCATATATAATAAGTCAATGGTTAACACAAGTTATTATTTCTGTCACTGATGACAGGCCCAGAACCCGTTGCACAATTCCCGTCTTACGCAAACGGATAATCACTTCGACTTTCCATAAACCGACATCCATTTCCAAAAAAAATGCATTTTTCTTCCTTGACGCTAAACCAATACTCCACGCATCACCAAGCAAAATGTCAAAAATATCTTCTTGGACAATCTTTAAGGCAATTATTTACAGTCGCAGTCTTAGTGACCTCCGCAAACAAAATCCCAACCGAGCTATAACAATAAATCATTCCAAATCAAACATAGGCGAGAATAATTCCATTCAATGAATTCTGAATTCGAACAGAAGAAAGGATTCCCTTTCTTCCGGATGAATTGGAATCCCAGGAGGACAAGCGAAGACAATCGGTATTGTTCCCGTACAAAAAGAAATATCGCATCCGTGTAAAAGTCATACATCAGTCAAAGTTGGTAATTGTTTTGCGCAACTGAAAATCAACAAAATGACAGTCAGGATATTTATTGGGGAAGATTTTATCTGGTGTTGCCATTCATTGTATCGATTTCGTTGTAACCAGCAACCAGGAAGACAAGACAATTTTTTGGTTATGTCATGTTTGCACTTCTTTTATAATACGGAAGTAAGAGCGAACGGCTGCAACAGGACGAGGAGAATGCTCAAAGTATATACGCGCCTATTTTCTGGTCAATATAAATTCATTCAATAATTGATGGTTAGGAAGTTGTGTCGTGTGTGATGGAATTTATTTAGTCGCCTGAAAAGGAGTTTGCTTAGCTGGTATGGACATCTTCTCATTTATCTTGAACGTATAAAGCTTCAACAACATCCCTAGGTGCTGCTGATTCGGCTCTTCATTTATATCTGTTTTACTATTTGATTTGTAAACTCAGTGAAGGCGATTTCGTCTTCTTCAAAGTTGAGCGTCATACTCTCTTTTAGTCGATTTCGACGTTCGAACTTAGATTTTGGACTATTAAACATTTGCCATGTTTTACCATACGTTGACGAACACAAATCGACGGTTAAATTAAATTCCTTCACAAGAAGTTGAAAAAATTACCTTTTTTTGGAAGCAGCTTTCCGTTATAAGCTTTGAGCATACTTGTCAGCGTTGCCAGACGGTTGAAATATTTCCCCCTGGATAAATTTGAAAAGCCCAAGATTTAGCTATTTTGTTAAAAAAAAATGCACCAATTTTTTTCAAATTATGTATAGAACTTCGCCCCAAAAACTCTCCGGAGAATTCCTGTTTGACCATCTGCACATTGGTATCAAATTCCAGGCAACTTCAGCAAGCGGGCGAACAGACAACATAAACAGGATCGAAGGTTCGAAAACCTTTTTTATAGACCGAGAACTGCTTAGAAAAATTCTTTAAAATGAAAAGTTAGAAAAACTCTATTTTAAATGACTGAAATATTATTTTACCTTTGTAACCCACTGTTTTTGGAATAATTGCAGAAAAATAAAAAATGTTATTTAAAAATAACAAATCAAGTTGTTCGTCTGTCGATTATTTCGACTCCCCTTTGGATGTGCTCAGGATTTAAGATTCAGAATTTAATAAAAATTTTATATAGAACTTCTTTTCTTTTTGCAATGTTTGTCAAAAGTTTTAGAATTCTTGAAGCCTTCATCTTTGACTGTAATGAAATCACCTGGAAACACGTAACACTTAACACTTTCTCAAAATCCAGAGTGAACGAAAAGGGACAACATTTAAATAAACTTGTTTCTATGTATTGAAAATCATGCGTATGTTTACACGTCTTCAGACTTTTTTGCTCATAAGAACGAATAGGAAAGGATAAACCTATAATAGACAAGCGAAAGCCAAAAGTTGCAATTGAAGTTTCTAATTTAGACTAATAACACAGAATTTAGTTTATGCAGTTGTATATTTTAAAAAAAATCAAAATAACTTTATAATTTTTTTTAAAACTAAAATAAATACAAGCATTTTTATTTAGTTTCTAAAAATCTAAAAACATTATAAAGTTATTTCGCGAATTGTTCGAAATAAGAGTTTTAAAAACCAAGTTTAAATATTCATGTAACGAAGTATAAAGTATTTAAGACATAAAGGGCCTTACAAATAAACATTTTTAGTTTCCACTATTAATTTTAGTAGTTCACCGTGGCTATATTTTTCATACAAATTTCACAATTGTGAGCTTCCGTAAATTTAAAGTCGAGACTTCAATTTATTGTTAGTACGGCTCAAACGGCCTTACTAACAACCAAATTAAGACTCGACTTTAGGGCAATAGTCGAAATTAAAATAATCTGTGTACCAATAAGTTATCAAGTACCAAGTTATCTTTGACTTTAAGATAATCGAGACTGTTACTTTCGATCCGAAGAAAGTCGAGTCTAACCCATTATTAAAGTTTAAACGTCTGTCTTTGTAATAAATAAATATGAAATATGAAATGGACAGCAAATAAAGATAAGCCGCAGCTTATATTGGACTCAGGCAATGCGATAACTATTAGTTGACTGTGTCAAACCATCGGCTGATATCATTGATAGCAAAATTAACAATTTTGCAATGATACAGTTGTATAGCATGGGAAACAGTTGCTTTCATATTTCACTCAAAATACAACCAACTGCAAATTTCAGCAAATAATTTGATAGCTCAGAAAAAAATTATAACGCTTTTGAGTTATATACTGTAATAATTCGGCTATAAAGTCAGATGTAGTAAAAGTTCCGATTACTTTGATTGTTGGTACCTACAAATTAAAAGTCGAAACTATAGTTAGTTTCGAAATAAGTTAAACTCGAGTTTACGCTTTGGTTGTTGGTAAGTCCCAAAGTGTTTAAGGAGTTTATATAATTTAGTATTTTAAAAATTAACAAAGCTATTCTGAAAAATTGTTTTTATTTTATACTAACCCAAATAACCCGCAAAAAAACGAGTCAAAAAACGTGAGAAAAAACCGTAAAAAAACGCGCGAATAAATGCGTCAAAAAACTCCTCAAGAAACGCGGGAAAAAACGCAGAATTTTGTAAAAAGAATTTCGACCCCAACCCCACAATTAAACTTAACATTATACAAGGTGGTGCAAAAGTAATCCTCCTATCAGAAAATGCTATAAATTTTGCGATTAGCCCCATAATGTCAGTTCTGTTTTGACATTTGTGTAGTAAACACATGCGAAATACACGTTAATAAACAATGTTACGCTACACTGCTCCAGAACGCGGAATATTGGTGACTATTTATTTGAGCAATAATCGGTCGGTGACTTTGGCACAACGTGAATTTCGTCGCAGATTTCCTAGCCGTCCAACGCCTACTGGTGAAACACTGCGACGTTTAGCTATTGGGGCACTGAAAATCCGCGTGTAACACCCGCTCAAAGTCACTGTATGGTGTGCTGTTTTCGCTGGAGGAGTCATCGGACCTTTTTTCTTCGAAGACGTCGCGGGCCAAACGGTTACTGTGAATGGTGAGTGCTACAGAGCAATGATCAACGAGTTCTTTTTGCCGCAACTTGATGAATTGGGATTGGAAAACATGTGGTTCCAACAGGACGGTGCAACGGCACACACTGCACGTGCCACAACCGATATGCTGAAGGATGCATTTCCCGGGCGCCTAATCTCCCGTTTTGGCGATTTGCACTGGCCAGCAAGATCGCCTGATTTGACCGCTCCAGACTTCTTTTTGTGGGGCTTTTTGAAGTCGCGGGTTTATGTCAACAAGCCTCAGACTCTTGGAGCTCTTAAAGACAATATCCGTCAAGAATGTGAGGACCTATCGCCGGAAATTTTGGCCAAAGTGATGGAAAATGCCATAAAAAGGGCTCAAATGACAATCAACTGTGGCGGCGGCCATTTACATGACATCATATTCTCGACTTGATGTAAAAAAAAATAAAAGACCAAATAAAAATAATCCACAAGAAGAATCAAAGTTTTTCATTTTTTTTTTAAATTACAGCCAAAAAACATCGGAAGGTTATTTTTGCGCCACCTCGTATATTTAGAGAGATAAGTTTCACTTCTGGTGTGTGGTCACAAGCTACTCTCAGTTTTGTTATGCACCGTATGTATATACGGGAAATAATTTTGTCAGAAAATCACAACTATGAATGTGCTATTGTTTTTTCCTCCAAAAGCGAGAGTCTCAATATTCGCTTCGGATTTGGTTTGATACAACATCACACATTACGTGTGATTTTTTTTAGTACAAATTGACCAGTGATCACAAAGATCAAAATGGTTTGTTTTTGAAAAGAATCAAATACCATCAACATTTATTTTACTTAACATTTTAAAGCCTAGCAAATCAAGCGAGGGTCCGCTAGTATCGTATAATTTGACATTCATTGCTTTTCAATTATTTCGTTTGCTTGCTTAAAGTAGTTTTAGTTTCTATGAAATGCTTTTTTTGATTAATGAATTTGCGGTGTCTAGCTTCATAATTCGTTACACTTGATACCAGGAAATAAGAAAATCGAACAACTATTTATATAAAAATGTAGCGAAAAATTTCAACTTGGACTAAGAAAAACTATTATTTACAACACAGCCCCACACTCGATATTGAAATGAGAATCCACCTCAGGCTAAGGCTACATGACATCCGGTTTAAGCCGGAAGAGTGTAGGCTGGTTTTTTTCAAGTATGAGTGAGCTCCCTTTGATTAACATGGCACAAATCCATGAATTCAAACTGGGTTACATCCAAGGTCAAATTCAGCTCGTAGGCAATCCCTCTTTTTTGGCTGACGTTGTCAGTCTATTTAGTACTTAGTTTATGGTGTATATCTGCCCCGGGGAAGGGGCTTCGAAATTCAGACTTTCTAAATTTGCATAACATTGCAATTCACTCCTATTCGCCACAAAAATAAATGCCTACTACAGTTAGAGTCCTGTTCGAGTTTGACGAGCTGGAAGAGAGTTTCTGTGTCGCGGTTCTTTCTGATTATATAAAGGTCGCTCTTTTATTTAGAGGTCGCTAGTGGTCTACCCGTATAACCACGAGAGGGCTACTAGCAAAACTAGCAACTATCACAACAACACATCTCTCGTGGCTGTTCCGCTTAGAAAAGTTACTTCTTTAACCCCGCAGGGATATTCCGAAACTTTTTTGCAAAATTAAATTCGGGATATAAATCATGTGCCACATGCATATTTAATGTATGTAACTAGGTGAATTGGAGCACCCTCTAGTTTCAGAAGCTTTGACAAAATTTGACCATAAAAAGCCCCTATAATGGCGTTTTCGATTGAAGAAAAGAATTGCCCTTTGCTCTTTCGATGTATTCTATGTTTCATTTAAAAAAAAAAGTGCACTTCCAGGTCAATTCTTAATACGACAGAAGTGTGCGGAATATTTTTAGAGAATTGCCCTGAACTCACCAACACATACTACCAAAATGTCAGATTAAAGTGTTTGTTGTGTTATTAGAAACAAATTTTTCGCTATGTGATCCGAAAATATACAATTATGCGTGCAAAATGTAAACTTAAATTGAAATATATTAATTTGGCTGTATTTATTACTGCAGAAAACAAAAAAAAAGGAGCAACAGAAAACCAAATGCCTAATATGGTGTCTACCACTATTACAAAGTGCTCCAACGAATTTCATTGAAAAGAGCAATACTGAATTTCAGGGCAGTTCTCTCGGATCTTCAATCGAAAACGCCATAAGGCTTGAAAAGCTTTACGCTTAAATCGATTGAATTTTAAAGTGAAAAGTGGCTTCGAGACCGCTCTCCAGATATAATTAGCTACCAGTCGCGTACGCTGGGGATCTCAGGGGACTTGCGCCCCTCAAACTTTTCGCCCAATAGAAAGCCCCACAAAAAAAAAAAAAAACAATAAAATGGTAGTTACATTCATTTCAATATTGCACCATGTGATGTGCTTTTTGTCCAAGG
This sequence comes from Cheilosia variabilis, assembly GCA_951230905.1. NCBI lineage: Eukaryota > Metazoa > Arthropoda > Insecta > Diptera > Syrphidae > Cheilosia > Cheilosia variabilis. Next base: position 121,351,156 of record OX579676.1, on the reverse strand, counting down.
CTGAGGTTAGCTCGTCGGATCGCCAAGGTCCTTCCCAAAGAAACACGAACTCTGGGTTTGAGGAATTTCTTACAATCTTTATTTAAACCGAACTATATAATAGAACAATAATCTAATCTTATGATGGATGCGGCTATACTGGTCCTGGTCGTCTGGTGCGGGCAGCGGCTTGGTTTTCTTCGGCGGCTCTGGTGGGCATGGGATAGCCCCGGCGGTCCACGGGATAGTTTTGCGACAATCCCGTCGGTCTGCAGGTCCGTCTTGCGACAGTCCGGCAATCTACAGGTCCGTCTTGCGACAGTCCTGGCACTCGAGGTCCGTCTTGCGACAGTCCCGGCAATCTACAGGTCCGTCTTGCGACAGTCCTGGCACTCGAGGTCCGTCTTGCGACAGTCCCGGCAATCTACAGGTCCGTCTTGCGACAGTCCTGGCACTCGAGGTCCGTCTTGCGACAGTCCCGGCAATCTACAGGTCCGTCTTGCGATAGTCCTGGCACTCGAGGTCCGTCTTGCGACAGTCCCGGCAATCTACAGGTCCGTCTTGCGACAGTCCTGGCACTCGAGGTCCGTCTTGCGACAGTCCCGGCAATCTACAGGTCCGTCTTGCGACAGTCCTGGCACTCGAGGTCCGTCTTGCGACAGTCCCGGCAATCTACAGGTCCGTCTGGCGACAGTCCTGGCACTCGAGGTCCGTCTTGCGACAGTCCCGGCAATCTACAGGTCCGTCTTGCGACAGTCCTGGCACTCGAGGTCCGTCTTGCGACAGTCCCGGCAATCTACAGGTCCGTCTTGCGACAGTCCTGGCACTCGAGGTCCGTCTTGCGACAGTCCCGGCAATCTACAGGTCCGTCTTGCGACAGTCCTGGCACTCGAGGTCCGTCTTGCGACAGTCCCGGCAATCTACAGGTCCGTCTTGCGACAGTCCTGGCACTCGAGGTCCGTCTTGCGACAGTCCCGGCAATCTACAGGTCCGTCTTGCGACAGTCCTGGCACTCGAGGTCCGTCTTGCGACAGCCCCGGCAAAATATGCTAGTTTCCTAGCACCCAAAAAAACGGCGAATAGTATTTAACTATTTCGCGGAACAAAATCAGCGGTACACGGGATTGGTACGGTCAACGGTCTGAATTTTTGCTCCATTTGTTTGTCATTCCACTGGCGTCTTATGTAAATCTTGAGGCCAAGTCGGTGTGAATTCTATTCACGAGTGCAAAATTAGTTTGCCTTGAAATGTGCACTACGCCCATTGCCAATCTGCTGTTAGAGCGAGAACATGTATATTTGAATGGTGGCGTGTGCATGGGTGTGCATTGTACGTAGTGTACGAGCATTGTATTGCAACGTGAAACGTATTGTTGACCCCGTTGTTAGTGGATTGTGTGTGGCTGGGCGGTGTGCCATATGCTGGTGCGTTGTTGTTGTAACGATTGCTTCGTTACATTCCCCTCCTTCTTTCTCAGACGAGAACCTTCTCGTCTTAAAAATTTTTTTTTTTTTTTTTTTTTTTTTTTTTTTTTTTTCTTTCACAGGGGAACTTAAAGTAATTCAAAGTAAAATTTTTTTTTTTTTTTTTTTTTTTTTTTTTTCTTTCACAGGGGAACTTAAAGTAATTCAAAGTAAAATTTTTTTTTTTTTTTTTTTTTTTTTTTTTTTTTTTTTTTTTTTTTTTTTTTTTTGAGAAAAGTAACCAAAATTTTATACTTCATACATAGTTCGTAATGTAGGGTTTTCTACCTTTTAGTGCCGTGACACTTCCTGTCGTTGGTCTCTAAACTGCAGGACGACCGTATCCTTCCTGGTGAAGACTATCCTGATGCGCCCCCATGGTTTGCTAATGAACATGGTGCGGCGCCCTTTCTTGGCCAATTCCTGCACGTCGATCCCTTCGAATGGATTAGACGGGGGGGTTGCTTTGCCGGGTTTGTTCTTCTTTTTCTTCTTCGGTCTCTTATCGTCCGCCAGGCTAATGCGGCCGACGAGCTCCCCTAGGGTTGGCTGCGCTTGGGTCTCTAAACTGCTGAGGGTGTCCGGTCTTATCGGAAGTAGGGCCGGGATGGCCGGCGGAGTGAGGCGAGCGGCGGAAATGATCTTGGCGTCGGTAGTGGTGTTGACGGTCTGGACGGAATGGAGGACGCCGGTCAGGACGGTTTTGCGGGTGCTGTCCTCGGTATTGCTGGTGGTGGTACTGGTGGCGACGGGATTTACCTTGGCGGTGCGGCTGGGGGGATCTGAGCTACACTGGATGGTGGTGATGCGCTGAAACCATTTTTCGTTGGCTTTCTGTCGGACCCTTCTGGTGGCGGCGAGTTGATCCAATGGGTTGGGGTGGGGTGGAATGGCGATAATTGGCTCAATTGGCGGGTTTTTCATACCCCGTTTAGCCGGTGGTCGGGTGGTGGGTATCTTGCTGGGGGCAGTGTTTTGTCGTGCCCATGGTTCGGTCGAAAATTTAATTTTTCGTTTCTGTGTCCCGGACGATGTGGCTGGTTCCATGGCTGGCTGACGACTGATGATGGACTGTAATGCGTCGTTAATATTATATCCTTTTAGATCTCGTATGTGACAGCGGTATAGGTTTGTTTTACCCGTTTCGCCCAGGCGTTTTACCAATACAATGACGGGTGAGACAAACCTGATGATTTCATATGGCCCATCGTATTTGGGAGCTAATTTCTCGGTAAAGTGCTTTGCGGCGGAGGAGAGTACTCGGATTCTTCGGTAAACTCGCTCACCTATGTGTGGTCGCCAGGCTCGGCGGCGTAGATCTTGATTGATCACCTTTTGCCTGGCCGGGTTGCGGGGATAATATCTCTGTTTGAACGGGTGCTCTGTGGTGAGTCGGATTCGGTGTTCCGTGATATTAGTGGTGCCTGTTAGTTTTTCAAATTTCGGTATTTCTTCTTCCAAGAACTCGGCTAGGCCTTGTTGCTCGCTCCAACTTAGGTCTCCTTCTCTAAGTAGGGCGCACCTATTGGTGGCGGTGCTGGTGCGCAGTACCTCGGTATACGTTAACTTGTGCCCCCCTAGGGCTATTTCGAACTTTGCTTTATTGAGTAAGTCCATCCCAAAAATGGCATCTTCGGCCAATGTTTTCATGTAGGTGAGTTCGCTAGTGAGGGATTGATTCCCCAATTGCAGCTGCACCGTATAGTGCTCACGGGTTGTGATGGTATCGCCGTTGGCGAGTTGGATCTTCTGTCCCTGATACCGGACGGCTGCCTTCATGCTACGTAGGGCTTGTCGCATTCTGGGGCCGGCGAACGATTTAGATGCGCCGGTATCCACGAGACAATGGAAGGTTTGGCCCTGAATGGTGGTCGGAATGAAGTACCGTGGGTCGGTCCACCTGGCGTTTGACATGGAGGCTGCTGGATGCCGGTGGCAATTGCAGTCCCTCGTTTGCCTTCCGTCCTCTCCGCAATATGAGCAGAAGAGGCGGTATGGTCGTTGGCAATCCTGCTGACGGTGGCCTCTCTGTTTGCAGCGCCAGCAGTGGGTGTCGCGATTGTACGGGCTACTGGCCACCGGGGGCCGGGGTGCTGGGCTAGCGACGGGGTTAGGGGGACGGATGCTTCGTTCCTCACTTTTTACGTGCTCGAATTCTTCGGCCAATTCCATGAGCTCGTCTAACGTCGTGAAATCCCGGCGTTTTATGTACAGGCGATATTCAGGTCGCATGCTGTCGTAGATTCGGTCTATGTTATCTCGTATGTTCATCCGAGGGTGTTGTCGGATAAGGTATTGGGTGGCTCGGATGAAGTCTTTGGCTTTCTCCCTTGGTCCTTGTCTTTTCCTCATAATTTCCTCCTCTAGCTTATGGGTATAGCGGGCCGGGAGGAAGTGGCGCAAGAATGCTTGTCGGAATTGCTCCCAATTCTGGAACTCTTCACGGTTAATCCTCAGCCACTCCAGGGCGGTTCCTCGGAAGATCTCGGGGAGCGGGCGTATCATGTAGTCGGCTGGTATGTCATAGCAGCGAGTCAGTTCTTCGATTCGCTCCATGAATTCGAGGGCGTTTCCTGAGGAGTCGAATTTCAACCCCCATTTTCGGACCGTGTCCATCACCTCGGCTTCATAGCTCAGGGTTGGCCTAACTCGGTTTGCGGCGGTCGGGGCTGGCTCAGTTACTCGGCTGGAAGCTGATGTGGTCGGGCCCCGTGGGTACCTTTCGTACGATGTGGTGGGCATAGGCGGTGGTTGAACGGTGGCGGGGTGAGGGGTAGCTACTGGCATTTCTACGAATTGTGGGGTCTTTACGGTCCCCTCGGTTGGAGTGGATTTTTCGTCCTCATCTGAAGACGTGTCCCCATATTCACGGGTAGAAATTTTTGCCTCTAATTCTTCGCAGAGGTTTTGCGTCGACGATCTAGTTCGGGTGGCTTTAAGGTAAGCACTCATCCGGGATCGCAGCTGCTCAACTGTTCCCTCGGTTCTTAACCCTGTCTTCTCCATGACTTCTATTAGTTCTGCCTTTCGGAGTAGGTAGATCCATCCGATGGTCATGTCTCCGGATTGTCCTTCCGGGACGGTTAGCTGGTTTCCCTCGTTCATTTCTCGGTTTCGGTTCTTTCGATTTGTTGCTCCTCCTTGTCGGGGTTCCACGGGTTGAATTCCGATTGTTGGTCCTCCTTTGGTTGTCTCTTCTCGGTTGCAATAGTTCTGGGTCTCCTCCTGTTGAGTCCCTGCTCGGGCGCCAATGTGATGTGCTTTTTGTCCAAGGCTGAGGTTAGCTCGTCGGATCGCCAAGGTCCTTCCCAAAGAAAACACGAACTCTGGGTTTGAGGAATTTCTTACAATCTTTATTTAAACCGAACTATATAATAGAACAATAATCTAATCTTATGATGGATGCGGCTATACTGGTCCTGGTCGTCTGGTGCGGGCAGCGGCTTGGTTTTCTTCGGCGGCTCTGGTGGGCATGGGATAGCCCCGGCGGTCCACGGGATAGTTTTGCGACAATCCCGTCGGTCTGCAGGTCCGTCTTGCGACAGTCCGGCAATCTACAGGTCCGTCTTGCGACAGTCCTGGCACTCGAGGTCCGTCTTGCGACAGTCCCGGCAATCTACAGGTCCGTCTTGCGACAGTCCTGGCACTCGAGGTCCGTCTTGCGACAGTCCCGGCAATCTACAGGTCCGTCTTGCGACAGTCCTGGCACTCGAGGTCCGTCTTGCGACAGTCCCGGCAATCTACAGGTCCGTCTTGCGATAGTCCTGGCACTCGAGGTCCGTCTTGCGACAGTCCCGGCAATCTACAGGTCCGTCTTGCGACAGTCCTGGCACTCGAGGTCCGTCTTGCGACAGTCCCGGCAATCTACAGGTCCGTCTTGCGACAGTCCTGGCACTCGAGGTCCGTCTTGCGACAGTCCCGGCAATCTACAGGTCCGTCTGGCGACAGTCCTGGCACTCGAGGTCCGTCTTGCGACAGTCCCGGCAATCTACAGGTCCGTCTTGCGACAGTCCTGGCACTCGAGGTCCGTCTTGCGACAGTCCCGGCAATCTACAGGTCCGTCTTGCGACAGTCCTGGCACTCGAGGTCCGTCTTGCGACAGTCCCGGCAATCTACAGGTCCGTCTTGCGACAGTCCTGGCACTCGAGGTCCGTCTTGCGACAGTCCCGGCAATCTACAGGTCCGTCTTGCGACAGTCCTGGCACTCGAGGTCCGTCTTGCGACAGCCCCGGCAAAATATGCTAGTTTCCTAGCACCCAAAAAAACGGCGAATAGTATTTAACTATTTCGCGGAACAAAATCAGCGGTACACGGGATTGGTACGGTCAACGGTCTGAATTTTTGCTCCATTTGTTTGTCATTCCACTGGCGTCTTATGTAAATCTTGAGGCCAAGTCGGTGTGAATTCTATTCACGAGTGCAAAATTAGTTTGCCTTGAAATGTGCACTACGCCCATTGCCAATCTGCTGTTAGAGCGAGAACATGTATATTTGAATGGTGGCGTGTGCATGGGTGTGCATTGTACGTAGTGTACGAGCATTGTATTGCAACGTGAAACGTATTGTTGACCCCGTTGTTAGTGGATTGTGTGTGGCTGGGCGGTGTGCCATATGCTGGTGCGTTGTTGTTGTAACGATTGCTTCGTTACAACCAGAAGTTTTTCATCGAGGTCGAAAACAAAACAAAAAACCGTACGACCACTAATGAACAATTGTTAGGGAATCATTAATCTGAATATACATTTAATAAATCTGCCTCTTCCTGTATAGATTCTAACTCATTTTCGCCTATGGCTCAGCTAATCAGCAAAAGAAAGTGGTAACACATCGATCAGCGGGCACAAATCTTCAGGAAGTCTGCTACCCAAAAGAGACTTTTCAAAAATGAAACCTCCATTCCCACTTAGTGTCAACTCACCGCCAACAAATTGACACCAACTTCAAATCAAATATACAAATTAAGATACGAAAAAAAAAAGAAGAACGGAAACGAAGCCCTGGGAAAATCTCAACAAGCATCCACACCATCCCCAGACGCAATAAACATCTCGCCAAAGAGCGGCCCTCGTTAGGACGGCTGTTATAATTACGAACGTTATAATGGAATATCCAAACACTAAGTCGTGATCTCGATCACTGCTGCCCAACCGATGGCCGGCGATGTGTGGAGATCATTTGCATCGTGATAACGAGCGTTCGTCTCGATATATGGACAGCCCTACACACACCTTTTGTCCGAGCGTCTTCAGGTGATGGTGTGTTAATTGGAATAAAATACCCCAGCTAAGTGACGACTCATGACAACCGTATAATGACATCTCACTTAACTCGAATGCTGTGCAGTGCGCACCTACGTGTAGTCTGCGATGCGCTCTATGGCCAGAATCCGCTAATTGGTTTTCCATTTAATTTGAATGCTTGAGTGGAGATTTTTCACGATTACCATCGTCTGGCGGGAGCTGAACATTTTCTATGTAATTGTGGGGGTTCCACACGTTTTTTTGATGGTGCTGCCATTTTTTACCGGGCCATATCACGTGTGTGGCAATGGCGCTCAACGCTCAACGATCAAACGCGTGCCATATGCATTTCTAAGCAGCGACGCCAACGCGTAGGGGGTATCTTAAGTTTCGGTAATTAAATATTTTTTATCGGTGTGTGTGTCTGTGGATAGGGCTTTGACTTTGATTGGCTTCGCGGTCAATGGCTGCCATCGTGATACCTACCGTACCACCAGCAGGCACATTGAACTGATTGCAACGAACAGGAGACGGCAGATGGTTGTGTGTCCTTTTTTACCAATTAGGGTTTTTCAAACTGCCAACTGTGTGTGTGCGTGTGTGAGATGCGCAGCCAGCAACGACAATGACTTTTGAGACGTTATGCCTGTTTTTCCACAAAAAACGCATTTTTTCTCCGGCCGTCCTGTTAAAAAATAGGATTTTGTAAGGATATCTTATGACATCTGTCGAATAATGTCGGGGATTATTGTTATTATGACGATTAATCTTGTGTTTTGGTATTTTTTCCTCTTGCAGTGTCATGGACATGGATGATGTATCGCAGGAGTAGCGTAAGATGTAAGGTAGGTAGGTAGTTTCACCTTTCGAAGAGGGGCTAGGAGGTGAGAGATGATATTGAACTTTGTAATTGGCGGATGCCATACGAACGTGATATATGACATGCATTGCACACTTTTGAGAGGCTTCATGCAGTAAAAAATGCAGTCTTAAGAGAAGTGACTGCTTTTTAGGTTGAAGGGGCTATGACCTTAGAAGTGAGGTCTAGACACATTTGGAACTGATAAATAAAAACGAAGAGTGCTTGTGCGGCATCTGGTCGGAAGTGACGGACTGTCCATTCTAGTTATTACTTATTTTAGTAATAAGTTAGCTCTAAGTTTAGGTAATTCCAAAAAAGAATGGCAGGTTGTCAACGAAATTTTGAACACAAACAAACCTAATTCTGATATTGCAGTCACTATAAATAATACGACTCTATCTGAGCCCTTAGAAGTTGCCACTGTGTTCAATGACTATTTTTGCAACATTACACAGGCTGTTCGGGAATCTGCAATAAATAATAATTCTAACTGTTTTTGTGATAATTCTAATTTTTCTGTATATGACACATTCCAAAGACAAAGCTTTTTCTTTGAAATTTGTTCACCTTTTGAAGTTCATAAAATTATACATTCCCTAAAAGCGTCAAATTCAATGTCATGCGATCAAATCTCAAGTAATATCTTAAAAAGAATTTCGCTCCTTGTTTCTGATGTTTTATGTTATATTTTCAATTTAAGTATACAAAAGGGTATTTTTCCGGAAATACTTAAAACAGCTGTTGTAATTCCTCTTTATAAAAAAGGTGATACCATGTCTTTAAACAATTACCGCCCTATATCCCTGTTATCTATTTTTTCCAAAGTCTTTGAAAAAGGGGTCAAATCTAGAATGCTGTCTTTCTTAGACAAAACTAATTTCTTTTGTACCTCGCAATATGGCTTTCGTAGTGGTAAATCTACTGAAGATGTCTTGTTGAAGTTGTGCGGTGAAATGTATAGTAGTCTAAATGTTTCTGATATCTTTGCTACCTTATTCATTGACATCACTAAAGCATTCGACATGGTAGACCATAACATATTGCTTAAAAAACTACAACGTGGGCTTCAGAGGTTTAATCCATGACTTCACTTCTTATCTTCATAACCGTAGTCAGAGAGTTAAGATTTAAAATAGTTTAAGTGAGAAAAATCTCATTAATATAGGTGTTCCACAAGGATCTGTTTTGGGTCCTATTTTGTTTTTAATTTTTGTAAATTCGCTTTTCCTTCAACCTCTAAGGGGTAGACTCACAGCTTTTGCTGATGACACTGCCTTGTCTTATCATGGTAAATGTTATTTTAATTTATATGTATGTATATGGATGTGAACTCAGATCTAGATGTACTGCGGAGATGGTTTAAATTTCATGAGTTCATGTAAGGAATGGTATTGTAAGGATATGCCTTTACAATACCATTCGCCAAATTGCAATAGATTCCTTTTTATTAATCCTTGTACACACAATCATAATTCACCCACTTTTGATACACATGCCTATTGCACAGCTGACTGCTTTGTTATCGAACGCGTCGACAGCTTTAAGTACGTAGGTATTACCTTGGATTATAAGCTCAGTTGGTTGGAGCATACTATGTACTTGAAAAAATATCTAAACAATGTTGGTTGGTTGGTTTAAGTGGCTGTATTCCCGTCTTCTGACGAGGGAAAAACACAAGCGCATTAGGCGCCGTTTTGAGACCACAACTAACGGAACCAGAAAATAAAAAGGGTGGAAGGAAGTTAAGGGAGCTCAAAACCAGCCTGTGGAGTTGAGAAATTTGATGATTTTATTTAAATGGATACTTTGGTTAGCCAAAAGGTCATCATAAAAGGGATGACCTAGTGCCGGACACTCACAGAGAAGATGAAACACTGTTTCACTCAAGACCAACAACAATGTTGTTAGACAGATTTATAAACTCAGCCAATACTGTGATTTGCCAATTTTAAACTTAGTCTATAATGGTCTTCTCAAGTCTAAACTTGTTGGGGTGGTACACATTATAATAAATTAGGGCCTTTGCTAATAAAACAAAAACACGCTGTTCGTATCATGTGTAAAGTCAACCGTCGTACTCCTAGTTTTGAACCAGAGACAATACTGAGACCACCAACTTCGGCCGATTTCCCGTTACTTGCCTACAAGCTATATTTTCATGGGATGGCAAACGCTAAGTGCGTTAGTATTGTAACATAGAAATTCGTATTGACAATATCACGTAACTTCAAAAAATCCGGCTCACCTACACGCTCGCACCTTGCATATGCCACTTCTGCTGTGGACAAAGCTGTTGACAGCGTTCATAAAATTTTGTCCGTTAAATTTAAAATTATTTATATACGCGTGGATAGTGTTTTTTTTTTAGGAATAAGTGTACATTTGCTTAAAATATTTATGAGAAATTGTCAATGCAGAATGGTTGCATGAAAATAAAAACATTTTGAACAAGTTTTCTTCAGTTGTTAAAGAAAAATTCACACAATAAATCGATCTTAATGATATCGAAAAGAGTAAACACACAACCATGTTTGTCCTAATATGTTCTAGTATATAAAACATATATTTTAGATAATTTTACTAACCAACCAAATCAAATTATTCGCCTTTTAACAATTTATAATAACTAACCAATGGCATTCAGTAATATAAAAATGTGGAATTCCCGAACTCTTTCACATTTCCCCACGGTTGCCGCGGTTGGCAGCATTTATTTTTGCATTTTTTGTATGTTTTTGCATGTCACACTGATTCTTTTTTGACATAACACCGATAGGAATACAAAATGGCGAATTTGAAATAAAATTGAGGGGCCCAGCGGCAAGAGGATTGTGAGTTGGGGATCTCAGTATGGTTTGTCTATGTTTTGAACTGTTCATAAGTCTTGGATTTCTTCCATTGAGACATTTATACTTCTATAAAGTTTTAAAAATATTTTTTTAAAAATCCGGGTACAACTCTCCTAGGGTTTCTGAAAACCGTAATTTGCGCGTCAATACTAGCAATCTCGTCAATGTACCTACAATCAATAAATCACATTTTTCCACCTTCTATAATGTTACTGCTCCGCGTTTGTTCAATAAATTACCTTCAAGTCTGAGATGTGAGCGAGTTAAATCCGTATATCTTAAAAATGTAAAATGCTGGCTTTTCTCGTTAAGCCACGCTGTAATTGGTAATGTACTGAATCCTTTGGTTTGACTTCTTTTTGTGTATTTTTTATTTTTTTTTTTTTTATAGCTGAATTTAAACTTATTTTTTATCACATCCCCAGCAATAAATAAATCTTAATTTTATTAGTATGTACTGTACATTCGCCTCTTGTCTAATTTTGACAACAGAATGTACATAACTATTTCAGTTTATAACTTAAATGCTCTTCTATCTTTTAGATCTATCTTTGTATTTTGTTTTAAACTTTTGTATAAGTTTAAGTTATTATTGAAATAAAGAAACGAAATAAATAAATAAAATAAATAAATAAATAAATAAAATAGTTTGTCGAACCTATGTACATGTGGAGATTGCAGAGCAGAAGAGCAGATACAACTCGTACATGGATGTGGATTTGTCATACCCGACAGACTTGGGCAATAAATTGTGAGCCTTTGGCAGGTTAGTCATCTTATGTATAAATAGGTGAGGGCAAATAGTTAAGAATCACTTTCACTGCCTTAAACGCAACATATTGGTTTAATTTTTTTGTTGGGAAAATTGTGCATAGGCCAGGCCCCTATTATGGTAGAATTTCTTCCACTGGGCGAACCCTATAGTAGGTATAAGGAAAGGTATGACGTTAAAAAATTAAGCTTCTTGTTCGGACATACGAGCCCCAAAACGGCTTTTGAATCATATTTGGTTATCATCTTTATTAATATATTTGGTCGGCACAGTCCACATGACTAACACCACGTCTGGGAACTGGCTGATTGACTTTGTGGCGGGCGGGTTGTAACTTTAGTAAGCACGCGACTTTTACGTCTTAATGTTCGTAAGGAAATATGGCTGTTAACGACACAACAAAACGTCAGCTAAATCAAACGCATTGTGATCATTCAAGGGCATGGTTCCAGTATTCTGAATGTCTTAAGCCGACGAGCGGATTACATGTACTCGAATCTCTACCTACGGTTATCACAATTGACAATGGGTTGATACTGACCGAAGTCAATACACAAGCCCACTAACCTAACCTTGCCTAACTTTTTGCATCCAAGGTAAAGACTGTCGATTTACAAGGCACGCTTCACATAAAAAATAAAGTGCACGACTGGGTCGAACGTAACTTTCTCGTTCATCAAAAGTTTGGTTGGTTGTTTTCTTATTTTATTAAGTATACCTAAGATCTGAGAACCGATGCTAGATAAAAGAAATGGGTGCAAATGAAGTGGGAGTTTCTAATTGTGAAAGGAAGTGGCTGCCATTATTTTAAGGTGCATCTTCAACAAGGTTGAAAACAAAATATTTGCTAAAATGAAGTTTCGCGTAGCTGTTATTGGATTTTTTATCGGAAGTGGGGGAGATTATAACAAACATTTTGCATAGATATGTGAAAATAGATTGGCAAGTATAAGTAATTAAAAAAAAAATGATTTATTTCGAATTTTTTGAGAAAAACTAAGTACGTATCTTATTTCGAATACTGATTTTATCTTTAATATGTATTTGGATCAAAATCGTTAGAGCGGTTTTTGTAAGATTTGGCAGACAAACTAGTACCAAATATTGCAATGTTTAGTTTGAAAAATACTATTGCTTAACTATTTAGCGAAAGCCGAGTACAAGTTATTGTTCAGGATGTAAGCATTACTTGGTTTTTAGGGTTTTATCGAAATCGAAAATGGGGTTTTCGAGATATGAGCAGTTTTTAAAGTGATTCGAATTGAAAATTAAGGACGCAATAATTTTGAAAACATCAATTTTACTCTAAGTTTGCATTTTGGTCAAAATCATGCCGTTTTGAGGTAAACTAGGGAAACTATATTTCTTAAAAATTACTTTTTTTAAAATTCCATTTTACGATAATACAGAGAAAAACCGAGTTTTCCATTAAGTTAGAAATGACCATATTACCTTATTATGAATTTTTGTTACAATCGTATGGACCGTTTTCGAGATATGTTCAAATTTCAAAAGTAGCGTTACTCGATTTTTTAGCGGAAAACTGAGTACGATATTATGTTTACCTCACGTACTTAAGCTTAAATATCAATTTTTGTTGAAATCCTTGGAGCCGTTTTCGAACAAATCAAACTGGTATGAAAATTTTGTTTGGGAAGTACCTTTAATATTGAGGTTACCATGCAAAAAAAAATCGGCCCCGAACTGTAAGCACCCAAACTTTAAATCCGAAGTTTGAACGAAATCCCTTCAGTCGTTTAAGCTGTAGGGCTTGGGGCATGCAGACAGAAAGACAGACGGACAGAATTTTACGACCCACTTTTTTGAGTTCGCCTATCATCGTAATGTCAGAATTGATTAACATCTCGAGCTCGAAATTTTGTACGAATACAATATCTTGCTTTAAGTGACCGAAGCTACTAAAACCCTACTCTGATGAATAATTTCGACAAGCAAACGAAGCGGCAGTGCATAAGGGGACTAAAGCTGTTCACGAGCTCTACAAGCAAAAGAGATGCCAATTTTCAATGTCAATTTAAATTTCTTTATTTTATTATTTCGTACCATCATAAAATATGTGTATATATAATAAAGCATATAATATATATATATATATAAAATTGGATTGTGGTATGTTCGGATGCTTAAAACTTGAAAACGACCGAAATAAAATACTTCTTCTCTGGGGGTTTGTTCGTATTTGCTTCGCGAAGGTTTAGGAAAAAAGAAAAGTTGGAAAATTCAACAGCTTATTTTTTGTCCTTTCTGATGATTTTTTTTATTGATTTTTCGAGTGAAATAGTTATAACATTTATAAAATATTTAGGTATTTAAGAATCTTATCGATTTCTGAGTGATATTATTAAAAGGTGATTTTTTTTTGTTTATCGACGATAACTAAACCCCATTTAAATTGGACCGGTAATCGATTGGTTTTGTTTTTCAAGTTCGTTTGCCTTCTTCACTTTTGCTATTTCAAAGGTAAATTATTGATTATTGAAAACTTTATGTGCGATTTGTTCAAAGTGTTCGATACCGACACCGAATTGTCGCAGAACGTCAAACGGAAGCGGAATGTGATTTTGGAAGGAAATCAGAAATCGTTCGCGACAGTCAAAAAAGATCACCGAAGCTTACAATGAGCAAACACGATTGAGAAGAACAGATGATCGTGCACGGCAAAGTGATAAAGGAAGATCACAACACTCAATACAGTGCGAACGCATCAGTTCAATTCAGGGCGAAGTCCGTCGGATCAGCATAAAACCCAAAATTTAATGAAATTCACGTGTTTTTTCACACACGTTTTCCGATTTCAACCAAACTTCACAAAAACCATATATAGACCAATTCCAAAGATGTGTGAAAGTTTGGTTAAAATCGGTAAATGCGTTAAGGCGTGAATCGACGACAAACGAACACAATTTTAAGGCTCAATTTTTATAGATAAATTGTATTGTACTGAAAATTGATGTTCCCTGTAAAGCGTGTGTGCATTGGTGCATGAGCTATAGACATTTTAGTGAAGATACCTATTCAGTTAGTACCTATATGGTCTATAGGGAGTTGTCGATCTCCGAAACTACTCAACCGAATTCAAGATATATATGGTTGGTTGCAGCTTGAAAGATAGGATAGTTTCGGACCCGATAGGTGTTGCTGTTGTCGAGATATTTAAAAAAAATAATGCTTTCAACTTAATTTTTGAAGTGGGGAGTGAACGGGTGAATGTGTTACGAAAATTGTGATCTGGTGAGGCAACAGAAGTGAATTCTCTCGAATTTAAGTTCATTAACTAAAAAAAAAATCACTTTCAACCTAGGATTGAACCTGACACTGTGAAGTCTATAAGCTAGGTCTTACGCAGAGACTAGTCTACTGATTTAGTTGATTAAAATACATCTAAGTTGTATTTAACCACGTGAAAACAAAATGCAAACAAAACATTTTGGATTGGATTGAGTTATTTATGAAAATTGTTTGAAATTGTTTAAATCCGAGTGGGTAACTTTCATAGTCTATGGGAGAACGAGAAAAGCTAAGCTTTGTGAACAGAAATATGTCGGAAATTGGATGTGCATAATTTTGTGAAGAAATATACAGTTCCTTGCGTTGATTATCAGGCAGAGCAAAACGGAGATGTGGTTGCTTACAAAGACCATAAATATATTGCAACTCGTCATTGCAAGTAACTTGCTATTTGCGTTGTGATAAAAAGTCAAGAGTTTACTGGTAGACGACCTCAGACTATGTAATAAGAGACCAGCTTTTGCCGAGTTTTGAAAGGAGTGAACAAAGCAGGAAGAATAAGATTCGACCATATTTATATTACTGTAACTAGATAGCCTAAGGTTTGTTAAACATCTTTGACTAGCAATGGATGCAACCCCACAGATTTTATTATCCTTAAGTCTTTTATCAGGTAAAATAGGAAGGTTGTTTTTTTTTTTCTGACGTACTTATAGAACTTGCTACTTTTTTGGATTTAGCTCTGGTGCCAAGTACATAGGTATGCTTTAGGTCAGAAATAGAAGTTTTTCGCAAAATGAGATTCAAGATTGAATGTTTGTCTTTAAATCCAGATATTAAATTAATAATTCAAAACCAATAATCGAAAAGGTCATTTGAATAATAACTGTTCATTAAGAATTTTCTGAGAAGAATTATTAAAAACGCAGCATAACTTCTTTAATATTAAATTATAATTCAGAACCTTTGAGAATGATACTCGTATAGATTAATAATTCAGCATGTGGTAAAACTAATTTTTTGAAATGTCAAAGTAACAACTGCCTGTCAATATTGCGTTTCCAACTTTTACATGTGGGTTGCCAACTTCCATAGATCATCAACCTGCATCGACCTGCTTACCAGATTTTCTGATGACTTATCTCCTTAGAGCAATTTTTCTTTTTGTTACTTGTAAAAATTCAGTTTTTTTTTAAGGGCTTAAGTCAAAAAAAATAATTTTTTTATTAATAATACATTTTTATTCAAAAAGAAAACTTGAAAACATAAAAATAATTTGAATATCAATCAATATTTATGTTTGGTTATGTTCTTCATCCAAAAAATCAGGATTGTTATCTGGTATCTCCTCCGAAGTTAGCAAATTTGTATAGAAGTCATTAAAAATAGCCGGAACTAAGGTTAGTATTGAATGTAAGATGCCTTAAGCCTTCAAGCCTAGTATCCTGCTCGCGTAAAATTTGAAATCTACCATACAAAAATGTTTAGGAAAATAAAATTTAGTGAGGCAGTTAAGCAAATTATTAGGAGGACCTAATTCAACCTACGCCCTTAATACCAACCTATTTTAAAATTTATTGACTTATACCCTTTGTACAAAATAATTTCTATAGAAAGGCTTAACTTCAGCTAATAATCAAAAAATTGACTTAAGTCCGATCTCCAATAGACCCTTTCTACCTGACACCATCAGAGAGGGAAGGACAGTGATAAAAATGCAAAATAATATCGGTCCCAACGTTGAATCTATTTTTACGCCCTCGGTGGAACTGTTTTGAGCAGAGAATGATTGACAACCCTTTGCAACCTTTCAAAGAGAAAACTTTGGAATTGGGAAACCGAGGAGAAACACCAGTTCTTACTTAACAAGATCTTCTGCAGACAACTCTTTATCAGTTAAACTGCCTTGTCGCTGATGCCCATTACATTTTTACAAGTTTCCAAAGTTAAATTTGTTGGCAAGGCATTTGAAAATCCTAATAACAGAAGAGTATATTGTTGCTTTTGTGGCAATCTTGACTAATTTCCTCAAGTAAGTTGTCAAAAGCCAAGGAACAGCTGCGGTGAGCTCTAAAGCCAGGCTGTAGAGAACTCTCAACTTCCTATGGCAGTATCTATAGCGCACGGAAAGAATTTTAAGATCAAATCAAGAAAAATAAGCGCAGAATCACGAAAAGTTTGTCTAGTTTTAGAGCTTAGCTAAGGATTTACTAATTCACGACTTTTTATTCGCAATTCTAGAAATTGTACGAAGTGAAGATATTGACCCTCAAAAGTCGTGAATCAACACTTTTCAGTATCAATAATGCGATCAAACGAGAAAAACATATTGCCATAACCGATCGCAATTTGACACAAATAGTTATCAATTTGATATTACATGGATTGTAAATTGCAAAATTCAATTCGTAAATTACCACTTTTCTGTTGTAAATTACGGTTTCCTCCCTTACTAAATTACAACCATTTAGTCTTGAATTGCAACTCAATAGTGTTGATTTGCGAACTAACAGGGGTGGATTTACTACTTCAGTAGTTGCAATTTACAAATTCTTAGTCGTAAATTGCAACTTATTTTTACCATTTTGCAATTCATATTTTGCAATTTACGATTCTCGAGTGGTGATTTGAGGCATCACCGTATTAAATTGAAAATGTTTTATCGTGAAATTAGAAAACTTTATTCTCAATTTGCAACATATATCTTGTGATTTACAAATCAAAATTCATAGTTTTATTAATTAGGTTATTTTCGTATTCCTCCTGATATCCAAGAAAATCATACGGCGCCATATCGTCCGGAGACAACGGGATTTGTCTGGGGTGGTTTTTTGGTGTTTGCTGAAATTTAAAATACAAATAAAATATTTAGATGAACTTGACGTTAATACGAACCTTTACAATTCTTTTCAATTGCATATTTTAGAATACATTCCAATTGATACTTCTTTTCTAATGGCAAGATGTAACTTCTGAAAAAAATACAGATTTATATGCATAGGTACTTCAGGGTTTTTGGAATTCAATAGGTACTTACAAAATGTATTCCAGAACGCTTTATAATTAGTAGGACACTCACTATCCATACGAATTAGTTATAGGTATTTAAATTTAAACAACTTTAACCACCCGACTGCTTTAAACAAAGATTGAATACAGACTGCCTGTCTCTGCACCGCAACGCAATGTGCACAATGAAGATTTGGCTTCATGGCAGCTGTCTATACCACATACATACATTCATCCATAAAGGATTTAAAAGGATTTCGATAGGTACATGGACTATGAACTATGCATAAACAAAATCCACACATCAGGTAGTTGATTCCATGGAAATTACAAAAAATATTTTGCAATTTACGACTTCTCTACGTCAATATACGTTTTCAGTTTCATGTGTTAAATTATTACAAGATTTTATTGATTCATCATTCAGTTTTGGTGAATCACCAAATATTTTTCGCAATTTGAGATTGTGAAGTGGTGTTTGAGAAATTGACCTATTAGAGTTGTAAATTGCGCCAAACAATATCGCAAATCACTACAAATAAAAGAAGCTCGAATTGATAATTATAATCGTAAATTACAACAAACAGAATTTGGTATTCTCCGCCGTTTTCAATGTCAAATTACCAATTTCTGTATCAATCCATGAAAACTTCGTTGTGATTTGCGACAAATATATAAATCGTAAATTGCAACTCAAAATTTTGCAATTGGTGATTTTCAATTCTTTCCGTGCGACGGGCTTAACCTATAGAGCCATGTCTTCCGTGGGTAATGTTGGAGAAAGTTTCCTGCTGCGCCAATCAGTTACTATTTAGCTGAGTCCTTTCGTGTCATGTCCATTAAGATCCTACTTAAGGGAATTGTTTGAAATTCTCAGGAAAATACACAAGGTAGGTATATAGGTAGGATCTGAAGCATGGACCCTTTCAAAAGGGGATGAATATGATGATATCTATGGACGTTTCGGGAGGAAAATTCTTTATTCAGTCCTGTACCGAAGTCGACTTGTTCAAAAAGCTGTGCTTTGAGGATTTAAGACGTTCCGGCCCCTCGGTCTATCAATTCTATCCCAGCGGGTCAAAAAAGTAGGTGAAGCCTTCGAGTTAGGTGGCCCGCACAAGTAGAAAATGCCCTCAACCAACTTGAAGTAGCAACTTTAGCAACGCAGCTGGCTAAGAGCCGGTTTAACTGGAGAAGCTAGTCATTTGAAGTCATGGTTGCTCCGAACTAAAAAGCCTCCTACCTACGTAACAAACATCCAAACACGCTGTCTAAATACATCAAGAACCTACAATCGAATCGTCCGCAGCCAGGTGCATACAACTCCCCAGAAAGACCGCATCCTCACAGCCTGAGACAGGAATCTGTTGCTCGAAAACGCATATTTTTCGAAAATTCAACAAGTCCCACATATACCTACACCCATAGATTATCTCTGCCATTCCCTAACATCTGCCTCGTCCCGATTCCAGAAATCTGTTCACAATCAGAATGCATTTCAAAAATCTGTTCAAAAGCAGGTATCCCGTAGAAGATGCGCCACAAGTGTTGCACAGTGCCAGCAATAAGAATATGCCATCCATATCCTTGCAGCAGGACTCAAATTGAAACCATTCCCCTCCCTTCGCGTTAACGATTTGATACATTTCCCATGGCTCTCTGTTGAATGTCTGTTCTGTTCCCAATGCACATGTTCGTTTCAAATTGTTTTCAAGGTGCGTCCCATTCTCCTCTTCACATTTAATGTGTTTTTCAATATTTTTTTTTGTTAAACCTATCTGATCCTTGAATGTCCTTTTGGCAGCGAAACACACTGTTGCTTCTGTTCTTCTTTTTTTTATGTTTTCTTCGGAAATAAATAATAGCGATTCCACATGTTCCTTCGTTTGCACCGAATCATCATCATCGTCGCATATGCAGATGCAGAATGTCCTGACAACAACAGAAAACGAAAAATAAATTCGAATAAAACGATTGAAATCTCTGCGGGCTTAAATATACACGAACTACGAACACATGGAGTACCTACACACAACAACAAGTGTGTGAAAGTGTACCGTACTTCCGGAAGCCTGTTGATTATTGTGTACTGTGTACTTGTGCACCAGGAGCAACAGCAGAGTACGGAAGAGCGTGTTTTTTAGATTTCCACTGTGTCCTGTTTGTTGGGCAAAAATAAATTTGTTTTGTGTTCCGGAAAGAAATGCGAGGATTTTGATATTTTTCTAGCACTAGGAGCAGCATCCCGTGGACGGATGTTATGCGGATGTGGGATGATGGAAGCACATGTTGGATGGTGGATTGAGGATTTAGGATTTTCTAGAAATGGGAGATGGATGATTGATGCTGAAGTAGAGAAAAAGGACAGTGGGATTATTTATTATTTGCCGGGACAGAGGGTCCTTCTGTGTTTTTTTAATGGCAATTTGCAATTAATCTACCAGCACCGGATATGAATGAATCTTTTGTCTGTGTTTTCATGGAGTTTGGTAAAAATCCGGATGTAAAAATATAACTACCCAAGTGGAATGTGGATCTTTGGATACGAGTTACATACTTTGAATCGCTTTGGTTAAGTCAAACAATGATGCACTGAACGCGAATTGACACCGAAAAACTGACCACCTGAACAACGTAATGGCAGCTGATAGGAACTACTACGACTCTGGAAGCTTACGGTAGCTTCAAAAGAAGGCCTTATTCCTAGAGACTCATTATTAGACCCTCATTAACCAGTCCTAATATACGATTCAGAAGCACAACCTCTATTGAAGATATCCGCCTTCACTAACGTCTTGTGCCGTAAAGTGGAACTGCAACTGAGATGTCGAGGGTCTTAAAATAGAGTCTTACTTTACTACCAGTGATCCCAGATTGTGGGGAAAGTCGGCAATTTTGTCGATTTTTTCTAACAAAAGGGTTAAAAAGGGGGAAGGAATTTTTTGGGGGAAAACAATCTAAAAAGGGGAAAGTGAATCAATAGAATACAATCCAAAAAAATTTACAGAATTCTCGAAAATCCAACTACTATAATATAGTGACGATAATGAAAAATTCAAATTTAGAACCAATTGCAGAAATTTTTTTAATAAAAGCGTTCGAGGAAATTTTAAAAAGGTTTGATTTTTCATCGGAAGATGGGAAATTTTAAAAACTTTTAAAATTCCTGAGCCACGTTGTCTTAAGAACAGAAATGTTCATTCACTTTGCGAATTGGCTAAATATTTCGAACTTGATTTTTTTTCTTCAACTTGGGTTGAAATTGATAGACGATATTACGTTTCCGAACATGAAAAAACTTATGGAGTTTGTCTTTTGTCTTTCCAACAGCAGGCCCAGTGCTAAGAGCAATAAATTTAAATAAAACAAAAACACGAAACAAACTGTCTACTTCCACTTTGGCTGGAATTTTGTACACAAAAAATTTATTAAAAAATGATTGTTATGACTTTGTGGTAGGAAAAGGCTGATTAAGACTTCACAATAGTGTAATGTACATATATATATTTAAATATACCTATTTATTGATTTAAACATAATATATGTGATTTTAAAATTAATAACTACCTACATAGTTATGTACGATTTTTTTTGTTTTAGTACATATTTCAAAATACTGACTGAATTTAGTGCGTTCCTATTATTATTTTGTTTGCTTAATTCTAAGTTATTTAAATAAAACATAAAATGTGAAAATAAAACTTAAATAAGAGTTTTCGTTTTTGGGGGATAAAAAGGGATTTTTATTTTTGAAAAAGGGGAAAAAATATCGTTCTGGTGTATTTAAAAAGGGGAACTTTGTTTTTTAAATCTGGGATCCCTGTTTACTACTCAATTGCCTTTTATGCCAAAGAAGCACAGATTGAAAATCGTATTTCTTCGCTTTAATTTTAGTTTGATCTTATTTTCAAAGTTTGTAGCGAAGCTGTGGAAGATAAAGGCCCTCACCCTATATGTCCCTCCAAGATCACAAGTCTGAAGCGGTTTTTAGTAAAGACCAAATAACTGAAACATTTCCCCTCGCTTATTTGTCAAACTCAACGGTACCTAATCGGGAAAAAATAATTTAAAACTCTTAATTCTGAATTCTCATGAAGATGGTCTGCGGACCGGACATATTTTTTAAAAGGAGTTCTTCAAATCTCTTATTCACCTTTTATTACATCTTTCGCCTTTCAACTCTACGAAGAGAATTTTTTCAGATTTTAAAAGCCTCTTTGATGTCAGAAGACAGAAAAGGGATTGACGAGCGATGTAATTAATTATCGCTCCATATACCCAAGTTCCTAGATAGTATTTCGAACAAAGCCTTAAGTTTATTGTGAAAGTTTCTTATTTCTCCCCAGAAACTACGACAAACCTAATTATATTTATTGCCTCGCAGCCTATGAAAGTTCCAACGAAGTAGACAATTTATTTCACTAATGGATCGGAAAGGCTTTTGTTTTGATTTCGCCTCAAGCGATCTTTTTTTAAATTGTCGGCGCTCTGAATTTGACCGTTCCATCGGTCAATTCCTTGGTCACGTTTGTCACAACTCAATTAAGGCTGACACTAAGATTGCTTAATATGGTCGGAGGAAAGTATGCCCGATGAATGGAACCTCAGCATTGTTTGCCCGATCCTCAAGAAAGGAAACCCTCTGAAGTGTGCCAATTACAGAGGTATCAGTCTTCTTAACATTGCCTACAAGATCTTATCTGCCGTTTTGTGTGAACGCCTGATGCCTTTCGTAAACAACCTGATTGGTCCATATCAGTGTGGCTTCAGGCCAGGAAAGTCCTCCATCCACCAAATAATCACACTGCGGCAGATCTTGGAGTAAACCCAGGAACTTCAAATCGATACCCATCACCTTTTCATCGATTTTAAGGCCGCCTATGCCAGCATTTATAGGGACGAGCTATACAGAGCAATGTCTAGTTTTGGCATCCCTGCCAAACTCGTCCATTTGTGCAGGATGACGATGTAGAATGCACGCTGCTCCATCAAGGTAGGTAAACAACTCACCGAGACCTTCGATGTCAAAAAAGGATTTAGACAAGGCGATGCGCTGTCATGTGACTTCTTCAACATCGTTCTTGAAAGAATAGTGCAAAAGTCACGATCTTTCAAAAATCCGTCCAAGTACTCGCGTACGCTGACGTTATTGACATAATTGGCGGAACGCAGCGTGATGTAAATGGCGCGTTTGTGAGTATTGAGGTGGTTAAGGACTGAGGTTAAACGTAGAATAACTCTTGCCAATCGTTGTTTCTTTGGGCTAAGAAGGCAATTGAGTAGCAAAGCGGAAGGGGACCTTAACCAACTTAGCGTGCGAAACTGGAGACAGCTAGCTAAAGATCGCTCTGGCTGGAGACGCTTGTTGGTTGAGGCCCAGGTCCACCCCGGACTGTAGCGCCACCTTAAGTAAGTAAGTAAGTAAGTAAGTAAGTCTCGACTTAAATTTTACGGAAGCTCACAATTGCGAAGTTTGTATGGAAAATATATCCACTGTGAACTACCAAAATTTAGAGTCGAAATTAAAAATGTTTATTGGTAAGGCCCTACGAGTCCGACAACAGCTTTCGGCGCTGACTTGACGACAAAATTTAGAGTAATGCCACGCTCAACGCTCCAATTTGCTAAGCACGTCATGGAAAATCTGAAGCTTTGCCATTGTTCTCCTCCAAATTTGCATCCCCATTGCTATGCTATCGTAGCTCCATTTCCATGAAGCAGTACGACACCACGAGTTCCACTAAAAACGTCTTCTCTCCCTAACAAGGGCGTAAATCACACTCCCAACTACATACACGCTCTTGCCGGCAATTTAATCTCTACGCCATGTGTGCCCAATCAAATTACCAATTCCACCATGGGTCTCATGGTATTTTTGAACTTGAAATAGGTGTGACTGTAAAATTCTAGGTAACTGCTCGCACCATCTGCACATCGCCATCGATCTCATTCGGCATGCAGAGCCCTCTCCCACCGCAGTACATGGAATTCCGCTCAAAGTTGTTGGCGCAGTTTCTCGCGAACCTCGATCCACATTTTGCATTCCAATCACCCGACCGGCCAACAATCAAAAATCGTCTAAATTATGGAAACAGCAAATGGGATCCGTACCGAGAGTTTATTATCTGCCAAAGACTGCTCGCGAAGATTTAAGCTCCCAAAGTACGTAGTACGTAGCCATGCTCATCCCATTAGCCGGGTTAATTTAAAATCGACGATACTTTCCTGGACACGCATGTAAATTAGACAGTAGTTACCAACCTGAAGGTGGAACGTGATCCGACCGTCAATTGCCGCCTGGCGAGCACAAAAGAATCCCAAATCTAGTTAAAGTCGTGAACACAAATCGCCGCCCAAAATGCTCCAAAATGCCCCAAAAAAGTGTCGATTGGTGTCGGTCCGTCGGTCCTCGGCCGTAGTGGTTTGAATTTGATTAGCTGATTCGATTGGCGATGGTGCCCGCTCTCGATGGGCTTTATGGCGTTTTAATTATTTCAATTCGATTGAAGAATTTATACCCCTCAACGATGAGGACGTGATGAGTGTCGGAAATGTGAGGTTCCCAAAAAAATAAAAACACCTCCATCCATTCTCACGAACTACGAGTACCAATGACTGTTCCTGGTGGTGCGGCTTTGTTCGACTCTGTCATGCCATGGAAGTCACCGCTTTAATTCGGCTATTAAAATACGATCAGGCGATCGACTGATCACTTTGCTTAGCTTAATAGGTGTCACATCCTTTGGGGGAGCATTCAACGATCTAATGAATGATAATGGCCCAAAAGTTTGGCTGTGCATGAAATCCACATAAAAAACTCGAACGAGTACGTTTCAATTCAGCGCGAATGTTCTCAATACACTCGCTGCATTTTCACAGCGCCTAATGAGCCAACGGTGACATCTGCGAACATGAAGTACGTGATGGATTAAAATTGCACATGATCCGAACGGAGGTAATTTATGGCGGTGAATGGCTGAATATGACTGGCCTACCAATGAGTCGATGGGAACTAGCTGGGCGATAAAAATTCCAAGCGGCGCAAATTTACCCAAGCTCATTAGTTTAAAATACGAAATGAGCAGCGAATTTTATGCTTGACGAGCACGGAAGTTGATTTTTTAATTAATACATTAGGTCATCCATTTGCGATGGTTAAATGTTTGGGGTCGTCTCGAAACAGTATCTCAAGGCCGAGGTTGTTGATTAAAGTCTGCAACTCAAAAGGGCAACTTATTGCTGCGATAGAGTTTTATCTGTGAAAAGTGTTCAATGCTACCAAGATCGTCACTCAAGAAATGGGTCGACAAAAGTTGTCCGACTTTACTAAGTCTCAGCATAGTTTTTTGTCACCATTCCTTTTCGTTCTAAGGAAGGAGGATATTGTTTCCGTCTACGCTCAAAAATTAACTCTAACCGCATGCAAATTTTGCTCGGTTAAAAAAAATGGATTAAAATTAACTAAGGGTCTGGTGAGAAAAACTACTGAGATGAAAAGGTTAAATGCATACTGTTAAAAAACTCACTTTATTAGTTGTTATCAATCAGGTTGCTTGATTTATATCAACCAGTTGGTTAAAATCTACAGAGGTAGTTTGTTAATAACGAACGAGAAAATTTGGAGGAAATTGAAAAATCGATTATTTTTAAGCCAGTAAAAGAAATGGTTGTTTTAACAAAAATCGTTTGTTTGTGGGTATAAAAAAAATTTGTTAATTTAATCATAATTTTGTCAATTTTACAAAAGAGATTTGCCAATTCTACCGTTGATTTTTTGTCAAATCAACAATTAACTGTTGCTTTTACAAAGAATTTTATCAATTTGGTTTTTGTCTTCTTGACAAATTAACAAAAAAATTGTTAATAATATCGAATTAGTTTGTCAATTCAGCTATTGCATTTTGTTAAATCAACAGCAAATAATATTGATTGTACAGAAATAATTTCTCAGGACTGCCGTTGTGTTTTGTTGTATCTATAAACAGCTTGTTGGTTATAAAGCAGTATTTTGTCAGCTCCAGCATTTTAATTTGTTGATTCATCAGCAGAATTATTGAGTGAATAGAAAAAATCTATCAATTCTTTAATTTTTTGTTCTGTTGAATTAAATAAACAACTTTGTCGATATGATTAATAATCACTTACAATTATTGTCCTTTAACTATATTTTGAAGGAACGAAATAAGTATTTATCTAAATACAGAAATTATATACAAAATATGTCTACAATACGTAATACAAATAAGTTTAATAATTAGATTTATTAAAAAATTTAATTATACAAGTTATATAAATTAATTTTACTTATTATTTATTTGAGTTGAGACAAAATCTGCACTCCCAATGGTATTTCCATACATGGAAACAAATATTTCCAAATGTTTTGGTGTTGTATAATGCTATGTTACCACCAAACGTAAAACTTTTCCAAACCTCTGAGGTTTCGCCATACATTTTTGAGGTTTCGAAACCTCGGGTTTTCAGCGAAACCTCTTTGAAGCCCCTCTGGGTTCATCCGTCCGTGAGAGGTTATCAAACCGAACAAGCCTACAGCGTAAACATTGGTTTATTTAGTGTTTATTTGTGGATGTCAAAAGATTAAACGCAAAAACATTTGTGACAAGAAAGGGTTGAAACAAAAACATGTACCTACGTATTTCATTAAATTCAGTCTTTTTTATTATTAACAAATAAAGGGTTTTCAAATGTGAGGTGTTATTTTGGTATTCAAAGAAAAATGTCATTTTTTGAGATGAATGATCGGATGTTTATTTCATAATAAAGAGGAAGGTATGCCGTTAATAATGAAAAACAACATCAGCCAAATGGCCACCACATACAGGACCATATCCTTTTCATGAAATTTTCCATAACCAAATCGCAAAGTGGCTGCCCTATGTCCTCGATAGCCTCACGAATTTTATCTTTGAGGTCTTGAATCGACGCTGGCCTGTTGACGTAGACCTTATCTTTCACGTGGCCCCAAAGGAAGAAGTCGCAAGGTGTTAAATCACAAGATCTCGGTGGCCAATTGTGATCACCTCTTCGAGAGATAACACGGTCCGGAAACTTTTCCCGTAAAAGATCAATGGTTTCGTTGCTTGCGTGGCACGTAGCGCCGTCTTGTTGAAAGTACACGTTGTCCAGATCAATACCATCCAACTCCGACCATAAAAAAATCATTAATCATCGACGACCACAAAATGCTTTAGTTTTGCGAACTGTGACTGAGAGATTTCCACCATTTCTGTAGTGAATTTTAATAATTTCAATGCGTTGTTGAAGCGTGTATCGTAGTTATTTTTAGTAATGGCGTAGTTTCTACTTGTCAAATGTCAAAGAATAAAAGCTTCAAAAGTGACAGCTACCGAAATAGCGGGTCATTCACAATAACACCTCTTATTGGAAAACCCTTTACAAGTTACATTATACAATACAGCCTTATTTATTAGAATTTGCTAAACGCTCCTAAGCACCTGTATAGTTATGCAGTGTATAATTATTTATACAGCCTTTATACACCCTTCCAAAAATTCTTATTTATAAAACATTTTTACATGCATACCGAGTTATACAGGGCTTGCGTCAAAAAAGGTACTGAAATGGAGAAATCTATTACATTTGTCTGTCCGAAAAGATAAAAAAAAAACTAAACAGCTTCTGAGAAATACAAAATTCAAATACAAATAGGAAAAGGAATTTCAAAATTTAAAAGTAAAAAGAAAAAGAATGATATTTGGGACTCCTAAGAAACGGTAGTCTTATGCAAATTAAAACGAATTTTTAAAACAATTTGAAATATCTCATTTCTGCACATATTTCTTATCGAGGACACTTGTAGAATCTTGAAAATTGAAAATAAAAATGGCGATACAATCTATCTAATTTATTTAAAAATAATAAATTGTGACAGATTTTTTAAGTCAAAATGACATTTCAATACTATTCTACCTCTATACAAGCTCTATACAACGTTGAATAATTTTTATAAATAAGGTTTTTGCGTATAGAGACATTTTAAAGGGTGCATAACTTTATACACTCTTTATAATACGTTTATAAATAAGGCTGTAACTATGCAAGCTATCAAAAATAAATACATATTAAGATACGTTTGATCGTAGGTTGACTATTTTTTTTATTCTTAATGAAATTAGCAAATAGGAACTAAAATTTACCAAAATTAAAATCCCTTTTTATACCCTCCACAGGAAGGTATATTCACTTTGTCATTTGTAACTCCAAGGAAGGAGGAGTCACTTTCTGAATTGATTTAGCCATGTCCGTCTATCTGTCTGTCTGTCTGTTGAAAGCACGATAGCGCCCAAGGAATTGACATAGGCGAATGAAAGTTGGTGAAAGGACTTATGGGTTATGTCGGTCAAGTAGTTCTGGTACCACCCATACAAAATCAAAATTAGGCCCATGTGTCTCTCTGTCTGTCGTTCAATGTAATTACATAGATTTCAACGCTTGAGAACGACGTGTGAGAGACACATTTGGGCTTTCTTCAACTGAAGCCTCAGCGGCAGCAATATTCTCGACACTACGGGCACTTCTTTGTCTCATTGGCACGGGATTCAAATGTGCCTGTGGATTAAAATTTTTCCACTAGACGCTCAATTGTTGATCTGTTAGGACGATTATGACGACCATAAATTGGACGTAGCGCTCTTAACGTTGAGGCCACTGACTCCGAATTTCGGTAGTAAATTTTAATAATTTCGACTCGTTATTGGCTCGTATATCTTTCCATCATAAAATGGCAAACCTTTCTGAAGAGAAATGTCAAAAGAGCGGCAAGAAATTCGGCGTCGTTTGCTGTCCCTTTTTTTTTTTTTTTTTTGGATGCGCCAACGGATGTGGTAATCTTCTAAAGATGCGGTAGCCCGTGCTACCAACATGCACGATTCGCAAACCCGAATAATCGATGCCGGGAATACGCCTACGTACTAATCCACACCCCACACACTTCAACCACTCTCCCCGCGGGACTGCCGTTAGGTATTACTTCGCGGGGTTGGTTAGCCTTCAAGCTATTCGTGTTGTGTCACCTGCTTCTGGTGTTTCTGCGGTCTCTGAGGCTTCTGCTGTGGCTTTTCTTAGCCTTTCTATTCTCCGTAGCTCATTTTGTAGGATGGTTATAAAATTGCATAATTCCGCCCAATTTTCTTGAGACTGCAACATATGGTCGATGATTAGTGACGGGCTGGGCAAAGTATTTCTCCATGCCATGAAGCGTGGGCAATAAAATACTGCGTGCTCCGTGTCTTCATCTTTGTTTACGCATTCGGGGCAAGATGGTGAGCTGTCGTGCCCAAAACGGTGCAGATACTTGCGATAACCACCGTGGCCTGACAGGAACTGTGTAAGGTTATAGTTACAGTCTCCATGGTTACGTTCTATCCATTCCTTGATTGTCGGTATAAGTTTGTATGTCCATCTGCCTTTCGTTGTGCTATTCCAGCGAGCTTGCCACATAGCTATTGACGCTGCCTTTTCTTCGGTTTTAATCCTCTTGATTTCACTGGCATCGTATTGGTTTAAGGCTCTTTTGTTATATATCCTCAACATTTCGTCTGCAAGAATGTCGACGGGGACCATTCCAGCTATAACAAAGGCGGCCTCATCCGATATGGTTCGGAAGCCGCTGATTGTCCGTAGCGCGCAGAGCCTGTATGTTGATAATAGTCTCCTTTTGGTCTCCTTCGTCCTCAGTGCCTGCGCCCAGACTGGGGCTGCATACAGCAGAACTGATGTAACAGCTCTGGAAAGTAGGATCCTTCTTGCGTATCCAGGTCCACCAATGTTAGGCATTATGCGCGAGAGAGCTCCCTGCATTTGCGATGCTTTCTTGGCTAAATATTCCACGTGTGTTTTGAACCGTAGTCTATTGTCCAGCATTACTCCAAGGTATTTAACCGCTTCTTTGGACTTGATTATTTGGTTACCAACCTGGAAGTTGGCAAACTCTACAGTTTTTCGGCTGGTTATGAGGACAGCTTCTGTTTTATGATCAGCTAGTTCCAGGCTGGCGGTTGATAGCCACTCCTTTACCCGGGCAATTGCTTCGTTTGTAACGGATTCAATGGTACGAATCTGTTTACCTACTGTCACAACGGCGATGTCATCGGCGAATCCAATTATCGTCACTCCCTCAGGCAGCACCAACCGTAAGACTCCGTCGTACATGATGTTCCACAATAACGGCCCCAAGACCGATCCCTGTGGAACTCCGGCAGTGACTTTGTAGTATTTTTCACCTTCATCTGTATTATATCTTAACTTCCTGTTGTTGAAGTAGCTCGTCATTATACGTAGCAAGTAGTACGGTGTATCCATCCTAGCGAGGGATCTTCTAATGAAAGACCAGTTCGCGGAGTTAAAAGCATTTTTAACGTCCAATGTTACTACTGCACAGTACTCCTTTGTCCCATAGAGCCATCTTTCCCCTTCGATGGCGCCTTTTGCAATATCAACTACTGCTCGTATGGCATCAACAGTGGATCTCCTTTTTCTAAAACCAAATTGGTAATCTGAAAGGGCCCCTTTTTCGTCTGCCACTGCGAGTAATCTATTGTAGATTATCTTCTCGAGGATCTTTCCCATGGTGTCCAATAGGCATATTGGGCGATAGGACGATGGTTCTCCTGGAGGCTTCTTTCCTTTTGGTAGCAGGACCAAGTGTTGCATTTTCCACTTTTCGGGAAACGTTCCTTCTTCGAGGCACTTCTGCATCGTCGTCATAAACAGGTCTGGCCTCTTTTTTATAGCCGCTTTTATTGCCTTGTTTGGGATGCCGTCGGGTCCGGGGGCCTTGTTGTCGCCAATCTTGCTGCATGCCTCGAGCAGCTCCTCCTGGGTGATTAGTGGAATGTCATCTGTACTGACTTCTCTCACGATATTGCACATAGTAGTTGGTACTTGGGGAAAGAGATGCTCTACTATGGATTTCAGTATTATTGGACACGTTATTGGAGGAGTTCTGTAGCCCCTCAGTTGGGTTAATGTCGGCCTCCTCACAAAGACGTTTAAAACACGTGGTTTTGCTCTCCTTAATAGTTCTATTTAGTGTGCGTCTTGCCAGTCTAAGAGTGTCCAGGCATTGTTGGAAGTCTAGTCTTCTTCTTGAACGCTGAACCTTGCGTCGAGCTTGCAGACATTTTTTCCGAAGTGTCTTTATTTCCTCGTTCCACCAGTAACGTGGCGGTGCCTTCCTGCTGTTTGTTCTTCTGGGCATGGATGCATCGCACGCGGTGGTGATGGTGTTTGTGAGGCGATGTGCGAGGGTCTCCGCTGTTCCATTTCGCGTTAGGTTGCCGTTCAACATCTCTTCGAATGTTTCCTTATCGAATTTTCTGTCGTTCCATTTTGGGCCCGTAAGTTTAGGGGGTACGACTGGTTTCATCCCTCTTATTTCCTATATTGAGTATTCTTCACTGACTCTCCACTTTATGGTTCTCAGGATAGAACTACTCACAAGGGTGATGTCAATGATGGAGCCTATCCCAGCCTTCCTGTACGTATTTGCTCGACCCTTGTTGGCGATACTTGTCGATAGGGGAGCGAATGTTTCCAGTAGGGCCTGTCCTCTGGTATTCGTGAGTCTGCTGCCCCATTCCGTAGCCCACGCATTAAAGTCGCCACCTATGACCACTGGGGTTCTCCGAAGAGCGTCTGAGGTTAGATTGTCCAGCATTTGTTGGTATTCATTGGACGTTAAGCTGGGTCGGGCATAGCAACTGTAGAAATGGATCCCGTTTATTTTCGCCCGAACGAAGCCTTCTGTTTGATCGCTTGTGTCTTCGAAAGCATAGCGTCCACATATCCAAATGGCCGCCTGTTTTGCTTTGTCGCAGATCCAGTTATTGTTCCCGTCGGGACACTTATATGGTTCACTAATCATTATGACGTCCGCCCTTTCGTCCTTGGCCGTTTGTGCTAGGATGTCCTGGGCTACTCTACAGTGGTTGAGGTTTATCTGTAGTATCTTCATGGTCTCTTGCTAGTGATAGCTCTCCGAAAAACCGGGCATTTGTTACTGCCAGCTACATGCTTCGCGTCATCTGGATTGTCTCTCTTGCAGATCATACAGAATGGTTCCTTGTCACAGTTCTTTGCTATATGGCCTTCTGTCCCACATCTCCTACATAGTTTGGAGCGGTCTTCTTTGCTGTCCCTGTCGCTCTACTTTTGTAGCGTCCCTGTTGAAAACCCCTTTATAATAATGGAATTAATAGCAAATGTTTTTCTTCAATAGAAAAGGTTTTTTTATGTGATTTAAAAAGTTCCTGATATCAAAAATCTTGAAAATTGATGATTTCGATGTAAAAATTTTAGAGCTAAAAAATATTGAAAAATAAAGATTTATCTTGTAAACTGGCATCACTGCCTGGAAGAGTTTTCCAACTGAATTCGCTCAGCAATATCAACTCAAAGTGATCAATCTTGTTGGTTGCCCTCAACCAACTTCTTTAATACCTACCCCCGACACATTGCTTTCCCCGTCAAGTGACAAACTTCGCTTGGGTCACGAATTAGCGTCCTTTCTCACGATCAATTAGTTGGACCCATGTGGTTATCGGTTACCATTCGCACAGTCCTTCCATGAAATAGCACCTTTCCTGTTCTAGTGTAGTATGTCAAAAAAAAAAAACAACCGTACGTGACGAATAAAACATGATCCTGTCATATAACCGTCTAATGGCGATATTCTATTTTATGACTTGTTGAATCCTTTTCCAACTTGCTCCGCTGCCGCCTGTTGCACATTTTCCCAGCCCGAATTAGATGCAACCGGGTGAGAATATTGAAAAGACGAACGCACGGTTCGCACCTTTCATCAGACGAACAACAAAACAGAAAGAAACCAAGAAAAGAAAGAAGAAGAACACCTTCCCATTCCCATTTGCATGTTTAAGGGGGAAAAAAAGACGACTTACAAAGGAAGCACGTTTCACCTGAGAAAGGTGCACGGAGTGAAGTAATTGTTTCTGTTCTTTTATTTTTTGCCTGCTCCTCGTTGACCCAATGCAGCAGGTAAGAGTCAAAGTTGTGTCTTCTTCTTCGAGTGTTTGATGGCGGAACAGGCCGAAGCCGAACAGCGGGCATCAATCGAAAGGGTGATGATATTATATTGTGTCCTTTTTATGCGTGTATCCTTTTTTGTTCTCACTAAATCAAAGGGTTCGCTCGCTGGCGTTCCATTGTTCATCGTTAACCCACACTAATGGGCCTCTTGGTCTTGATGGTGCGCGTTTCTCTCTCTCTGTTCCTTCGTATACTTTACAGATGTGCGCGACTACTGCGTGGCCTCCACAAGGATGCAATTGAATTCTACAGGATTTCGGGAAATGATTACAAAGTTATATGTCTCTACCAGTCGCAGTCGGGGCTAAGGGGCTTCAACACCTGGCGCAAATGTTTTAACTGAAAACTCTCTGTCCACTGGCGAAGGGGTTATCCTTATATTCTTCATCTGTATCCTCTGGTAATTAAGCTGTTACGTAATTTCGAACGACGAACGTCGAAGTCGGACAGTTGCAGTTGTTTTCGATTATGTAGTCGTCGCTGTGTGTCCTTCAGATGTCACAACTTGAGTTTATCATTTGTCCCAATGCCGAGTCCTTTTGGCAGGATTAAAATAGAACAAAAAACCGACTAAGGCATATGGAAAGCATTGATGGACAAAAAATGCTTAAAAAATAATACCGTCGACCGTCGACCGTCGTAGGCGTATGACACGTGGTATGGATACACAGGATGTCTAAAAGCCAGGTGGCTTTTCTTTTACATTTTTTTTTACAATTGTCTCTGTTGTAGAGCATACTGCACGAGAAGAGAAAGCAGATAATCCCCGAAGTGTAGAGCTGCAGGTCTGCCTGTGTACCTAGGATCAGTTTTTTTTTTTTAAATGCAGATGGCTTTGGTAGTAGGTAGTTTTTTTTTATGTGTTCCTTGGAACAAAGTCTGTTGTTCATAAGTGTACGGCATTGATGGTCCTAGGACCTATTGTTGGGCTAACTTATTGGAAAACCTGACTGAGGAGTGGGACTGTACTGAAAAACTTGTTGAATGCAGAGATCGAGAAAATTGCTTGGGCAAAGTGGGTAGTAATCAAGGCGATCCTAAGCCAGTTCTTTATGAAAATGATTGCGAGGATATTTGCTAGGATTTTGATCTGAACGAACTGCGTAGAAAAAGGTGTGCAATGGATTTCTAATTCCCATAGATAAATCCGGAAACTAAATGTTGGGTCCGATGATTTGAAAAATCGCTTGGAGTACGAAGGTGTGTAATAAAAAAAAAGTTTCTGAAGCGATTTGCTATTTCAAAAAATTCTTGAACACAGTCTGAGAAAGTGTTCAGATAACATCTGCCCCCTCTTTAATTAAAGTATGAAGGTTAGAAGGTACCTACAGCAAAACTCATTGCGGACAGATCCCGGACGTTACCTGGAGACAGGACTTGTTCGACAGTTCAAGACATTGGCTCGTATGAATAAAAACTAGCATTTGCTTTGAGTAAAAGCCTTTAGAAAAGTAAACGCCCTTAGCAAATGCTTTGAATCGGTATGAATAAAAACCTAGTTTGCTAAAGTAAGTTCGGAAAAACTTCGAGCATAGCATTTACTTCGCTGTACATGTCGTCGGGTGGATGCTATCTTGTTCAATGTCCATTTTTGAAAATGTTGGGAAATCGATTTTTAAAGTTCAGATTGAAATTTTTTGTTTATATCAGAAAATTTTTGATTGGTTTTAGATTTTTTTCTGAAAGCCTTGACAATTTTGTTTAAAATACAAGTCACAGAAATTGTTTTTTTTTTTATTTTGAAATAGTTAGAAATTAAAATCAACGAGAAAGTCATTTTGGATATTGAACAAAGTTATATGGAGTCACAAAAAGTTGGTAAAATTTTTGGATATTGAACAGAAAATCTCAATATTGAACAATATAGAAAAAAGAATTGATTATGTTATATAGAACAAAAAATAGTTCTATTGTTTAAAGCTGATTTAATAAAGAATTTTGAAAGAAACAAGAAACACAACATTTATAATGTTGCAATGTTTTCTTTGGAGCGAATCAAAATCATGTGCGTTTAAGTAAAAAAACTTATTTGTTTCTCAATTCAAATATTTATTTTATCAAAAAGTTAGAAAAATACATTCTTCTTTTATGTTGAAATTGCTTTGTTCCACTTTTGGAAGTTTGCCACCTCTTGCAGATCTTGTAATTTTCGACTTTTTGAAATGCTCAGTTTGTTGTTTTTTTAAATATATGCAAAGAAGGTCACTGTTTTGGTATTCAATTTGTCAACACCCTTTAAAAGGAATCATGTTAAGGTCCAAACTAGCCTTATTGAAATTTAATATATGCATCTTCTTTTTTAAGTTGTGATATTTTAAGCTTAATTTTGTTATGTTCACTCCGTTTAGAATTCTTATCAGGGAAACGGGGTTATGAACTTCTAAGTTCTTGATGTATTTCTCTATTCCACTGTGAACCGCATCAACTTCTTGCACTTGCGAATGGCCAGGTTCAGAGTATTTGTGTGTTATTATTTCTATGTTTTTATTAGCAAAAGGCATTAAATATTCGCTCGCGATCTTCATCCAAAATTTTTTTTATAACAGTCATGACTGCAAGTAATGTTGCAACTATTTTGGGATACTGCAACAATTCTGCAATTTGCCCTGAACTCTCAGTAGTTTCTGATTCAATATCACCAGGCATTTTTTTTAGAACTTCGTTATTGTTAACACTGACATATAAAATTTTGTTAAAATCAATCCTAAAAATGTGGGGAAAAATTTTTTCTGACTTACATTAAGGGATCGATTGTAGCAATGTTATCTGGGGTAGATAAATCAATATCATTCAAAACCCTGTTCCTCTCTTGGCTCGAAACAGCTCAGAGAATTTCATCCGGTAAGTACTGATAAAAATGTCAAATGCGAAAAATTGACAGGAAACAAATTCAAAATTCGTTTTGAAAATCAATTCTACACAAAAAAAAAATATCTGAAAATAAAGAAAATTCAGTGGTGGTCGAATGTTCTCCTAGAACGTTTCATAAGTTGCAAAAAGGTATGTGGTGATATGGATTAGATTTCAAAGATGTAAGTGGCTCAAAGTAGCTCGAAGTGTATCCACGTACTTTGGAGTATATATTTTTAGTTTCTGAGAGAGTTTCGCTCAATTTTTCGAGTTTGACATATTTTTAGTGCTTTGGTCGTGAAAGTACTTGAATGGGCCTATTTTGTAAAAATATACTGACAATTGTTCAATGTAATACAAAAAATATGAAAAGTAGTTTATTGAACAAAAATGACATGCCAAATCGTTAAAAAGTCGTCCTATTGAACAAAAT
This sequence comes from Cheilosia variabilis, assembly GCA_951230905.1. Taxonomy (NCBI): domain Eukaryota; kingdom Metazoa; phylum Arthropoda; class Insecta; order Diptera; family Syrphidae; genus Cheilosia; species Cheilosia variabilis. The sequence continues at coordinate 121,315,359 of OX579676.1, read as the reverse complement.
AGTTTTCTGTAACTTGAAAACTAAAAGAGATAGAACAAAATGGTTTGCGCCAAACGAAAGAGCGTCCCAAAATTATGAAGACTGTATACCTAGCTCAATTTCGTAAAAAATGGCCTTTTGAACAAGATAGCATCCAGCCGACGATGTCCTTGCCTTGCAATTTCTGTCAAACTTGACAAGTGACAACTGCCCGGTGGTTCGTTTAGTTTGAATTTATTTTCAAAATTTTGTGGGAAAATTATCAAAAGCAATCTATAACTCCAATTGGACCTGGAAACATAAATCTTATATTATATCTTATATTTGATTTCTTCAAGAATACGGAACTACCAATGACATGTCAAACGAGCTATTCAGCTTTTCGGAACAATAAAGAAGAAGAAGCTTAGGAGGATCATACTTCTCTGAGGATCTGATCGTATTGAGTCTAAACTATTTGCGATCAAATCCACTCCTCCAAAGACAAGGCGTCAACCGGAGGTGCAAATTTTATCAGTCTTCTCCAACTTTGACTTTATGGTCGCTACAGAACTTGAATGGAGCATCGAAATATTCCTACTACTATTTCGTGTTTATTTACGGTGCGGGGTATATCCCATCAATCTTCGATGTCAATCATTAAGGTATATATGGCTTTAATCACCTATTTTGCTCTGTTCCAGTGTACTGGACTGTCTAAAGCTATACTGTCTAAAGCTATAGACGAACTATAGGTTTCGGTAACCCGCAGTCTTAAAAAAAAAAAAAACATATGAACTATCACTCGGAAGTGCAAACTTCATCGTTCGGCTTTAACTTTAGATTAATTTCGTCTGTCAATCGCCTCACAACAAAGTAGGCCGATCGGGCCCTCTGTCTCAACGCCGATACTACCAGGGTTGCCAGAAGTTTGTTGGCTTTAGGCGCCCAAACCTTGAAAACATGTAGCCCAATATCGTTGCCCTGAAAGTAGCCCAAATAAAAGTCGATTCTTGTATTTTATTATGAAACATTTATTTTTATTTAACGAAAACAAAACAAAATATCACAATGACTTGCTTATAAATTAAAGATCTTGAACATTTTGTAGGTATACCTATATATTATATTATGATATGTAGAAAAAACTTAAATAAAAAAATCACAAAGATATGATAGCTATTTTCGGTTAATATTCATCCTCATCATCATCACTAGCCCCTGCATAAATGTCTGACGTAAATTTGCTTATCATTTCTGATGTTTTTGCAACATACATTTTTTACTGTTGAATCGACGCGTAAAGCTTCAAGAGACTCCGTCGACAATCTGTTTCGGGTTTTGGTCTTTATGGAATTCATAAAAGAAAACGCTCGTTCTACTACAGCATTGCTTACTGGAAGTGTCAGTAATTGGATGGCAAACAAACTTAAATCTTTAAAAATTACTTAAGTCCAAAAATGTTCTGGATTTTGTGGTATCTCGAGAGGAAACACAACTTTCCAGTCAAATATACTAACAATTTATTCCATTGATCCTCCAAAAGTTCAATGTAGGATGTGTTTCTCTTGTCCTGTGGAAGCATTTCAATCGGAAGATCTTTGAAGCTCCGAAGTATAACGAAAAATGCGGGTTCGTTGGAAAATGTTCTTTTTTTAGTTTTGTGAATGAATAAAACAATTAAAAATAACAAAGCAGAAAATACAACGATATGTAGCCCAAAATTGCGTTGGGCGCTCATGGAAGAATTTGTATCGTTTTTTAAGTAAAAAGATAGCCCAAAATACGATAAAGCGCCCAATCTGGCAACGCTGGATACTACATGCAAATTTGTAATGAAAGTAAACTTGGTCGTTTGAAATTTATTTCGGTTTCCGCTGTAAAACAGTAGCGCTCTGTATTTTTGGAACATGCGTGAAGTTGGCTACTAGCAGTCCATTCCATATATATTTATAAAAAGTCAATGTCAATGATTTGTTTGCTCGAAGAAGAATGGCGGCTTGCAATTTTAAAAATATCAAATGTGAGTTATTAAACATGAATTTCAATATCCAATAAATTAAATAAAGTTTCTCTGCATTCAGTTTCTCTGATTCTCCCGATTTTATCTCAATCTCCCGAAATTTTCTGTGAAACCTCCCGATTTGTTGAGAAATATTTCTGTCGACCAAACGACATTTTTTCAGGCAGCTTTATACAGGGTGTCCGCCGGGAAGGTATACTACTGTTGTTTGTTTATAATTTTTGATTGAATGAAAGATAATGGATCTTATATAGATAAATGTTTTATTTAATGTCGGCAATTATGTATGGAATACAATATCAGGTAAATGTCCGCCTCTGTTAGTCTCACAAATGCGAGCCACATTTTTCATTACATTCTCACACATTTCACGCGGTATTTCATTAATATCATCACGAATATTTTGTTTGAGTTGCTCAAGCGTTTCTGGTTTGTTTGCATAAACCTTGCTTTTCAGATATCCCCACAAAAAGAAGACCGGAGCAGTCAAATCAGGCGACCGTGGAGGCCAATCGACATCACCATTTCTTGAAATATCTTGTTGTGGAAAGAGGTCTAGCAGTAATTCCATTGCAATCCTGGCTGTATGCGATGTGGCACCGTCTTGTTGATACCACATGTTAATCAAGCCCAAATCATGAAGTTGTGGCCTTAAAAAGTTTTCAATCATATCACGATATCGCTCCCCATTCACAGTTACCGTTACGCCGTTTTCATTTTCAAAGAAATAAGGTCCAATGATTCCTCCTGACCAAATTGCACACCAGACTGTAACTTTTAGTGGATTCAAAGGTGACTGATGAATAATTTGAGGGTTTTCCATTGCCCAGAACCGACTACTCCGTTTATTCACATATCCATTCAAATGAAAATGTGCCTCCCAAAAATTTCACGTAACTTTGTCATCGTCACAGTAATCGATGATTGATTTTGATAAAATGTTTTAACGATTAAAACACGTTGGTTTATCGAATATTTTTCCATAATAAATTTGCCACGTGCTTACTACACGACTGCCAAATATGAACTGTCAAGACTAATGTTTACCAAAATGGCGGCAAAACAGAGTAGTATACCTTCCCGGCGGACACCCTGTACGTAGGTATTCAAGTTCCTAAAAGACTGCCATGGTTTTGGTGAAAGCTTTAACGATGTTGTCACATTTTGTTTAGTCTTTCTACTGACGATTGAGTTTCGCGTAGTTTTCGACCTGAGGTATGTACTTTCAAACTCTCTCTTCATTTATCCCACGAAGCTTGGTAATTTTTCCCTTTTTTCCCTTTTCACCATACTCAAATTCCATTTTAAAATTCCACGATACTTTTTTGCATCAAAATCCAGTTTTTAATATAAAATTTGTATTACACGGAAAGAAAATCACGTTAAATTAACCTTTAGTATAAAAACCGCAGTTTGTAACGCTGCTACGATTATTATTTTTTGGTACTAGAAAATTTTGATAAAAGACGATTTACATGAGCTGTTTTATGGACATTCAGTGTGTTGGTGAAATGCACGTGTTTTGATAGAATTTCAGCAAAAAATTTTTGTTTGAATGTTTTTTTGTTAGATTTCTGAAATTCCCACGATTGGTGCTTTTTCCCTTTATCCCACTGAAGGCTTTTCTGCTTTGCTTTGAAATAGGTTTAATTTGTTTCGATTCCAGCTTTAGGAGAAAATACGTGCTGTCGTCTTTTTATTTCACCAATGCTTGGCGAATCAAAAGGACTAGAAGGTTCTTTCAAACAGCTGCGTGTAGTTCGACTGTACTTAATTTTCCAACCAAAACATTTCAAGCTCAGTGACAATGGCATATGTGAACTATACGTGCACTCACAAAACTGTCCCTACTCCCATTTCAGTGCACCGAACAGGAGAAGTCAACACCAACCAGTTGAATGTCCAAATAGAGCCATCTGTAGCTGCATGCCACCACTTAAAATGATACCAATCGAGCAATTCAATTGGCAGATAACCAAATCATATCTATCTCTGGCGTCTCTTTATCCCAATCCATGACGTCTGTGGATATTTTTAGCAACAAAAAAAAACGAAATAGTACCACGCACACCTTGCGTCTGCTCAAACAAAGCAGACCACACAATCCAACTGTTGCTGCAGCCCAATTGGCAACGCGTCTATCAGGTAGGCAGCGCTTTCTTAAATTCTATTCCATTTTCTAAACTGGCGATGCTTATCTATCTGTAGCTGATCCATGAAATTGTCTACGGTTTCGCTGCACCTACAGAGCGTTTTTCGGGTATACCTACCTGCACTCGTCCTCTAATACTCGAAAATCGGTCTGCCGATGATAATCTCCTGCTGTACGAGCGGGGACCGACCGACGCACAGCCTGTTGCACACTCTCACACAGGCCATACACCGTCTTATCAGCGTCGGATTTGGTTCTTCGCCCACCTCCTGCCTGCTTTTTACCACGACTTCCACAAATGGCTACAAAACACTCGATACCTTGTCCCTGGGTATTCATCGGATTCGTTTGTCTTCGTCTTATTGTTTTTGCGTATAGATTTTTAAGCAAACATCTGCCTTATGGGGAAAAAATCGAGAACAAAAAATTAAAACATAATCCCCGAGCTGAGGACTAGAGAAGATGCGTAGGGCGAGCAAAAAAAAAGTCATCATCATCACGACAACAATGTCAAGGTCAACCTAGGAGCGTCCTCTGTATGGATGTCCTTCGGAGCGAATACATTTCTGATTGGGTGTACTTAAGATGAATGGCAGATGGCACGGTTACTTAAGTGACGCGTGCTGCACGCTTGGGCTGTGATTTCGCTTTTTCTTTTTTAATATCTCTGTCCCATCAGATGAAATTGTTATAAATTGCAGTTACCCACATATCCAGTGCGATGCGACGTCTGAGCTCTGAGTACCCACATCACGTGTGGAGATGGAGACATTTAATTAAAAGGGTTTTTGCATAAATATGAGGGAGATTAGTGCCGCCGACGACGTACAGCTGCGCGCATACCTACCTTCTACCTATCTTAGTCATTTCGACAGCAATTGCTGCAAATTTCTGGTGCAATTTTGTGTCAATTGTCAGTTGTTTGCACAAATGTCACATTGCGTTGTCTCTGTCGGGGGAATATGGATTAGGTGCAGTGGTGAAAAGGGTTTGCTTTGTTATTTTAGGTGCGCGCTGTTCTTATCTATTGTCAAACGTAACCTAGTTTCGATCGATCTATCTATGGGATAGATTGGCCAGAGGGATTACGAATCCTTTTGTTGCGTATGCAAACAATGAGTTTTCGATAAAGGATTGGCTTTGGTTGTAAGACGGCGCAATATGCTTCTGTGAAAGGAAAAGTTTGACAACTGCCAAGGTTTTGTGTTTAATAAACCGGCTTAGAGCGGTGCTAAAGGTAAACTCCAGCTGGCGGCTAAGACGATTTTGGTTGGTAAAAGGATTTTTATAATGATATTGAAGGATGCCAATGATGGGGGTAGAATGAGAACTTCACTACGAGACGCAGTAGGTACCAGCCTTGATAGAAGGGGATTAGATTAGATTAGATTGTAGAGCGGGAGAGCCTTCAAGGGGGGCTCTGGCACTGCAGCTTCTATTGTGCCTACCCTGGTAGATTCCTAGAGCCATCTTTTCACTCCAGAGGCAGTCAGGAAGACAAGAATCTTCTCTGGGTGTATGTCAGAAAGGGTTACTGAATTGACAATTTCATCGCCAAGGATGCTTTTTCTGAGACGACATAGAACCGGACATTCTGTGAGTATGTGAAGAGAGGATTCATCACTCCCAAGACAAAGTCTGCAAATACGATCCGGTGAGACGCCAATGGGTGGAGATGTTTTTTCACGAGACCATGGCCGCTGATTATTCCTGTTAGGATTTTCAGGTTATTTTTGTCCAGATTAATCAGGAAGAGCGATTTTCTGGGGGAGAATTTGGAGAAAAATTGTCTGGTGCAGTTCTGCCCAGTTGTACTGTGCCAGATCTCATTTGACTCGGTACGAGAAAGAAGGGGATGTTCTCTACGCAATTATTTTGGTGAACTAATGCATTTAACATCAAGAAACACTCACTGATTGTAAAATCACTTATAGCCATAACAAACATATTCAAGGCTCAATATTTAAGGCTAAGATTGGTACGGAGTAATTCCCCCAACAGGCAGTCTTTGGTATCACTCCACCAGTCCGCAAGTCTTTTCTCACACTCAGCTTTAGCGATTTTATCCACACTTTTGCTGTTGTCTATAGGGAACAGTGCCGCTGAGGTCAACTCCGGGCCATAGTCTTAAGTCTTTGAATGTTGTCAATTTCCTTCTCAAGATTTGGCAGTAAATGTCAAGTATTACAGCCGCCCACTGAAATAGTTTGCTCAAGCGAAAAGGCGAATAAGCCCTAAATGAAGGTCCAAGAGAGGCACCTTTCCAGATTTGTGGGTTCTGTTATGTAGCTCTTGATCATTCGGAGGGAGATTTTATAAATTTAGTTTGAGAAGGTTGAATGGGATTAGATGACTTGTTTATAGAAAGTTTTTCACGCTAGCAGCTTTCGGGAAAACACATCTGGGGTCAGATTCCGTATATCAACGATCGTCTAAACTAAAAGATATCGTTTTTGAAACTTTGATCGCCAAATAAGTCATATTCTGCTCGAATTTTTTTAGGCAAACGTCAACTCTCATTATATTTTTCGAAAATGAACTGGATTAAGGTCTAGGCTTGTAGTTTTAGCATTTATTTGCTTGTTTTTGAGGTCTATCGCTTCGACGATATCTAATCGTCTGAAAAATTACGGAATGAGCCCTGGTAAACGTCGTGTGCACGTGTCGAAGTTAGCTACCCTTTTGAAAGTTAAGTTTTTGTGAGCAATTTCCACCCACATGACTTAAGGCGCCTTATATCAGTGTCTGGAATTTTTGAATCATGACAACGAGCGGGTCTCAGTGCTGCGCTCTAAGAAACACAAGCTATGAACTAGGTTTCGTACTAAACAAGACTGCAGATAAATATTTAAGTCAGATTGACTTATGGTACTTTAGCATTATAATTTGTTCACTGAATTTTTGTTTCCTTAATTTTAAAGTTTTTTTTGAAATCTAAATGAAATACAAAACAAATAATGAACTCTTTTAAAAATACCTACAGAACCTTTATATATTTTTGTATACAAAATAATTTATGATGAACTTCGTCTTAAAATCCAGGGTTGTCGTCGGTGAGCGCTCAGTTGCGTCAACTTTTTATTTTTATTCAGGATTGAGTTTGTTGGTAAGAGTATCACTATTCAGTTGGAATGTTGCTATGCTAAACCTTAAATTTTTTTATTCTACTAATGTTACTTAATTCAAATTTCTTCCACAATACAAAAATACAAAAATTAGCAGCCATTTTTCAGCGACAATAATAATGTGACAGCTGAGAGCTTGTGTTTTAAAAGTTCACAATGAAAAGATAAGCTGCTTCTCGAAAACCATTTTGGTCGGCCATCTTGCTATCGTGGTATTAATTATGGGAAAGTTCACAATAGGTTCGTTCGTGTACTTTCAGCATAGAAAAATTTAAAATGTCAAATATCAAAAATAGAGAGAGAAATCTCTCAATTTCAAGAAAAGTACGTGACCGGTTTTTTTTTTTTAAAAAGTTTAAGAAATGTCATTTTGACATTATCGTAAAATGCAGCATCTACAAAATAAGTTTGAATTGAATTTTTTATAAGCTAAATACCTATTAAGCTTACCATTTTGAATGCGCTGATATGATCTAGGAGAACATTCAATTACAACTTCATCCTCCGACATCGTTGAAGACTAAAATAAATTATCAAACTTTTAAGCTGTCGGTTTTCATTTTTTCATTTTTCAGTAAGTCGAAATTCGGGGCATTCGCACAGTTTCTTAGCAAATTTTTAATCATTTTACATTTGCAAAAAAGTACCCGAACGACATTTGATATTTTTCTATCGATGGCTTGCGAAAATTCGCTTCGTTATAAAACAAAATGGCTTTCGGAAACGATGAACGGACAATTATTTATTTGTTTCCTATAACTGATCGATGAATTGTTGGTTTAATTTACTGACACTTATTCATGGTTGCCACTTTTATTAAAAAAAAAATTCCCTGACTTTCCCTGACCAGTTTTGAAGTTTTCCCTGACTAAATTTTGGAAATATACAAAAAAAAAAAAACAACGCATTTAAACACTAGTCCTTGAGATCAATATGTTATATATATAGTAAGGGCTTATTTATTTGTTTGAAACAAGTGGGAGTGCTCAGGCGCATTGATTTTTATATTTTTGCGTAAAGGTGTGGGTAGACTTCAGAGCTCGACATAAAGAATTTTTTTAAATTATATAAAAACAAAATTACAGAGTGAATTTTCCCTGACTGTTTTCAAAATTCCCTGACTTTCCCTGACAAAATTTTCGTTCCCTGACTATCCCTGACTTTCCAGTCCAGTGGCAACCATATTATTACTAGGTACTCGCATTTCACATGTTTTGAATCGGAAATAGAAAAGTTTTCAAGTCATTGCAGAATTGTTGGTCGCCTGAACTTGTGTTTTTCCGTTGTACGTACATATCTGTAATTATATGTAGAATATTCATGACACTTTAGGCGTCTAATTTGTGATCTCATTCTTACGCCTTTAATAGCATTAATAAAGGGATCTCTCTGTCCCGTCTCGTGCAAAAATGCGCGTGCGTGATGTTGTAAATGCAACTTGATAATTCGGTGACTCTTAAAATTAGTTTGTTATGAAAAATATTAGTTAAATGAATAGAAATTCTTGCTAAAAATTAATTATTGTAGCTCATTATGGGTTTTAATTATTCATATATAATTTTTGAACCACATTTTGAGTTTTTTTTACAAGAATCCCTTTTAAACTTTAAGGTACTTAAATTTAAAACAAAGAGCCATAGCGCCATAACAAATTTTAGTCTCGACCGTGAACTACTAGAATTTAAAGTCGAAACGAAAAATATTTATTGGTAAGGTTCATTGTCATTAGGCCTTAGCAATAAACATTTTTAGCCTCGACTCTAAATTTTCAGTTATGAGCTTTTGTAAATTTAAAGTCCAGACTAAAAATGTTTATTGCTAACGCCCATTATATTTGCAAACTATGAGCTATTTTTTAAATATTTTGACAGAAGTTCCCTATAACCGGAAGTCCTAATAACAACCAGTCAAGTTGTTATGCTGCAGTTCAGACTTCAGATGGTAAACACAACAATTCACCGAAAAGAAAATTTCAAACTAACTTTTGCTTACCTACTTGTTCTTAAGATATAATTTAAAAAAAAAAAACTGGGGAAAATGTCAGAGTTACTACACATTTTATATTCCAGATCCGATTCGATATATCCTACCTACATTGGGCCTAACTAGTAAATTTCTTTAAAGCCTGTGGACTCGCGGTTTTAATCGAATGTAATCGCTATCGGTACACAAAGGGCCTTACCAATAATCATTTTCAACCTTCAGTTAATATATTTTGTAGGTCACAATATGCAATTTTTTATGCAAAATTTCGCTATTTTAAGTTTGAAAAAGTTAGCCTGGACACTAGAAATGATTATTAGTATCGCGGAAAGTCTTTATTTACAGCTTTTAATCAAAAATGACAGAAAAAGTGAAAATTAGAAAAATAACGAGTAACGAGCAGTTCCTCTCTTGTCTGATAAATATGTCAAATGCACAAAGTTCAAAAGAAACAAATTCAAAATCCCTCTTAAAAGTCAATTCCACACAACAAAAAAATATATTTCGTTTTATCTTCGTAAGTGGCTTAAGTAGCTCGAAGTCTATATACCTACATGTACTTTGGATGGAATATACTTTTCGCTCTTTGAGAGAGTTTCGCTCGTTTTTTTCGAGTTTGACAGATTTCTAGTGCTTCGCTCGGAGAGTACCTACGCGAATAGACCCAATATAATAGGCAACATTTTACGAGCTCACAATGACAACATTTTAAAAGATTACCCATTGTAAAATTTCGTAAAATGTAACCTAGACAAAAAATGATTATAAGTACCGCGCTTTGTGTTTTTCATCACTTCCTCATCGCTGTTTGTAGGCAGAATTTGGGTTGTCATACATTTTCAGCGCCAAATCGAAATCGACTACAGTATTTCCATCAAAGTCTTCCTCTGGAACTTGTGAATTCCATTATAATTAACAGCCGAGTTTATCCCACCTTAACTATTAAACCACGATCCACGACCGTCGACCTTTCTGATAGCCATTTGGTACTCGTAGTGCTGCCAATTCCCTGTAACGCTAATAAGCTGCTATTTTAATTTTAATCATTTTAATTCCCAGAAAACGGTGAGTAAATATCCTGGAGCACATGTACTTAGAAAAATTATCGATTTATCTGCTCGAATCCGGCAGACAATATTTGTACGTCCATTTATTCTAATCTTTAGGAAAACCTTAAGCCTAGTTTTTCAAAAGAAGACACGCATACAATTTCGAAGTAAAAAACAAAAGTCCGAATATCCACATTTTCAAAAATTGGCAATTCAGTCAACAATTGGAAACTTATTGTATAGTAGCAACTAATAGGAATTTTTTTAACTTCACTTTAAGTCACAATATATATTTTCATGTTGGAAATTTAGCTTTTTGTAAGTTTGTTAAACTTAAAGTAAATATTTAAAATGACGGGATATAGCTTTTTTTAAAGGTCTTACAAAATCAACCAAGTACCAGACTCAGTTTGTCAAAAGCTTCTTTATTTTTGGCTTCCAAAGTCTACTTTTAGGGTAGCTAAATTTTAAAAACCTTGACATATCCGCAGTTAAATCTAGGATGACAGCACTACAACTTTGCATGCGGTGTTTGCACTAAAGCCTTGTGGTTTTTAAAGCGAAACTCGTCAAGCTGTACTACGATGAAACGAAAATGCGACATGAAACGGCAGGGTGCGAGGTAGCTCGAGCATAAGGGTGGCTCTGACTCTGAGTAGGGAACAAAACGAAAGGGGGAAGTGCGCGTGGCTCAGCACATGCAACAGTGGAATGAGGCCACGTAAAAGACCTGAGGCTGACTTTTGTTTCTGTTCAAATTGAATTGATGGCGTTGTGCGCAAGGACGAAGACAGATGGACCGTATGCTGCACATGTCTGATGTTCATCTATTTGTCTTTGGGAAACGTCTTCAAACGTCACTAGTCCCGTTCCCGTTCCTGATTGTTTTCGCCATTACAATGCTCGGATTGTTCGCCTTGGCAAATATTATCTACAATATATTTCTCGAAACATATTTCTATTGCAATGATAAAATTGCTCCTCTCTCAAAATTTGAACAAGCCTTTCTCAGAAATTCACTGCGAAGATAGCCCTTTCATGCAACAGACGATCACTATCTCTGCAATTTATCAACTCCTCGTCCAGCAGAGAGAGTTTCCTATTCATTGCATCTTCCTTTCACCTTTCAAGGATATGCCATGGATTTTATTTCAAAACTAACACCAGGTCATACAAAGATCTCCTGCTGATGAACAAAACGCTCATCGTTCGCAATCTGCTACCTTCTGACAATTGTGTAAGATACCGCTCAAAATCTGTATCCTCCTAGCGAGCTCTGATCTTCTAGGAATTCCATCACTGTACGCATGTCCTTTTGTTCAGCCTCATCTAACAAGAATCTCACATAAAAGACTCCTTGCCCAGGACAGCGCACAAAAACCGATGTTTACCATCATTTTTGGTCATTTTGTTGCTTCTTCTAAGGAACCTCGTGTCCGCCTGTGCTGCACTCTGATTGATATCGATCCTTGGTCATTATAAATATCCTCCCATCATCAAGATGTAAGAACGTCTGCGCAAGACGATACTTTTATTGAGATGCAATGTGAAATGAATATCCTCGGACAATGGGCCGACAACAAAAGGACGACAACGTGATGTTGCATCCTTGGGTGAATTCGAACAAATGGCGAACGGTAGGCATCGGTTGTTTTTGGCGAGTTTGTTATCCTTATTATTTATGGATCAACTGTTAGATGCGTCTAATGAATTCAGAGTGATTTCTGTGGTTGTGTTATCGTGTTTAATGCGGTTTTAAGTATCTATAACATAATGGTGGACGAGGAAAGATGTCCTCATTAGGGAAGGAGATATCGCTGGGGGATATACGTTATGCATCCTTGTTATACTGTCGTTCATCTTTTCCTTATTAAATCTGACAGCTTGATTGAAATGAATATTTCCAAAGGTGGAAACGATTTTGAATGCGGTATGTAGATCCGTGGTCGATCTAGATACCTAACGGATAACTGTCAGCTTCAATGTACTACATTGGATCACGATAAGTGGGCCTGTGGCTTTCATCTGTTTCATCTCTAGACCGGAATGGGACAGTTTTACTTGCCTTGTGATTGACCCCGATAAAATGTCTACGAAGTCAATCTCTGGTTTAACAAACGGAAAGAAGAACTCATCAGCAAAATTTTACGATTTTCCAGAAATTTGAATAGAATTATATACAATATTTTTAATCTATACCTATATATTTTTTTATTTTAGCAATAGATTTTTTTAGTTACAACAGATACTGCTACGAGAGAGTGCTGTAGTTTTTCCAGCACTTTTCGGATCGAAAATCTAATCAAAACCAAGAGAACTCATAGTTTTATGACCTCTAATCTTTTTTAGATTTGATTTTAAAATATCTTGTTCAAATAAACCGTTTCAGACCTTTCCAGAACTATTTTCAGAATTCAACTTCCGTTTTTTTTTTTAACGAAGCCTTGTAATTAGTCAGGCTTAGTTTATGAGAATGCATTGCTTAGTTCCTCGAGGATTGCTCAAGAACAGCAATCAAAACCTATGCAAACTCATTGGAAAATGTTTCTTGATAACCTTTTTGGGTATTTTTTAACTTTTCAAAACTCTTATATGATCTTCTCAGAACATCGTTCTTAATTCTTGTTGCGCCGTACTAATAACAAATTTTAGTCTCGACTTTGAATTTATGGAAGCTCACAATTGCGAAATTTGTATGGAAATTAAAGCAACCGTGAACTACTAAAATTTAGAGTTGAAACTAAAAATGGTTATTGTTAAGGCCCATTGTAAATAAAACGTTTGAAACATAAAGAAGAAAATTTTTGAGGGCGATTGTAAAGTGTCATTAATTTTTCCGCTTCGAAAGTAAAGCTAAATAAAACACACACAGCGATACATTTTTGATGAAAATTTTATTTCGTTTAAAGTCCGGGCTTTAAGTGTGACCATTAAGTGTGAAATACAATATCATTCAAATGGCTGCCTCGGGAAGACTCGCAGCATGCGATTCTGTTGAGGTAATTTTTTACCAGTTTTTCGCACATTTCGGGCGGTCTTAACTTGAGTAATATTGGTTTTTAATGCGTCTAACGTTCGGGGATTATTCGCGTGTAGCCCCACAGCAAAAAATCGAACGGTGTCAAATCGCATGATCTTGGTGGCCAATTTAATAATTTTAACGCGTGGTTTGATTATTTGGTGATCCATTATCGCAAATGGCAAACATTCAACTAATATTATGACACTTCAAATGACAGCTGAGCTTGACAGGTGTCAAATGCCAGCGCCAACTTGAAACCACGAAATGAATGACCCTGTAGTTATATTTTTCATAACTTTAATTGAAACTAATGGGAACTTTTAAGCTACCTTTATAGTCAACATTCTGTTGGCTCTAAATTTTTAGGCATACGCTCAAAAATTGGCTCCGACTGAGTGATTTTTGCTCGGTTAAAAAAAAAATGGGTTAAAATTAACTAAGCCTCTGTTAAAAAAAATAGTATTCGCTTTTAAAAGCTAGGTTAAATGCATACTCTTAAAAAAACACACTCTATCAGTTGTTATCAACCAAGTTTTATTTTGGTTTTTACGACCGATCATATTTGGAGAGGAAATCTATAAATTTATTGTTATTATCGGCTCCTTAAACAAGTTGAGTCGGTTATTTTTAAATTTTAACACGCTTACTCTGTAGGAGCTATATTAACAATATTGCTTAGTAGTTCTTAATCGAAAGTTGCTTGATTAAATTTAAATGATATTTCTGCGTGTAGAATTCGTGTCACAATGTTTTCAAACATATTAACCGTATTTCATATTGAAAAGAGTCAGCAATCACCAAAATCTTTTTTTTTATTGTTAAATTGGTGACTAGCCTGTGATTTTTTTTCGTTTTGATTTTTTTAAACGTAGGTTCCTTGTTTTATAAGATTTTTTAAGGTACTTTGAGCTCATGGAAATGATAGGTTTTCCTTTTATGTAATCTTTTTGTTTCTAACCATTGTTGGGCTTGGCAATAACAAACTTTTAATTTTTTTTACTAGAAGGTATTGTAGATTTTTCGAAAACTCTCATCTCAATTCATAGAAACTCAGTCATATATCACCCTTTTTTTAGATTAGCTATAAAAATATGTTCATATATATTTTTTTTTTAGTTTCTCGAGGACCTCGCAAAACTTAAACAATAAGAGGTCGGGAAGACTCTTACAAAATATTTGTGTAAGTACTCACTTTCGAGGAACTATTTTTTCGGACGTCAAACACATGTCCCCAGTTTGGTTTCTAAAACTTGCAATAGAATCCGTGTTATCTTTTTGGGTAGCTACTCTTAATTCAGTGAAATATTTAACCATTGACTTATAATTTTATTGAACTTTGAAAAAATATTTTTCCAATCAAATCAGGATAAGAGTTGGAACTTCCTATATTTGAAGATATGAACAGGGTGGGCCAAATACAAGTTTCTTTTTAAAAATGCATTAAAACGAACAAAATTTAATTTTTTCCATGTATTGTGGCTTTATTAGTAAGAGAAAACATTCCCATTAATTATGGAACACAATCTCATTCAAGTGGCTGCCTCGCCTGGCTTCGCAGTAGCGCATTCTGTCACTCCAATTTTCCAAGACCTTCGGGCTGTAGCTCACGGATTGCTTGGATAGTCTTGGCCTTCTCGTCTGTGCGCACCGTACGACGACGGAAACCATAAGTGTTGTCCCAGTCTCACGAACTTTTTGAACAAACTTTCGTACAGCAGGCGCATTGGGTGCTTCATTTTGGGCAAAAACTTCTTTTAAAAAAACGCATGGTTTGGGCTATGCAGCACTCACCTTGGAAATAAGTTTTCAATATTTCCCAACGTTGTTCAAGCGTAAAGCGACTCATTTCGTTCCGCGGAGGAATGATACTGACTTGCTGTCAAGTTTTCGAGCGATATCACTTTCACAAAGCGACGTAAGGCCAAATTTCGAGATTTGGCCTTATGACGCTTGGCCTTATGTCGCGGCACCGGTCCACCCTTTACTTATATCAAAAATGGCATTCGTTGATTTCTTGTTTAGTTCATCGAGATTGGTGCGAAATGAAGAAAACAAAGCCGCCGCAGCGAAGAGTGATATAAATTATTCTGTGCTGGGTACGAAAACACTTTCATATCGAAGGCTCCTGATCAGCTTACTTGGCACTGTAGGACTAACCTGGGTGGCTTTAGAAAACAAACACGGAGAAAACATCGCTGGACATCATCGCGGCGCATTTCCTTATTAAGTTGAGTATTTCCAAAAAAAATGTCTGCTAGAGCAATAAAAACGAGGAAGCATAAATTATGTGCTAAAAGTTTTATTTAGTGGTCCCGCTTTATAGTTATCATGTTATCCGCCACTCTTTGTATAGTAACCTTCTCAGAGATTTTCATGAAATAAAAACAAAGACCTCTATGGATTTTCAACACCAGGAGACAAATCCCGTCTTCCGTGAACAGGCGGTACGTGACGGAATTTGTTTTTGTTTCACATGAAAAATAAACTTTATTCAGTGACCGTATAGCTCGTGGCGATTCGACCCCAGCTCTATTAGTGATATCCCAATGATCGAAAAGGTCAGCATTCTGTAAGGCGAAACGATCAAACGTTTTCGTGCGCACGAAGAAATTTGCTTGTGTAACATATGGCAAATCATTCGTCCGAGCAAAAACGTTTGATCGTTTCGCCTTACAGAACGCCGACCCTGGTCTAAACCCATCCTAAACTTGAAGAGCATACTTAACTCATCATAACTAACTATACGCAATAAACTAAGTATTAAATAGACCGTCAGCTCTTACAACTTAAGAGAATTTGCCTACAAGCTGTTTTCCGTGTTTCTATGTGGCAAAGTATGTGTGCCATGTTAAAGTAGATTAGCCGCACGCATACTCTCGCACATAGGAACCTGACAGTTGCCTGACAGTTCATTCTGTGGTAACATTGAAATAAATTCAAATAATTCAAATAACTGCCCGTTATCGGGACGTGTTAAGAAAACGGTGGGAATGGTGTGGTGAATTTAGTACCAAATTCTATTAAAACGCATAGGTAAGCTAGGTATACGTATTAAGATTTCTTTCATTTTACCTAGATAATCTATATATTATATATATATATACGGGATGTTTTCATATTTGTTGTAAAAAATCAAATCGATAAACTATATGAATCATTGACAAAAAAAAAAAAAACGCTTTTTAATATAAAAAAATATTTGATTACTAATGATTATGAATCGTATATATTAAAAGCAAATAAATTGTAAGCAGCAAAACTTAAATGCGTGAGATATTAAGGTACAAATCAGTAAACATGTTTATTTCCAATTTTGCTTAAATACATTTTGAGTTTCGTTCTTTCCTGTAAATTTTAAAGAAAATAAATTTTCGTTGATTGTGTCTACTAGACTTTTTATTTTTATTATAAATGAACATTATTCATATTCTCGGCTGACGCAATTGATTTCAAATGTAATTTCATTAATTGTGTCAATTGTTCCAAATTTTCTAATAATTTTTTTTTTTTTAATGAACGGAATCTTCATGAAAAGATTATAACTAAAAACTCATACTATTTCAAATCTTAATAGTCGTAATCAATTCTCCTCTTTAAATTCTTTGCCGTTTTTCTGTGGACATTCACGGTGAAATAATTTTTCGCCAAAAACAGCAAACGAAAACAAACACAATAATTTTAGGAACAAAAATATCTTATTTTATTTCACACATCATTCATTTGTTTATTTATGTTGATTACATTCGCTATTACATATACATTTTGTAGAACATCTACATGTTTTCGTGGTGAAATAAAACAACGAACCTAAACTCTCAGAACGCATCCGCCAGCTGACAGAAACTCACCAAATACACTAACTCTCAGTCAGTGTTCTCAGCACTCTCTCTTTATTTTTCACATGAAGCGTGTTAATTTTTCCCTTTTCACTAAACTCAAATTCCCTTAGTTTTGTTTATGGAAAAAACATACTTTTAAAAGTAAAATTTGTATTGTTCGGAGAGAAAATCATATTAAATTAATCTTCAGTATAAATATCGCAGTTTGCTAACATTACCCAAGTAACAATTTTACTTCGGTAAGGTTCAAATTTGTAATTTTTGTAGGCAACAGCTTCGATAGAGCTTTAATAGTCTTTGTTAAACGAAGTTGATCTATTTCGAAACAATTGTTTCGATAATAACTTCAGTAAGTCCTTAACGAAGCATATACACAGGCTTTATGGAGGGATATGGAATTAAGCTTCGATAAGATCTCTATTAGACATCTGAAAATGTGTCTGGAGATGTGTGGAAAGTGAATTGCTTCGATAAAGCTTGTGGTTCGAAGCGCTTCCTAGAAGCTTCTTTAGAGCTTCTGACCGAAGGCATTATAGAAGCAATGAACTGTCATGCAGTCAACCGCTTGCGATTGGAAGCTGTACAGAAGCACCTACTCGTACTTCCTCCTAACTTACAAATGGAGGCTTTATAGAGGTAAAAATTAATTTCATATGAAATGAATCAAAGCTGTCTAAAGAAACCATAATTAATGAATCGGGGAAAAATGACAAAGAAATTAAACACTTTTAGCACAGTGAAAAATATGTAAATAATGTGATTCTAAATAAACACTTTTCACTCATAAATAAATTAGGTAATACTAAATGTCTTGCTTACAACTTCGGTCGAGTAAGCTGCAAGTTTATTGCAAATCTTAACCAAACTCTAAAATGTACCAAGTAGTTCAGATTTAGCACTGCTACAGCATTATGACGAATTAGCCTAGGGGGTAGTGTATTGGACTACTACGCAACAGGACCCATGTTCGATTCTCAGTTCGCCGCATGTAAGTAAAATGTAAATTATAACGAGTACGTAAATGTAAACTCCATGAAAATTGCAAAAAGTCTTTGAAAATGTTTATTAAGAAGATAAAAAAAATAAAAAAATAAGAAAATGGAAAATTGAAAAATGTAATAAAAAAATAAATAAATATTTTTCTTGTTCATTTTGGAGCCTCTATAAAGCTTCCATAAAGTTTCGGTAAGGTCTATCCAAGTTGTTCAGGAAGTCTTAAATAAGTAAATACTTGCATTAAAGTGCGCCAAATGCTTTTCCTTTAGACCTTATGCAGTTAATATTGCGGGAGGTGAAATAGCTTCGATACAGATTATTGATAGTCCAACAATTATTAAGACATTTTTTCCTCTTACGCAGGAAAGTTTTTCAAAAATTTAAATTCCCACAAAAAGGTAGAGATATGACACATGCAGGAACACTGCTGAGTGTCAGTATTTTATTACTCCTCCCACCTTTTAGAAATCATTTTTTTGCTGCTTCACACGTATTCACAGATATGAAATTTAAGAGAGAATTTTATTTTAAAAATTTGCGCGGGAGCTGACGGTCTATTTAATACTTAGTTTATGCTATACGCTTTCGTAAGATATATCTCCTGGCTTTCGTCTTGAACATTGTTTTGAGAGAGTGATATTATGACAAAAGGTTGAATTATGACAAAAGGTTGAAAAGTAACGTAAGACGGATTCACACAGATCCAGTTGGTTTCAGTTCCTAACAAGTCCAAGTCTTGTACAGAAAAGGTCAACTCAGTCTGTCTCAGCCGGCTCAAACTAACAGACATTTAAATCGAAATGATCCAACCTCCTTTCAAAAATCAGATGTGTTTCAGAAACACTCCCACTTCGCAGCTTAATTTGAAAAAAAAAGTACAGCACACAGGTGGCAGCCTTGGCGTACGCCATTCAAAGAGCGTTTATTCAAGTTGGACTCTACTGTCGTTCACAACTCGTCCTTACCTCCGTCAGCAAGGCAGATGAATCGCAACGCACACCTGAATGTTGCTCCTGATCCTGATGGGCAGACAACTTCATTCCCTAATAGAGTTGTGGATAATCTGACCACTCGCGGTGGGGTCGCTGCAACTCAAGTGCACATTTTTACGACAGGCCCAGGCAGGTGGCTTCAAAAAGCCCACTTAATCGTGGCATGAATGGAAAATTAAGACCTCAAAAAGGACTCTCAAACATCAGATAAAATTGCAATAAATTCAATTCGACTCCGATGTAACGTCCCTTCGCCCATTCCGCCGGTTGGCTTCCGTTTTAGTCGGCCAAACAAGACCGTCGTCGTCATCGCCGTCGTCAATGAGAATGAGAAATAATAACAAAGCCATTCAGGTGGGTTTGTGGTTCGTCCCCCCACTTAAGGCCCGTAAGAAGTCCCAACCCCCCCTCCAAAGACGAAACACTGTCGCGCGTGTGCCTCTCAATGAATGCACTTATTTAATTGTTGCACTCATATACGCATGGCCGGCTTTAGTTGAGTGTACGAGTGTCTGTTGCATGTATATCGGACCACGGAAGTTGTTTACTTAGCCATAAACAAAATACACCTGTTTCCACAATCCGAAGCAGCATCAACAGCATCAACAACAACCGACGAAACCACAAGCATATTTATCAAGGGCTGCGAGGTTTACTGTCATATAAACTACCGAAATAGATTTTTTTTTTTTTTTTGTTTTGTTCGTGTGCTCAGCTCGGTTCGTGCTTATTTGTGAGACATGCGATTCGGCAGCTGATGCCACTGCCAAAGGTCCAGGTATCCCCCTTGCGGCCCACACATACCCCAGCAAGAGTAACACATCACACATCAGGTGTGCGATGCGATTCGATTCGATTCTGGTGGTGCTTTGTCCAAGTAGAGTTTCTTCCTCGTCGTCGTGTTCGTCGTGGTTTTTGCTGGATCGCAGTCGTCGCCGAAAAAAATGGACATCTGCGTCAATCAAGTGCCTTCTGGGAGTCTATCACTTTCGTCCTAACGTCGTCGTCGTTGTCGTTGTCGTTGTCGTCGTTGTGGGTTGGCCTGCGGTGCGCTTGGAGCTGAAACTACTGCTGGTGGTGGCAGTGTGACCACTTTTCTGGAGCCGGTTTGGGGTTGCATATCTTCCTTGTAAAATGCCTTCTTCACCGAGAGAAAAGGGAGAAAGACGCACGGAGTCTTGGTGGTTGAATGGAGCCACGCGACTAATTCTCTTTTCTTTTGGCAATTTGGGATAGTTTTTTTTTCTGTTCTGCTGATGGATAATTTCGGCATGAAGCCACAGCAGTAATCGGGGTGGAGATAGGCTACGTTCCGGTTCGTCATACATTGTGCACGCATGGAGCACGCCAAATGACCTCCTTAAAGTCAAACTTTGCGCAACCGGTAAAGATGATTCATGCCAATTTTGAGGAAAGTAAGCATCTGTTTATCTGTTAAGTTGGCTTTGGCAACTCGAAAAAGAGAAATTCACAAGAGTCCTGTCGTCGAAAGACCCGTCGGATGGGTATCAATTGGGTAAGTGCAGTAGCTGTTTGTTATTAATTAATGTTAAACGGGTGACAGCTGGGAAAGGGTGTTCTCGTTGAGGAATGTCACTGAAGAAGGTTCAATTTTATCAACTTTATGTGGGGCAAGATGTACCCAACAGGCTTGCTTTGTGGAGCCATATTTCCAGAAGACCGCAATTTAGACCCATTGAAGTGAGGAACTACTTATTTGCACGACTGGAGGGGTGCTTATAGCTTGGTTTGAGTCTCAAATGGGTGAGCAAGACCGCATTCAATGTGAAAAAAAATCAATTTCATTCACGTTGGTTCATCCCCCCCATAAAGTAATAAGAGCGCCTTTCCCAAGAGGAGTATAGAAAAAATATGGTCAGCAGCACAGTCACCGATATTCGACCTTGGCAACTCAACGAGATATTCGGCACTGAGGTCATAAACCTTTTTAAACAAATATTTCGATTGCTAAAGAAGAACTTCGGCACAAGTTTTTAAATGAAACCTTAAATAAAGAGATGCCCCTACCGAAAATGCTTAAGACCCTCTTCTAGGTGATGTTTTGTCACATCCTTTATGAACCCTACCTGGAGAACGACGCCCAAGCTGTACTTACGGACTAAAGTCGGAGTTAAAACGATTTTTGGAGGATTATAATAAGTTTTAACAGCTCGAAATAGGTGATGAGAATAGAACTAGTTTTTAGGACTACATTGCCAATAAGCTACACCGCGATTTGATGAACGAACTGCCAACCAAATCGACCATTACTTAACTAATACAAGTCAGCAACAACGTCTTGAAAGTGGCACAATTTTCGAGTGTCAAACGACAACTCATTTTCTTGCTTACGTTCAAAGCTGTCCAATGAAAATATTAACCAAACATAAGAAGAAACCTGACGTTGCAGGCGCTTTAACACACTTATAGAAGTCGGCGACTAAAGACTGCGCCGACGTGAGAAACTGTTAACTGTTAGCCACCAGTGTCGGAACATCATCGAAGAGGTAGCCCGCAGTGAGCCAGCAACCTTCAGGAAAGTCCACGTGATATGATGATGAAAGCGGTATAAGATAAGCCTGTGTAGAAAACAGTGGAGCTAGGCAGTCTTCAAAAGGTGAAAAAGTTCGAAGATTCTCGCTATTTCAACAACATCCACAAGTTTTATAAGAAAGACCAGTAACTGGCCGCAAGCTTTAAGACCAGAACAAAGGCTCTTTGAGACTGAGGAAACTGGACACCCAAGTGCAAGGATCAGTAGATATTTTAAAGCATATCGTTTAAAATGATTTATTACGTCTTCTTTAAAAATTACTAATTCCGTCTTTTATTTAAATCAGTAAGTACGTCCGTTCTCCTCCTTATTCCTTTCTTGAATGCCACCATGAATCCCTTTTCTCATCCTCTCCCCTCAGCGCCAGTGATGTTGCCGTCTCTTTCCCTCCCCAGCTTCTCCTTCTATTCCGCTACATCAGAAAGTTATAAGTCAGGACGAAACCCTACATCGAGTTAACGAAGGATCTTTTTCAGTTCCGATGCCGAGTATAAAACAGTTTTGGCTATAAAAAAGCTTAACAAGGTAACAAGTGATATAGTTTTTATTCCTTCAATACGGATCTTCTCAGTTTGGGGTTGCCCAAGGCTTCAAATAAAAAGCCTGATTTATAGCCAACTATCTAAGGCGAAGTCTTCCTCTAAAAATTCTCTGAATCTGGCTGTAAAATTCGTATTAGTGCCACGATATTTAGAAACTTCTATTAGTCGAACTATCCGTCTTGTGGCCAAGCTTTATATATGAAAGCAAATTTAAGCCCCCATCCAACCTTTGTTTAAGACAAGGACGAGTCACTAGCGTCTATAATAATTCGGAGATACCTACTTCCATACGATATTGACGAATGGAGCCGTTCGGACTATAGGCTAAAAATTGTAAGTCCCTTGGATTTGTCCCGAGAATAGAAGCTTACACAAAGCGAATGGTTTTGAGAAGCTTAGACCTAAGCTATACGCACAACAATAATTTATCTTTTTTTCTAAACCATCAAATTGACAAGACAGATGGAGGCCTTTGAGCACAAGATTTTATAAGCCTGACTCGAAACGACCCTTTAGGTGTGCTTTTTTTAGCTTCGATCTTAGCAAAGCAATTACAACAACTACTGTAAGTCGTCGAAGTGTCAAATAGAGCGTAGTTGTTGTAACTGCGTGCTAAAAATCCTACTTTACATCGCTTTGCTGAGATCGAAGCCTATTGTAAGGTGTTGGTGCGCAAAGACTCTTATAAGACTCAGTCTCTTTTTTATAAACCGAGCTTATCCATATTCGTTGAGGGTGACTTGCTATTCCTGGTCATGTGTTCATACCGCCGCACCGATTCTAGAAACAATGGTAAATTCTTTGCCCTCGATGACTTGCCGATCAAAGCCAGTGTTGTTATGAAGTGGGAAATTTAACTTTTTGCTAGAATTTCGATGATTAAAACTCTCACATAAGCAGTGGCGTAGCGTGGGTTGGGGCCGCCCGGGGCAGACCCAATTAATGCCGCCCCTAGTAATTTTTCACACAGTACAAAAAAAAAAAAAACATTGTCTACGGTTTCAACCAGTTATACCTACACATATGTATGTCAATAAACTCGGTAAAATTTCTCTTCAAACATTTTTCAACTGTTGGTCGTACTATGTACTTTCTAGCAGGTGAAAATGAAGCCACAAATTTAAAATTTCCCCATATCGGTTACTATCTGATTTCCGAATCTCTAAGCGGGTAAAAATTACTTACTTATCTCAGGATATCAAATAATCAACGGTAATTCCCATTAAACATTAATTTTTTTCTTTGGCTTTTGAAATTTTTTAATTTCCTAGCTAAAATTTGTTTAAAAAGAAAATATTTTTAAATGAAAATGAGAAGAAATAAAATGCATCGGAAAAGTGCTACCACTACTAGTTTTTATGGGCGTACTTAAAAGTTTTAAAATGAAGGAATTGATTTATATTAACATTGAAGGTATTGAAAAAGAGAACAAAAGAAGGACAGAAAAAATAAAGAGGACAAAATAAGAGCCAAGCGAAAAACGAAAGTGTAAAGTTCTCTTTAAAAGAGATGTTGTGGAAACCGTAATGTAACTGTTATTGGGTTTTCATTGGAAGTTTGGCATTGTTACAATTTCAAAAACATACCGATGATATGTGAACACAGATCGGGATTTGGGTAGTAATTTTTGAGAAATATTTAAGAAATTGGTTTGTTCGAATTTTTTGATGAAAACTAAGTACGGGATCTTATTTAGAATGCTGATTTTATCTTTAATATCTGTGGCAACAAGGAAAAACAGCATAAGTCATTTTTAGCCACTTTTCAGGAGCGAAGGTTAAAAGTTCGAACTCAGATATGCCTTCCCATATCTTATGCGTTTTTTCCTGATCCATAACACTGCAACCGTAAACGATATTTGAATGAAAAAAATATGACGTATAGAACAGGGTACGGTGCGTCCGATAGTAACATTAACTCAATTTTGACATAAGTCGACTTATGCTGTTCTTCCTTGTTGCCACAGATATGTATTTTGATCAAAATCGTTGAAGCGGTTTTTTGCAATGTTGAGTTTGGAAAATACAACTTTTTAACTATTAAGCTGAAAACTGAGTACGAGTTATTGTTCGAAATCGAAAATGGGGTTTTCGAGATATGAGCAGTTTTTAAAATTAGCGTTTTTGGTGACTCGAATAGAAAAATAAAGACGCAATAATTTTGAAAACATCAATTTTACTCTAAGTCTGCATTTTGCTTGAAATTGTTATTGCCGTTTTTAGGTAAACTAAAGAAAACTAAATTTTTCGAAAATGATTTTTTTTTAAATCCATTTTAGGATAATACCTACAGGGAAAAACTGAGTCTGCAATTAAGCTAGAAATTACCATATTACCTAAGAAATTAATTTTTGTTACAATCGTATGAATCGTTTTCGAGGTATGTCCAAATTTCAAAACCGCTAATCGATTTTTTAGCTGAAAACTGAATATGCAGTTATGTTAACTTGACCCACTTAAGCTTAAATATAATTTTTGGTTGAAATCGGTAAACCCGTTTTCGAAAAAATCAAACTGAGGTAACTTTGCAAAAAAACGGCCCCGAACTGTAAGCCCCCAAACTCCAAAGTTTGAACGAAATCCGGGCAGCCGTATAGGCTATAGGCCTCGGGACATACGGACAGTCGGACAGAATTTTGCGACACACTTTTTTGAGTTTCTTTTTCATCGTAATGTCAGAATTGATTAACATCTGGAGTTCGAAATTTTTTAGGAATACAATATCTTTCTCTTACTACGTAATCGAGAAAGTAGGTACATAACGCAGGTACATAAATAATTTTTTTTTTTTTATTTACAAGAAACTTTTTTATTTATTTACAGAAAACTTCTTTAAAATGTTGTTTTCCTAGTTTTGCTCAGGCAAAATCTATTATTTCCTGCTGTACAGCCATGTTACCCACATTGAATAGCCTTAGAGCGCTCATTGTGGACCCATGCCCCCCCTCGCTACGCCACTGACAGAAGGACAAGAGTAATAGACAGGTCTGCAGTATTTATTGTTTTCCCTTCTTGATAATATTTTTCTTGCGTTATTACTTTGCGCTTTGCCGGAAAAATTTGCTGACAATTTAGCCTGGGGAAGCTTCTGTGTAAGATTCAACATATTTCAAATAGTTAAACAAGTATAACATTTTTATACAAATAGGGGGAATATCTGGCACAAAACCACAATTTAAAATCTTGCTTTTTGTCAACAGTAACAGCTTCCTGTCCCTTGAAAAAAAATAGTCTAATTGGGGAAACTGTGGGAATTTAAACAGCGTGTGGAGGGAAACAAAATATCCCAATGGCAAACTAACATTTGAGGGAAATCGATATATTTGCGGTCGGTGTCTTACCTCTTCGAGACAGGACTTTGATATTTAATGTTGCGGACCCTACTATCCGTGCTATTTGAGGTTATGAGCTCCCATCAAGTTCTTGCTTCATTTAGCGCCCTACTAATGGCGAGTATTTGAGATTATTGAAAAGTGGTCGTTATCACATTTAGATCAGTTGAGTGTTTCTCTGGAGATTACAGGTCCGATGAAGGGGTAAAAAGAACCGAGTTGTGGTCGCTACATGTGCCTTAAGAAAAGGTTGCTCACGCGGCCGTTAGCCCGTCGTGACAGGCAAAGAAGCAGCGGTTTGCGAAAGGAATATCAATGAAAGACCTCGATCAACACAGGAGAATGATTTAAGTAGAGCAGTGCCTCTTATAGCTCCTACGACTCGTATGCAAACGGCCCCATTTCGTGGGTTGTTATTGTACGAGACTTCGACAGGACTCCTGCCGAAAAGTGGTATCATTAATGCCGCTTGCCGACCCTCCGGTACTACCGAGCAAATCCAAATTATGCACTTCTTTCCAATTGCCTTCTCCGCACATCCATTTCTCTATCTCTATCTAGAGACATCTTCCCATCGAACCCGCGATCATTACCCCTCCGCCCAATTTGACAGCCATTACCTGCCCATATGTGCGCCACACTCATATCCTCTGTTAACGTGATTTAGATGAAATTATGAATAATGAGGAGAAGATCACTTTTTGGCATGCGTGTTGAGACATCCATTAGCAGCACCAGCCCTCCCATCCACCCAAGTTTGATTTACCGCACTCCTCAGAAGATTAGAAGCGCAATTTGATCAGATCTCTGCGATCATGGTTGCGGCAAATTACCTTGCACTGCTCCATCAGCCATCCACCACCGACCATGCCCCCGCATCCATCCAACATGAGACATCTGACTTAATGAACTGAAGCGAATGGTTAGCCGTCCGTCAGCTAAGAATCAGCCAAGCTGCTCTGATAGCGCGCACAACCTGCTCCGAAAGACATCGTTAGGTCATCACATGAACCGGACGTAGCGGGCGAGCATGCAGGTATCTCGTGCATTTGGGCCTTATGGCTGACCTTATATATGCAGCACAGCTCATTTCGATCACAGCCTGGTGGTGGAGTGGAGAGTATAGAGACAAAAAGAAAGGATTGTAATGATAATGACGATAATGAGGGGTTCGGGAACATTTTCAGATCCCGGATCGGGACGTACTGAACTCGGGCACAGATAAAAAAATGAAAATAGTTCAAACATCTGCCGTAAACTACGACAACGGTTGGACGAAAATTACTCTCGCTCTCTCTCTCTCTCTCTCTCTGTCCACATTCCTCAATCCAATCCAATCCAATTTGTTTCCTCTTCCTTATCAGGTGTTACTGCGCGAACCACCGAAGGTACATGCATAACGGCGCGACTTTAAAATTATCAAGAAATTGGCTTTGGCGAAGAAAAAAAAAAAACAGAAATTATTTGAATCGTCCGCGATAAACGTTCTGTGCAGGGGTGACTTTGAGCAGAAATTCCTCTGAATGATTAGTCTTCGTCGTCGATGGGGGACGGAAGATAACAATTCCAGCAATTGGTTTCGATTAGCTCCCAGATAATGGCAGAGGTATTTTGATCAAACATTTTGACAGTGTAGTTAAATTGCCGAAGGAATTCCTCAATTCTTGTGAAAGTTGCGTTGAGGGGGAGTGCTGCTCGTGGTCCGTCATATTCAAAGGCGTGAAAACTTCAATTGGGGGAGTGCGTTCGTGGTCCGTCATATTCAAACCGTGAAAACTTCAATTGGGGGATTTCTAGTTCGAAATGATCGTGATCATCATAAATCTTGTTGACACCTACAGAAGACTTTGTTGGAAGTTTTAAATTATTTTTACGAGTAGGGAGGGGGAGCTTTAGATAATCCAGGTTCCAAATGGAATAACAATGGACATACTTACTATTGGCTCAAGTGCGCTGGCGTTAACTGCTCAGAAAATTAGACTTAACCTAGCCTAGTATAGCATGACTGCGCTGAATGTTTTCCTGTACTTGGTAAGTGGTAAGCTGTCAAAAAATAACGAAGAGAGGCTCATGGCTCACAAGGTATATATCCTGCTTGCCGACTTGAAAGAGCGAACCTTGACGACTGGGAGTGGCTTTCATTTCAAAGGCGGGCAGACGTAGTCACGAAATAGCGAAAACCAAATAGATCAGGGGTCGAATCGCCGCTTCCGTGAACGAGCTATACGTTCACGGAATTCAGTTGATTTACTAACAAGTGAAACAGAAACAAGCTCCGTCACGTAACGCTCGTTCACGAACGAAGCGATTCGACTCAAGCTGTTATTTCACACCTGTTTTGGCGCATAAAGTAACGAATAAAGCTCTCTTAAGCTCAGGGTGGTTGAATAAGCGGACGTTATGGTGACATACTGGTACCAGGGAAGTAGGGTAAGATGGCATGCAAAGCTATCTATGCCTGCAACCAAAACGTACCCTTTTAATGTACAAACTACTACCAGGTAGGATCAGGCCCCACTTACTGGTCAAAGGTGTGACAGCCGGCACAAAGAGAAACCAAACTGGCGTTCATTCAAATATTAAGAGCACTTGGGGCGGAATATACCGAAAAATTTAATTATGCCGTTTATGAATGTTTTCAATGGTGGCAATGACCGAAATGGAGATTTTCGAATCCACCCTACTACATTTATGTCACTGACGAGTGCCGGTCGCCCTTCGCCACATCCGGGAAGTGTTTGAGTTGGTGGTATTTAGGAAACGCGTTGCTTTTGTTCGTCTCTTGCTTCCAATTCGTTCTTCAGCCTTGGAATGTCAATTGAATGCTTCTTGTTTGGTTTATGTGCCGGCTTTTTGGCTAAATAAACGCTTAAGGGCCGTTTTGGGGCCACAATTCACGAAACCTATTGATGTATGTCTTTTTTGGGCTTTTTGGTCGATCCTCCTAAAAATGCGAATAATAATAATATTATTGTTGATATTAAGGAGGGAATCGTAGTGAAGCTCAAAAGCAGCCTCTGAAATAATGATTCAACTGCAATTGATGTCTGAGATTTGCCGAGTGGACTTCAAAGAACAGCTTGGAAAGAACAGCGTTTTAAATGCTACTCACTATCACTTTTAACGAAGAGTTCCTTAAAAGCAAACGATCGATAAGATTTCTCTCCAATATGAGAGCTCAGACCTCGGAGATGCTTTAAAGAAGTTTATTCGAAAGATTGTTAAATTCTTGATGGACAAGCGAAATGTGTGAGGTTACCAACTAATCGCCTGAAATCTATTGCAGTATGGCAAGTGCCCTCTGCACTGCAATCCTTAGGATGACTTTTTCTTCTGAAGCTCTACTCAATCAGTTGATCGATCAGGGATAAATCTTGTTCTATTATCCTTGAGCAAGCAATTCTTTTGGTTAAATTGATTTAAAACCGCTAAATTTTGACGATTCGGTCCCAAATCGTCTCGGACAGCCTGTTGATCTGACAAATACTTCCCCGACTGATCCGAGGATTGTAATGGGACAACCCCTGTGATCCTGCCCACTTTTTAAGAATGCATTTGGTAGTAACTTCGTGTGTTCTTTTTTTCAGTGAACTCATAATTGGCAGTAGGGTATATGCACCTCGTGTTTGATCAACGAGGAGTAATTGACGGTTCTAGGGAAATCAACCATTGTTTGCCAGTAAACTGCTTTGTTGGTTTTGGTCTGAGGTTTTCCCCTTTAACCGAGGCATGAGCTCCATAAGTTCCCACTGTTCGCTTGGATCAGTATTCGCTTTGGATGTCAGTATATAAGTTATGCTTCCCGAAAGCTTCTGTAGACAGGCACGTAGCCAGGGGGGGGGGGGTGGCTTGACAGTATTATTTTCATCGTCGAGCTCTTCAAATGCATCTCAATAAGTCTTGAAGAAATAACGAGCAGAACGTGGGCGATGTCTCCGAAAGCATCACCAAAAAAGTGATTTCCTAGTAAGCCTCGTTGTGTGCGAAAAACTATTCAGTTTAACGCTGCCCTTATGAGTTTTTCTACAGAACAGATCCTTAGATTTCGTTTCTGCAATCGACCGCACAAAACAAGTTCTGAATTCTCTTAAGAACATCGGAGAAAATGCCGACGATTTTTTCAGAGAGGCTTTTCAATCCGCCCCCAACTTGCCGAGGACTTATTTAAAGTTGAATAAAGAGCTCCAGAACTTCATTGAAACAGAAAATGCGTTCCAATCCAGAAACCTCTTCTACTGAAGCCTATCTTAGAGTGTCTATGCTGATTCCTTGCTTAGATTCGTTAATGCAAAATCTTACTGACGGATTAATGTTCAACGAAGACGTTCTACCATCGTTTCAAGCTCTTCTCCCAGGTTTTGCTGAAGTTGAGCGGGTGAACGAATGGAAAAAGCTAACAAAATTATGCAAAAGCTTTGATAATGCAGTTTCGTTGTCAGCTTTGAAAGCTGAGTATACATTCTTTGGCGCGACAAAATATCGTCGAGTGATCCTTCTACCGAAGTTTTGAAATTGCTTGATTTATGTGACAAGACTTACTTTAGAGGTATAAGCTTCTTGCTTACGGTTTTGGCCACGCTTCCAGTGACCACAGCTATGAAAAAGATTAAAACAGTGTCCCGAAGCTATCAATGTGGATCCAGATGAGGCGATTGATCTCTTGTCAAAAAAAAATCATCAAGACGTTCTCTGCTTTGAAAAAAATGTGTTTTAAAAAAATTATTTAAGTATTTTCGTTTAAGTACACACGATTTAAAAACTAATAAGAATCAATAAAGTGGAATATAATGTAGTTTTTTGTTTAAAGAATTCCTCGTAAGATTTGGAATAAAACCCCGCCGGAAGCAAAATCCTGGCTACGGCACTGCCCACTAAGCCTAATTCTCTCCCCAAATCTTGCTACTGATCTGACGCTTTACCAACTTCAATGCAGCTGCTTAAACTGTGACTCGTAACGGCAACAACTCAACGATCATCGTTTAATGATCGCAACGACCAATGATTTATGCATCCAGTCGTTAATACATACACTGTGTCAACATTTAATCAAAATATCAAGCGTAATTTATAGCCGCTGTCTCACTCACTTATGCGCTGCCCTTCGCTTTAGCAGTCAGTCTCAGTCATCCTTCGACGCAATAAAAATCATCCTTGCTCTAAATTAAAACTACTTGGACGGTGCCTCGTCATATATCAAACTGAAGGTACCGCCAAAAACGTATCCCACTTTTTATTGCCCGTGATGGGTGTTTATTGCGCGACCGCCATGCCAGATGGAATAACCTCGCGCCGTTCAGTGTCAGTCAAAAGTAACGCATCACTATTAGAAAATGATCACACATTAAGTGCACAAAAATGACGACCATAAAAATCGCCCAAACGAAGAACATCTGCCTTTTTCGTACACCTATCTGGTTAATAAACGCTCGACGCGCTCCAAGTAGCGATAACGTATTTATTTACAAATGATTTTATTGCTCGTTGAGCGGCCCTTATCTACTGGTGGTATTGATGAGTTTCTGCCCCACGTACACAACGGCACACAGCACGCGACAACCGATTAAATATTTGCGCATCTTGAGGGTTGAGGATTTTTTTGTTTTCTCGAAAACAAACTCGTTGCGTGGCGTGCGTCTGTTTTTTTATTGACTCACGTTCGGCATGCAAAAATGTATCTCAAGTCGAGTTTTACTACAGAAAAACTGTTCTGTTTGACGACATTCCTCGGATGGAATTCGTGGAAAATGTACGCCGTCCAATGTCAGACACGTGGTCAAGGTATCCGACAGATTTATTTTCTTCGGCAAAAAACGTATGAAATGGATTTTCCATAGGCCGAAGAGATGCATCCCTTTGGGTTTAGGGGTGTTGGGACGATCCAGTTACCACCCAGAAATGAGTTTTAAATTGGAATTTTTCCTTTTCCTATGCGGTCCTTTCTGGTGAGATTAGTTACAGACCTGCTTTGGTCTGGGCTAAGTGCATGCGGTACAAAGGCGGCCGCATGCACAATGGAAAGAAATCTATTGCATTGCGTGAATGCAATTGTAAGGGAGTTTGGAAATGAAATATCCTTGTAGGAGGACAGAAATTCGTTCTTTTTATCTCGTAAATGTGCTCGTGTTTTGCAGGTATATTTTAAATGTTTTTTTTTGGGAATGTTTGCAGCCTCTGTCGACTTGGCTCGCCATGGTGCCACACTGAGACTCATTTGTTTGTCTGTCTTTTTGCACAACATTTGTCTGGACTAATGACAGATTTCCGGCTGGAAGCTACATATAAAAAGAGCAAATAAATTGGCATCTAAGAACTACGACTGCTTAGCGGTACTTTTGAAAGGAAACACCAAAGGAACTGTGCTTTGCCGAAGCGACGATGTTGTCAGCAGTTGAATCTGACGGAAAAATATATACATTCGATTGTATGCGATACAATTTTGTGACGTAATGGCTAAAGTGGCGCAATCGCTGATACAAAATACCGCCATATGCAAGTTAAGCGTACATGGGCAGAATACGCTCTGCACACTATTTTTACACGGCGATTCTAGAGTTCTTTTAGTAACTACCTTGCTAAAGCTAAAATCGCTGCCGTCATTGTGGTTGCTTTTCACAAAACCTGGAGGCTGTCGTTTGAGTACCGAGTGCATTCAACATGCGTCCGATACTTGGTCTAGTGGAGTGTACTTTATAACGAAAACACTGTAGATAAATAGGTTTTTCTTTGTCAAAATTACAAGTTGATGAAACGGCTGAACGATATATGGCAATTGAATGAGCTGATCGAGTGGGTACGTATAGAATGCTATTCAATAATTGAAAGAATTGATCAGTGCAGTGTGTAGGACTACGTTACGAGGAGTTCCTGGGTTAGCCCTAAAAATACACCCAAAGAATTTTTCGACTATCTGTCACGGATGTTTGAAAATCATCCTCTCAAGGGCGAGTCAAGAAAAAAGTATTAATTCGCTGGCTCTGATTCATCAAAAGGTTCCAAGGCGCTTCCACTTGTAACAAAAATAAAAATTATGCCAGAGAATGTAAGAAAAAGGGTAGCAAGGTCAAAGTGACGCAAATTTTAATACAACATTACGCCATGCGCAAGTTTGCTTTCGCTACTTTATGTCTAAGCGTATAAGCGAAGTTAAAGATTAAGTAGATATATCATTAAGGTCGTTACGATCAAATACCTAAATCATGTTATAATTTGGAAGTCTTTTAAGCCGACTAAGCAACCTTTGATACTCGCATTTAAGTACCCTCTGAAAGAAGGAAGGTTAAAGCACCGCTTATGCGTAGTAACTCCAATGGCTAGGCTTTTTAAGAAGTTAGGCCTCCTCTCGATTCCGACGAAGACTGTTTTAAAAACGGCCTTCGCAACAGGACAGAATCAAGCTCGATATAAAACTTAGGAACTGAATGGTGCCTGCAGTTTGTCAGAAAGAGAATTTATTACACGCCGTAAGTGTGTTCTAATCGATGGTCGAAGAGTGGGCGGCTAGATTTCTGACTTAAAGTCTAAACAGCTCCACCGAAGTTTGAAACTTGTCCGATAGATATACCTTCGTTGAGGATAGGTAGGCGGATGCCCTATGTGCGCAGAATTAATTTTTTTGTAAGTGCTGTAGGTGGCGCTATTTTTTAATAGAAAAATACGCCATTCCCAAGACTTCTTTTGCGATTTTATATACGTAATATTTATGAGAATAGATGCTAACTCGTATATTTCTTAGTCTTAGTCGTTCGGTATTTGTTGGAAATGGGCTTTCATTCTCGTTTTTTTGATACAGAAATATTTTTGTTGTGTGACAGATTCATCGAATGTGTCAAATCAAAACTAAGTCCAGACAGCTACGGAGTATAAACTACATCACGACGATTTTCTATTCCTAAAGTTCAGGTAAGAAGCTTAGGAATGTACCAACTTTGATGAGGCTAAAAAGTTTCCATTTTCTTGTAAGCCTATTGGTGATTCTGGTGCATGTCGAGCTTACGATATTCGGGCACTGCTTTGTTATCACTGTCACATAGGTTTACCTACAGTTAAAACTTGTAAGTATGACATAAGGGGGCAACAGCGCTACAGGTTATATTGGAACGGAACCACCATCCTCACATTTATTGTACGAAATTGACAGTTTGCCAGAAATATTTACTCGACTTATAGTATGTCAAGTCAATTGAATTAACCTATTTATTTTAGTTAAAAGTTAACCTTTTGTTTGTCCTGCTTGCACACCTTAAAAAACTTCCCAAACAATATCAATGGCCGCGTTGAATGCGGTGGTTTTCTTTCTAGAGTCAAAAATCTCTGATTGTGAATTTTCCCCCAACAAAGTCAGGATTTACACGATCCTTGTCGTAAGTGTCGTCAACTTCAGGGTGACGGGAATGAAAAGTGCGAACTGTCATCCGATTCATGTATTCTCTTTTGGCCTCTTTCGTATTTTTCTGTGTTTGCTTTATTTTTCAATCAAGGCACGGACCGACAAAAATCGGAACGTATAAAACGCGATGCGTGCCCAAAAGGGAATTGTGAAGTCTCTTACGACAAAGCACGTATAAATCCTGACAAATCTAGACAAGCTTTATGTTTGTGATGGAAAGTTAGTCAAGAATGGGCACATTCAAAAATCTAGTCGACAAGATTGGTCTGGAATCCTGTAAGCAAAAACTAAATTTGTTCGGTAACGTACTCGTAACTTATCCTACATCAGCCGAATATACGAAATGTCAACTTAGTACTGATTCACAAAATTCTTGAATAGATTTGCCAGCTTCATAAACTTCAACCAAAAAACTGAATGCAATTGGGGACGTTCAAGTATCTAGTTTAGTAAGTCTGACAGCTCTCTCACTAGATGTATCTCGGTTTTGATTGGGGGCAATCGGTCATGAGACCAGCTGTTTCAGTTGACGTTTATGCAGGGGTAGCCGACGAATCTAGTCAAGAAATTCCTGACTGAGTACTAAGTTGACAGTTCTCATATGTATGTGGCTGACGTAGAAAAGAAAAAGAAAAGTGACGTTCCCGTTCAGGTTACATATCATCCAGACCAATCTAGTCGACTTAGGATAACTAGATTCTTGAATGTGGCCATTCACGCGACCAATCTAGGCTAACAAAAATTTAATTTAAGTGTTTCGCGAAACCCATCCTTTCACAGATGGGCTATCTTTTTGGTTCAAACGTCAAATAAACTTGTAAGATAACAAAGCCATTTTGTAATGGCCAGAGTAGTGTTTTGTTCAAACATTGTCAAAAAGCGCTAAATTCCCATCACTTTGACCTCTCTTCTTTTACCTAATATATGTGATAAACATCAGTTCTCAATTCTAAAATGTTTTTATTCTGTTTTTTTTAACTTTATTATAAACTTTTTAATAATTTTTTAACAAATCATTCTACAGTCATATAAATTCTGTTTTGTTTTCCTACAAGTTTTTTAGCTGTCACTTGGTTTTTTTCTTCTTCATATTTGACACTGACGTTGTCGCGAACTACCCTATAGATGGACGTGGTATTCGATTGGGCGCTCTCAGAGCACTTTTTATGTTCGTTTGCTAAACTTTTGCGAATCTGCATTTTTTTCAGATTTACTTCAGATTAACCAATACAAGTACGTTTGATTGTCAAACTCAGTGGAGTCTGTTTACGTTTTCGTGAAATTTTTGACTGAAAAGAAACGAATTTCATCGGCTTGATCTATTTTTTTGCTAATTATTTCTGTATAAATGTTTAGAAATCAATCTCGGCGAGCATTTTTAATGTTTTCATATATATATATAAATTTAACCAGTAAAACGCTTAGAAAAGTGTCGAAGGCTACACATATTCCAATCGCACAAATAGCTATCAACACAAAAAAGAGCAAGTGAGGTTTTTATGTTCGATTAGACACACAAGATCTGAAATCTGAGAGCGAATCTGAAGAAGCACAATCGAATACCACATAACAGATATGTGACGGATCTTATAAGACTGTTTGTTTCGTTTAATACGTGACGTATTTGAACACACAACGAAATGGATTCTCGAGTTAGCGCTATAAGTCGTCTTCGCTCGTTTTTGTCGCATAACTCAATGCACTTTTGCTAGAAAAAATATATTTTGCCTAACTATTCCGTTTGCATCCAGCTTTTAATATCTATATCAATGTTGTTGATATATAATTTTTCAGCGTTATAGGTCTTCCAATAATAAAAATAAATCACAGAAACAAATGAGTACGCCTATTGTTTATTTATTTAATTACAGCTCGGTTTACGCCACTCGAAATAAGCTGCGCCACTGCGCAAAATCATAACCCTTCTTCTAATGTCTGCTGTAGGTGCTCCCACATAAAAAAAGATAGGTATGTTCTAGGTATATTCGTAAGCCAATGTAATGTCGTTTTCCATTGGTTTCACTCGGGGATCCACTCATTCTGAAATCCAATGCAACAAAAAAACTGCTTCTGAAAGAATTTATAAAAGTATTGGTGAAATGGCAAAAATTACTAGTAATAGAACATCAATTACTAAGCATAATTTATAGACTACAAAACCTTTAGCTCTAGCTTACAATTTGACGAAAAGCCCCGTTCTAAGAGTTCGAAAATATAATATGTGACATATGTCACGTATCACCTGTCACTCCTCGTGTTCATAGTTTAACTATCTATAAAAAAAATATCCGAGAAAAACATCTTGCAAAAAAATAAACAGAAAAATGAGGAATGATACAAACAACGAAAGGTGGTTTTATTGATTGATGGTCTTAAAAATTGTGAAGGACAAGAGGCGTTTACATATAGGTATAGTTGTCACTGAAAATATGCTAAAAGTCCAAAAGTTAAGTTGAAAAGTACTTCTGAATGGACTAGGGACTAGGATATAAAGCACAATAAAAACGTATTGCCAAATTCACTTGATAAATAGATGTCAGAAAATCACCTAACATTGGGCCAATTTTTGGCGAAAAGCCTTACCTATAATAGAAATAATAAATTTAAATAACTCCTCTAAGAAACAAGTACATAAAGAATGTCCCATAATTAACGCAAAATGTAGTTTTGATAAAAAATACAGATTTGTAAATTAGAAAGCTAAATTTTTTATTGATTCATAAAGTATACAGATTGGGGTTATGTATGGAATAGCACATCAGATAAATGAAATGGCCGCCACGGCTTTGCTGGCACGTATAAGTTAACACAAAAAAAATGAAATCCCAGCACCTAATTTCCGCCTAGACAAAGCGACCGACAACCCAATTCCAGGAATTGCCTCCAATAGACCAAATTGCTGACTTGACCAGAAGTCATCAATAAACTTCGACAACCCAGTTCCAGTCAAACCGCTGACACAACAATAATAAAATAATAAATACCTGTAAGAAAATCATTGTATTTATAGTCAATAAAGAACAGGCAATCTGCGTGAAAAAATATTTTTTTAAGTAAATTGTGCGTGAATTCAATTCACTTATACTACTTACTGTTTTATTGAAATTTTCTATAATCGTTTCGCATAAATTTGACTGAATTTCATTAATACACCTCCCAATTTCCTCTTTCAAGGCGTTGGTGGCCGAGGGCTAGTTCGCATATTCCTCTGACTTCAAAAGACCCAAAAAAAAGTCCAATGGCGTTAAATCGCAAGATATGAATGTCCAATTCTGATGGCAAAAACGGCCGATTACACGATTAGGAAATGACTAATACAATAATTGAATTGTTTCTCTAGCTGCTGAAACAACATGTTGGTCACATCCATATATTGTAATTTAGGCACTAAAAACTGGGTTATCATGTCACTATAACGAAAACCATTAATTGTTACTGCCTGACCAGCTGCATTTTCGAAAAAGAATGGTCCGATAATACCTCCAGCCCAAAATCCGCACCAAACAGTGACGCGTTGTGCATGCATTTGTTTCTCAACAATTACTCGTGGGTTTTTTGAACCCCAAATGCGACAATTTCGACGATTGACAAAGCCATCAAGATGAAAAAGAGCTTCATCACTGAAGATGATTTTGTTGCTGACAAACCTTCATTATTTTTAAAATATTGATTAACAATGAAAATGCGTTGCTCTTTCATATATCGCTCCATTTTTACTTACCCCGCACTGTCACCTGTCACCTGTCACATTGTTATCTATT
This sequence comes from Cheilosia variabilis, assembly GCA_951230905.1. Classification (NCBI taxonomy): domain Eukaryota; kingdom Metazoa; phylum Arthropoda; class Insecta; order Diptera; family Syrphidae; genus Cheilosia; species Cheilosia variabilis. The sequence goes on along the minus strand of OX579676.1, from coordinate 121,277,646 downwards.
TTTCCGTTGGCACCACTGTACTATTAAATTGCGCAAAATTCAAATTTTGCGTAAATTATGGGACACCCTTTATAAATCTCAGGTTTAGTTTAGGTAAAAGCATAAAACAGAAAAGCTGAAGTGAATCCAGCTTAAGTCAACATGTGACATATACTTTGGCCCGTATGACACCACATTTTTTCTCATTTTTATAATTTTCAAAAGTCAGCGGTGTGTAAAAGAGACTAAAAGTGTATTACGAAAGGGGTAGGAATTGTTTGCAAAACAACCGCAAATTTTCAATAGAATTTATTTTCAAATAATCTTGAAATGTCAAAAAAATAGCTGACAGCAGCTGAAAAATGTGATTTGATTACATTTTTAATGCATTTCTTTGGAAGTGTCTACATTAATAAAGTTGGTGTGTACGCACTCACTCCTGTCGGGAATTTTCGTTCTAATTTTTCGTACTGCTCTAGTTTCATTTTAAAAGAAGAAAGAATGTAGTGTCATACGGGCTTAACCGCTAAAAATTTATAAAGTCGTTAAAAGATTTATTCTGATGACAGTTTTCTCTATCATTTATCGCTTTTTGTTTGTTAGATGCTTAATTTAGTTTCCCACAGAGGTGGTACTAGACACTGTAAAAACAAGAGACTGTCTGATGAAAACAATCTACAACATCCTTGTCATACGATATTTTCGCGACAGCTCAAATCTATGATAACAACCGCAGTTTCGCCATAATCTTATCCTGCGCTCTTAAATTTCAGCAATATCCATCTCTAAATAAAAAATAATAACCTGCCAACTTAGACTACATTTTCTGTTTATCAGGTTACTCTAATTCAGAGTATATCCTTGCACCTTTCGAATATTATTTTTTTTAAACAACAACAACAACAACTCACAATTCCGCACTTCCGCTTGTTTAAAGTTCTCATGAAAAACACGAATATCCTTCTCCTCATCCGTGGCAGGTAGTTCCATATTTGTTTTGTTCCTCTTCTTCCACAGGAGCAGGACATATCCGCTTTGCCCTGACAAATATGTAAAAAAAAAATCTATCAAGCAGAAAAAAAGCAGCCAGTTTGTATATTCCTCTTGCACATGCATAAACAAAAATGATGAGGGCAAGGAAGCGGGGCAAATAGTGGAAACTTGTTTTTTTTTCTCTTGAGTAAATCGGAAGGATGTTCCTATATTGAAGAACATCCTCAGGTGCTTCCCTTTGCATCTTCCTTTCATACATTTTGCTGTTTTATTTTTTGTATTCGTCCTTATTAATGCAAAATATTGTTTGCGTCTTCATGTTCTCGTCCTTTTTTGTTTGTATATTCGAAATCAAATTCAATTCCGGATATAGACGGATATGGGAGAGAATCCCTCTGTGCGGAGGGAATGACAGGTAGTTGAGGGTGCAATGCAGCAGCGTCTTGATTTGTGTTTTCATTGTTTTTCTTCACCGGCTCACTCGGTGGTGAGTTTTTCACACGAAGATAAGAAATCTACGCAGATGCTGAACGCGTATCTGGATTTTTAGTGCGTTTGTGTTGAGATTTGGTTTAAAATTGCCGTGTGTGGGGGGATCGCATTATAGAAACTGGATGGTGGAACATAAACTGTTTACAATCGAGTGCAAGGTGAAGACAAGGTGCTGCCTCTGGAAAACACTGATTTGGATATGTGGAAACGAGAATATTTCCCACACACCGAGCCGGCATATGGCGTTTGCAACTTGTCCTCTATGTGCAGTGTGTTCACCGTGTAAGGTACTGCGAAATGAGAAAGGTATGGGAAAATTGTAAGGTGGTTCCGGTTTGGCTTGGTACATATTTATTTTTTGTTTTCCAAATTCACTGGGATATTGAAAAGATATCCTTATTGTTGATCGATGATGGGAACATAAAAAGTTGCGCGGGATCAGAGTCTCGATGAAGGGGACCTGATATGAGATTTCTGATTAAGCGATTACAGTTACAGCATCCTCTGCCGGTGTGCAAAGAAATTGGCAACAACTGTGTGAAAGTATTTAAGAACTGTGCGATTTTTTTTTTTGAATTTTAGTCCAGATTGTTTAGGTTTGCAGGCGAACTTTTTTGACACAGATATTGCTATTGGCTGAATGTCATATATTTTGTGGACGCAATATAGGACCCTCCGTCTAGCAAGACGTTTTTTCTTTTAGGACATCTATGTAAAACAATCATCAAAAATAAGTGAGTTAAACAAAATAAACAACCATTTTCATTCTAATAGGTTTGACAGCCATTAACTGTAAACTAGAAATACGTAGTAGCAATAGGTTCGTTCGCGTACGCGGTTTGAATCGAACGCAATCGATATAAAACGATCGCAATCGCACAAAGTCTATACACGTACTCATCAAAAATGACAGAAAAAGAGAAAATTAGCAAAATAACGAGTAACGAGCAGTTCCTCTCTTGGCTCGAAACAGCTCAGAGAATTTCATCCGGCAAGTACTGATAAAAATGTCAAATGCGAAAAATGGACAGGAAACAAATTCAAAATCCGTTTTAAAAATCAATTGTACACAAAAATAAAATATCTGAAAATAAAGAAAATTCGGTGGTGGTCGAATGTTCTCCTAGAACGTTTCATATGTTGCAAAAAGGTAAGTTATAAATTTATTCGTGATATGGCTTAGATTTCAAAGATTTAAGTCGCTTAAAGTAGCTCGAAGTGTATCCACGTACTTTGGAGTATATTTTCAGCTTTCTGAGAGACTTTCGCTCAATTTTTCGAGTTTGACAGATTTTTAGTGCTTAGCTCGGAAAAGTACGCGAATGGACCTAATAAGTCAAAGTATAACTGTAAGATTTTTCTTTGACTAAAATTTTCACTTTATGCTATGTTTCCATCAAAAAATTTCCGTAAAATTTTCCGAAACCTCCGAGGTTTTGCCAAACATTTTTGAGGTTTCGACACCTCTCGTTTTCAGCGAAACATTTTTGAGGTTTCGAAACCTCTCGTTTTCAGCGAAACCTATTTGAAGCCCTTCTGAGTTCATCCGTTTATTAGAGGTTATCAAACCGAACAAAGCCTACAGCGTGAACTTTGGTTTATTTTGTGTTCATTTGTGGATGTCAAAATATTAAACGCCAAAAAACAAATTGTGACAATCAAAAAAATAATAAAAGAAGAAAAGAATCTGAATCAAAAAAAGAAGTAAGTAATATTTTTAAGGGAAATATTTCAGAATTCATTTTTAGTAATTCTTCTTTCCAACACTATTTTTTTGCGTCAACAAACAGCTGTTTTGCCAGCCACTTGAAAATTGACAGATTATGACTTTTGAACTCACTTCAAATCGGTGGGAAAGAGTTACAAGGTTTCGGTAAAAGTTCATCGAAACCTCTCGATTTCAATTCAGACAGTTCTCAAAAACGTCAGGCCTATAAAGGTATCAGTTGGAAAGAATAACTGAAACGATAGTCAGTTCAATTTCAATCTATTAACTCCTTTTGTATAACCTTCTTCGAAGTAAATAAGCGCACTTTTCATATTTATTTTATTTTTTCTTTGATTGAGATTGTTTTTTTTATCTGTGGCAATTTTGAGAAATCTAAATTCTTTTTTCTCAGATTTATGTATGGCACACAGCTGGCGTTTATGAATTTGTTTATCATTGGAAGGATTGCTTATTTAATAAGGCTGTAGCTCTGTGGTTTATGTTCTGTAATTCTGAGTGTGGTTCCGCAGGCTCAAGCCCTGGGAAAATACAAATTACACTTTAGTCCTCAGTTTGATCTAACTAGCTAACAAATTTCTTGCTAAATTAACAATACTAATTCGGGCTTCAGGAGCTATTAGCCATCTTCCAGGGTACGTGGAAGTGTTTTCAAAATCAAATAAAATACAAATTCCCCTATCGCCCATTGTTCGATAACCAGTTTCTGGCCGTGGACTGTATAATTACGTGGTAATTAGGTATTACCTAATAATAATAAGAAAAGGATCAAATTATCTTTTTTGATTTCTTCTATATTATTTTTATTATATTTTTTCTCCGTGAAAACTTGTTTTTTCTTTTCGAATAATATTGACATTCGAAATATATTGACAGACTAATATCAAAAGACTATTTTCGAATACTGTTTTTCTTTTTAAAGTATTAAGTCGGTTTCAACACCCATGCTCTAGAGAATTCAGACACAAGAAATAACAAAGTTGTCATAATCTGTCAAATGAAACTGACTAAAGCTAAGATTAGACTGTATGCCAAGTGGTCATAAAATGCCAATTTCTGACAGTTCTCCAGTCAAAATATGCTCATACAATGTCATGGGGCATTTTGACAGATAAAAATGCCAAAATAGCATATAGTCTAATCGGACAATAAGCACGAATGCCAGCGTAAAGCACTATATGCCCATATGAACTTTATTGAAATTTCGTTATGGCATTGCTGGCATTTTTGATGGAACAAGAATTGTTTTGTTGTCGTCGGTGTTTGAATTCGTAGAATTTTGATTTATTTGATATATATATTTATTTTATATATATAAATAACAAATGCCTTAAATGACCATCAAAGCAAATATGACCATATTGGTAATTTTGGTCATATGCTCCAATATACAGTTTTGATAATCCTGACATTTTGGTCATTTGACAGCAAATCTGGGCATTTGCCTGTTGGCATTCATATGCATAATTGGCATACAGTCTAATCTTAGCTTAAGGGCCGGTTTGTTCAATCTTGGTTATCTTTAATCATCGGTTATTCCAGCTGGTAACCATCGAATGGGTTTGTTCAGTAAAACATTAGCCAGAGAATAAATGGTGGTTAGTTAACCGGAGAAAATGGTTGAATTTGTACGGCTTATCAGATTTAACCAATGATTTTCTAGAATTTTGTTTGTTCAAGTTTTTCAACGACTAGGTACTTTGAAGTATTTGCTATAAGTACACAACAACTTTTTGTACAATATTGAGCGAAAAAAAAAAACAAATAATACAATAAACGCATGTTTAATGGAGTGAACTGAACAAAGATTATCTGTCCCGTCGTTTCGTAGACGGAACGAATATGGAGCACGCCAGCCAGCCAAAAGGTGAGAGTAAACGGTCCCCAACAAAATAATGGATGCGAAAATGTATTTATTGTGGCAACACGATTTTATTCTTCACATTTTAAAAACGCCTGTATTAATTAGGTACGACATTCTTTTGCGTTTAGTTAGAAAATAAATACATTAATAAGTACCTAAAAAATTACTTATCAAAAACAAACGGACAAGGAAAATAAAAATATGTAACCAAAGACTGAACTGACAAATAAACCGGGAAAATGTAACGATTTATCGCAAAAGCTATGGTTCGGTGACCGAAATGAAAAATTGTTCAACAAACACTCATTGGTTGTCGCAGATTCAAAATCATGGGTTATTCAAAATCTGTGGTAACCTAACCACGGATTTAACCCGCTGGGAACAGACCGGCCCTAAGGAGTTGAGAAATTGTTGACTAGATCTGCAGTTTAACCCTTGTATGCGTATGTCAACCGAAAAATGTGTCACGTTATCAAACAAGACCAATCAAAGCTCATCTAAAGGTGCGTCCGCCAACTGTCAGACTTTTAGAGAATTAACGTCCGAACGTACCCATTGGCCGGGTACATTCAAAAACCTATTTTAAGTCGACTAGATGGGTCTGGACTAGATGTAACCAGAACACAAAAACTAGATTGGTCGGGAACGTCACTTTTCCAACGTCATTACTGCAGTGTAACCAGTTGGTAACATTAACGCCGGCTTTATTAACGGGTCAATGCATACCTAACCTATGACAATGTCCGCTAAATCACCGCGCTGCTATTTCCATAGCCCAGTATTTTCTCAATGACATCACGCCTGTTCTAGAAATGTCATGTAGGTACCATTTAACCGGGAATAGGAACGTGTAACTCAACTAACAAACTAACTAGGGCAAAGCGAAGGGATTTCAAAACGAATTAAACCTTTCTCCTTTCTTCAAGTCCTTACCTACGCCACGTGGCAAGTATCCCCAATCTATTTGTCACGGGATCTGTCAAAATAGCATCAGCAAATGAGTATCAAATAACACCCCCATGTCGACCAATTTTAGATGGCTTACTTGCAACATCCAACATCCCCTTTTGATCACTCATTTTGAGACGCCAACTTTAACTCTGTCTTAACAATTCTAGTTTCCGAATAAAGTACATTTAAATAATGTACGCTTGCAATCGAATCAATTATGAAGGGACAACTAACACTCCACCCCCATCGCCCTATGGAACATCCAAATCTATTTCAAATCATCGCGCCTATAAATGGTTTCGTTGTTCGTTCATGTTCATCCAACAGCAGCGCCGCCAAGCGCCGCATCCGATAACTACTGCAGTCTAGAACCGAAAATGAGAGTTTCTCTTTCTCGTTTTCCACCAATTCCTCTCCGAAGTAAACAAAATATATTTCAACAAAATTCATTTGTTCATCGCAAAATAAACTTCGAAGAACGCGAAGGGGAAATTCACCAGCCACCACACAAAATTCATTCGAATAAATTGCAGCCGGCAATTTATTTCACCATTCATCCTCTCAAATTTCGAAGAGAGAAGCAGAGAATGGAGAAAACACAGAAAACATCTGTCGAACAACTAGAGTTTTTTTTATCTTCTTCTCCTCTTGCACATCGTTGTTGTATTGCAGTTTGCCCTTGCCAGTGCGTGTGTGTAAATGAGAAAACAGCCAGCCACATCATAGTTCTGTGTCGCTCACACCACAATTCATTTCGTATGAAAAGTTGAAAATTTGTAACTTGACGGATGAGTTGATTGTCGAACTAGTCGCCAGTTTTGAAGTTTGCGTGGTGAATGTCGGGTCGGACATTGGAAATCGCTATCGCACCGTGCTATATTTTCACTGCATTCGCCAATTGCTATATAGAATCATAAAAAAATACATTTAAATCAAATTTTTCCTCTCGACTCTGTTTAAATAAAAATAAAGACGTTTTACACCGATTTAATAATAAATTCAAATATTCCCTCCAACGCCGGCTATTCTTCTCGAAAGGATTTAACTGAGACACTTTGGATATAAAAAAGGGATTCCTCGACAAGGATAATATTCAAACGAGAAACCCCTTAAAAAATAATAATTTATAAGTGTTTCGTTTCGACAAAACGCGCGCGTTATTTCTGTCAAAGAAAAGACCGATATTAGCCGTTATTAAAAGGAGAACAGTCCTCCCCCTGTGTGCATGCGAAATTCAGTGTGTGACGGTTGAACATGTGCTTCTAACGTTATATTTTGTAAAAAAAGAGAAAAAAAATCAAATAAAAATATATAATCCCACTACATTTCGGGGATCTTAATTTCTCTTCGCCAAAATGAGAAAAGTGTAACAATTTGTGCTAAAAAGAAAATTCAAAGTCAAAATATTTTGTGATAGAAAATCTGTAGCGAAAAAAAAAAAAATCTGACGAAATGGTAAAATTAAAACTTTAATTCGCAGTTTTGTTGTTTTATTTTTTCTTATTTTTATTGTGCAACAAATACCGTTGAAGATTAAACAAAAATATTTTGGAATACCTTCACACATCCCGCGATAAAGTGCACATCATAATATTCGAAAAGAAAAAGTATTCGGTTCGGAAATACTTTTAAAAAAATCAAAAAATAATCATCGCCGCCAAAAACACCATCACTTCATTTACAAAATGAATTGGATTAAAATTTGCCTGTCTGCATGGATTTTATTATTAGTATTAAGTGAGGTAAGGATCAATCACAAAGTAGGACAGTTGTGTCAAAAAGTTTCCAAATTGTACCTAATATGTTTTTTTTTTTTAAATGGTTGCAAGTAGATTGAAATACTTGAAACGTAAAGTTCGTTTTAACAATTTATCATCAAGTAAAGTTAGGGACTTCTTGAACGTCAAATATTTCGGCAAGCAGTCCTACGTTCTTTGTGTAGGAACTCGTCCAAATAACTAACTTGACGTTTTGTTAAGCGTTTGTCAAAAAGTGTGCAAGTTATACTTCATAAAGGGACTCGAACTTATTTATCTCCATTCGGTTGCTAATTGTGCTTATAACTTGCTATTTTCTAAACACTTTCGGAACTGCAAAGTTTCATTTGACGTTTAAAACCACACTTCAAAAAATACCTCCTGATCTATTACCACTAAAATGAGTTCAAAAAGGTAAACCTCTGTAGTCTGAATTTAGTTATTTGGACATCTGCATAACCCACCCACAGCAAAGATGAGTTCTTTCTTCTTACTCCCCAGCCACAATATCATACGGCAACTTTTTCATTTTTCATTACTTGCCATTTGAAAAAAGAGCAACGTTATACAAAACAAGTATTACAAATTCAATATCAAATTCAAATAATGGCAATGCAGACTTTCATATCAAAACTACAACTTCAAAGTAAAGAAACTTCAAAATTTGGCTTTGCATATATGTCAGTGATGAGATTAAAGGATGTTATTAAAATCTTTGTGAGGTTGATTATAATTAGAAAAGCGTAGGACTGCTTTGTTTTCAAAGTTGCTTTTAAGTCATCCAACGATTACACGTCAGTTATGTCAAATTCCTTTATGCTGTTTGACGTGTGCTTTTTTTCGCACATTTGTTCATTAATACGTAGAAAAGTGCCTCAGCTTTTGTGGTTCCTTCTGACATTTCACATAATTTTGAAAAACCTCCCCAAATGTCACGAAAACTGCCTGATTTTCAAATAGTTTGTGTTTGGGTCGAAATAAAAGAAAGTGCACTACGTGAAACGCACTTGGGCGGTAGACTGTTGGTCATTCCAATAGGTACCTACCTTCTATTTGTATTTCTCACGATTGCTTTGGGCAGTTAAGTACCCATTAATTGGACTTACAAATTATTCGTAATCGCTCAATCTTTATCAAGCTCGTTTACTGACTCAAACTTTTATAAATTAGCATAAAAATGGGTTCCCTTCAAGTTTTGCTTAAGAGTGTTGAATCTGTCAATGTGTTAACTGAGTGATCATTTGACATTTTGCTGAAACTAAAGACATATACCTCTTGTCCAAGTTTATACCTTTTTACGCTTTTCTATTTATGTTAAATAGTCCTAGCGTCAATCCTTTGACAGGTTTGACATCAGTTATAACTTTAAGAATCATGTAATAATACCTATTGGAACATGATTGAAATGTCAGCGATCGACTAAAAGTTGAATTGCATCGTACAGCTACATGATATTTTATAACTTGACAATTGATTATCCATGTTTGTTTGTTTGTTGTTTTTCAATTTGACATTTCGCTTTCGAATTAAATGCATTCGAAGATGAACTAGAAAACAAACCGCGACTAGTATTTAAGGCCTATCTCTAAATCCTCCGCCGTCAGTTGAAGTTTTTTTTGGTGCAAAAACTGTCAGTTTTTTTATGCATTATTTTGGCGCATCTTTTGCAATGAAACCATACAAAGTTCCAAACTGATTTTCACCTTTCAAGGCAGTACCAGTCAGTATCACCACATTCCAGTAAACACTTTCAAACAACCATGCACTTATCCATCACTTTCTTCTGTCAAAAAAATAATGAAAGCCACACCGAACCTTCCAAAACAAAATGCACGCTAGTATCATTTGTACGCATATACATAGCATCCACTACAAGTGCATTCTATTACCTACTTCTTCCACCATATGCTCAGCGTAGGTCATCCATCCAGCGGTCTACCAGCAAATGTCATTCTCCTGCTGTTTCGGGGCTAAAAACAGCTCTGAAAAAAAATACCCTCAAGTATTTAGCATGACTAAAAAAAGTCGTGCAAACAAGAAGAAAAAAAGCAACACTTCTCCACCCGACGACATCATGCCTGTTCGGATAAGAGTGTCGATTTACTTACTTAAAACTCTCTCCTGGGGTTCTTCTTCAATGAATGTTCAACATAAAAAAAATACTGATTATGACAGCATCTTAGCTTGGCACTGGGCGCACATATGTTCCCTTGGATCATGGGTGTTATTTTGTTTTTTGCTTTAAATTCTTAAAATTTTGCAAGATATTAAATAAAAAAAAACACTTGGAGTTAATGATCTTAGTCGCATGCAAGTTCAGTCATGTTTAAAGTTATTTTCGAATTGAAATGGGTTTTGATTTCTCCTATCAAATAGTTGTCAAAGGCATATCGGTCGGATTTGCTTAGATTTTGGAGTGATATGTAGAAAATCGGTAAGAGAGTACTAGAACTGTGAAAAATTAATCACTTTTTGGCATTTTTCTAATGATTTGATTTTGATTTTTCTAATGAATATATCCTAACATTATGATAAAACTCGATATTAGCAAGTTGAATGAACTCCAGTAACAGCACGCAGCTCAATTCAGTGATTGATGTGACATGACATCTGTCAAAAGTTAAGCTTGGTATTTACAGCTCTATTGACAATGGTCGCCGTGGATGGCGCTGTTCATATTAAAGATTGTGTCAGCACTTCATTTCTATGAACCTTTATACTTACGAAGAAACTCGACAAGTTTACACAGTGACTAAATAAAAGTCTACATATTTAACACATATGCAAATGTCAGTCACAATTTACAAATGCTATAAATTAAAAATATCTCAAGAGCCCGCAGTACCATTAGCATTCTCTTCTGTTTTGTCTTAGGTATATCAAATTTGTAGATGTTGCTGTGGCGGATAATCTGTATTAATCTAATGCCAGATATGTCACTGATTTTGACAGGTAAAGAAATGGACTTTCACAGAACAAACTTCAAAACTGCGAAATTTATACTTTAATGATATATGGTAGCAACAGCTGTACAAATGTATTAGGTAAATCTTACAGTAGAAATGTGTACGTTTGAAACACTAGTTTACCAAATCTGACAGCTGGATGATGCAATTTACCCAAGTTCTTGTTATAGGCATATATTGATCAAACAATTTTTGAGCTTACATATTCCTACAGATGCTTAGACAATGCCTCGAGTTAAAACACATTCGTAACCAAATATCTCGTTAAGTCAGACCGGAAGATTTGTCACTTTCGCTGTCAAAGTGACACTTGCATGCCAATCAAGTCTGTCTGCGTGTCTAACCAACCTATTTCAGCGAAAAATCCAGCCAACTTAAGACGACTAAATTTCCGAACATGTCCAGTGTTTCTCAAAGTCGAAGAATCAGTTTTCATACTGAACTTCTCTTTCATCACTCTTCTACTGACATATTTGCTTCACTATGCGCGAACAATTTGCTAAAAAACAAAACAAAAACTGACCCTTGCAAACCCTTCTGACCTACTGACATAAACAAAACATTTCAAACAATAAAAAGACGAATGGCATCCGCACCGCCACCATTTCTAAACAAATTGACATTTCCCCGACAGATCTAAGGAAATCCACATTAAGCTACCTTGGACCAACTCGCTGAATCACTCTGTCATCTCATTAATTCCATGTTAATCTATTAACTTACAAAAATAATTGAGTCCAAGATTGACCCTCTTCTGCTCTATATTAGAACGCTGTCTCTGTTGCTCTGAACAGCTAGTCTCTATCTAACTATTGACTACAATGGGAGGAAGGAACTTTCTTCTCAGCCAGCTCTATGTGTGACGACAGCAGCACCAACGACAGCGACAGCGACAAAAACAAACAATAAAAGTAGAAAAAAAAAAAAATTATATATATAACAACATAATTAATGGGCGAAGTTACGTTTTTTTCTCCCTTTTCTTTGCGTGCCTTAATTAAGAGCGGCGCTCATAACTGTTTTTTATTATATTAATAAAACATACTACACACAATACACCATCAGGCAGAAGCAACAGAATTCATTAATATGTGGATTTTTTTCTACGTTTTTGTATCATATATATGTAACACTTAAACAATGGGTCTCTGTAAGATAAAAAAACAGAACTGGAAACCCAACGGTTGAGTGATTCCCATCATCCTCCCGAATGGAAGTGCGTTTCTGTTGTTTTTTTTTGTTTTGCTGGTAAAAGTTGACAGATCAGAGAAACGTCAGCCAGTGCATGGAAAAAGCTGCCAATTTTCGTGAGTCCAACTGATCGGAGAAATGTCAAAAGTGTTTGGCAAAAACCTGTCAAATGTTTGTTTATTTTTCTTGCAAAGAAAGTAGGTGTATCCACCGCTGAAGAGTGATCCTCTTCTTTATCACGATCAGTATGGCGAGGGTGACTGCGACTGGTGTAAGCACCACGAAGTGAATACCCGCAGTCACCACTACCGAGGCAATTGGCCGAATTCTTGTTGCGGAAAGGTTCGCCTCCTCCTTCCTGTACTCGATCTTCTCCTCGCCCTCATCATCATCATCATCATCATCATCATCATCATCATCCATAGTACCGAACCGATACTACTACCATGGCCTTCTTTGTAAAGTCGCTTTTAATCCAAGCAATTCACCGACCGCCGCCGCCGATCTCCTGTCGATCGATCGACTACGATCGCGCATGAAAGCGCAATCCAACACGCAGCAGCAGTGGCAGCGGCGCGCAGTGCGGCGGATGGGGGCCATCTAGTAGCAGAAGTATGCACTCCATGTGCATACCACTACAAACACTATAGATCTGCTTTAGACTGTAGCTGTACTATACGAAACGATCCACCTATAGAGCAAGCGGCCGATCGAGGTACACTACACCAGTCGTCGGCCTCTCGTTCCTCCACTTCTCGGCATGTCCACTCCAAGATTCAATGTTTGACCGGCGAATCGTATGCCGTGGGAAACAATTCGGTTTTCTTGAATTTTTTTATTCCTCCTTTTCGTCTTTTTTTCCTCTTCTCTGTTTCTGTGTTGTGTGTGTGTGCTGTTTTTTTTCCTCGCTTTTATTGTGTGGATATTTTTCCTTGCCTTTTCATTTTGTGTGTTGTTCGTCGTCGTCGTTTGGGTATAGTCTTGGAAGGTTTGTTATTTTTTTTTTTTGTGTTTTTATTTTTTATTAATAAGGTTTTTTCCTGGCTATAAACTTGAAATGAATCACGGATGCCGAGCCGAGCCGAAGCTGATGAGCTAGAAGAGATGTGAAGATGGAATAGTGGTGGGTATAGGGGGAGGCCGGGCCGAGGCACCGTCGTCGCCACAGATCGCGCATAAAACAAGGTGTCTGTGGAGTTACCTACCTTTTGCGAGACCTAACACTATACTCGCGGCTACCTACCTCTTGGCAGTATCTATCCACAGTACTGTTGGCCTGGTCCTCCTATATTGGTATCTATCTCTCGTTGGCCCTGTCGTTTTGTTTTTGTTGTTTTTTTTAGTTTTGAACGTTTTTTTTTTCGGATTCTCTGTGTCTCACATACAGTCTTCTTTGGTGATCTGCTTTTGTTGTTCTACGGAGAGCATCGTTGTCAGATTTCACCACACCAAAGCTAGTTTGCTGGTAATGTGGTGCTCGTTTGATGTTTGCCAGCTATTTTGCTGTGCGCGCTCTCCCATATGGAAATGGAAATGGGAAGGAGTGGAGCGTAGTGCTTCTTAATTGCATAATTTAGTTAGTGGTAGTGTCATATATTTTCTATATTTTTAATTAAGCAATTAAACGTTTGGAATGTCAGTTACCATCAGGGGGAAAAAAAACGTCCACAGAGAGTAGTTGACATAAAAGGGTATCGATCAGTGGTTGGTGAGATGATAACAAGAGGTTGAGATTTTCTTTGACAGGTGTTGACAGATTTCTCAAAAGTGGGTCATCGGATGAAATGATAAATTTGCTTCCGGTGATAGTTGTGTATACAAATGTAACCTTTCACTTTCGTTTCTTTTTGGTATACGCGCCCTATTAGGTCAAACTGTTGAGTCATTGGTGTTTCCGGTGGTACCTACTCGTATTGAGCGAGGTCATTCTGTGGTGGATTCGAAAGCCTGTGAGAATAGTGGCATTCAGAAGCATTTTGACAGATGTCTCGCGATAGGATCTACATGAACTTTGGCATATTCTTTTAGATTTCGATGGTGGTAGGTACGTGCACGATTGTTTCAGTTGTTGAATCAAGCTGTCAAATGACATTTTCAGTGAACAAATCAGTTTACATTTCACTTTGGTTATTGGCGGCGATCTTTTGATATTGGATGGGCAAAATGCGGTTTATTCTTTGTATTCCAAAAGGGGTTTTTGGATGCCGTCTAAGGCAGGAGGGACACCTTCCAATATTAACAAACATTTTATGATGGTTTCGATTTCGACAGCTAAGTTATTTATAGCTAAATGTCACCTTTTCGATTTCAAGTAGGTGCCTACTAACGTTGTAAGCTAACTGCGTTATTGGTAAACCAATTTGCACAAGTCCTCAAAAAAGTTAATGTTAGCAAACGTCAGATGTCATACGAACAACTTTAGTTCCACATTACTTATTCCATATAAGATCTGTTTGTTTTGTTAAACTGCAATCGCCGCTGCTGAAAAACAGGACTGCTCAGAAAGAAGTCGTTTGGGGATAGAGGAAACAACAATAATTCGTGAACCCATGTACAATGTACATATATTGGCACTTTGTGTCAGTTTCTTTGTATGACATTAAGTCGAATACAAATTTTGGTACCACGGTTCGGAGTTATTATGGTATAGAGTGATGCGCAAGGTATATTGTCATCGATAGTCAATTTTTCTGATTTTGCCTTGCTGTCCGGCAATGACATTAGCGTCACCTGTCAACTTAAATCTAGTTCGTTATGAAAAGTGAATTTAATTTCCTTGATTCTACTGCCACTACCATCTGTGAAAAGCTATAGCACTTCCATGGATTTTTGTAGAATTATTCAGCAAACAAACTCGCCCTATCCAAACCTGTCAACCACTTGCGACATATCAATTTCAAAGTGGCTGTCAATAACTACCCACTCGCCAAATTAACCGTCATAAATACTGCCGAGCATGCGAATGATAACTGTTTCTGTTAGTTTTTGCTCAGATTACCTGTAATAGAACCGAAAACCCATTCGCAACATCACAACTTAACAGTTTTTATTGTTATGAGATGATGATTCGTGTTCCGTTCTAAAAACTTTCCCACCACATCGAACCGCTGCGACACGAAATATACTGCATAAAAGGTGATCCACAATGAACCCGATACACTAATTAATTCATTTGCATCGCTCCATCTTTGTCTGGCTCAGCTGTGTCAAGCAACCATTTGACATCTACAAAAGTTCTTATTTATTATGACTTCAATAATTTATTGTGCATTTTTAATTTCGTTAATTTATCGTTCAACAATTTCGAAGATTGAAAGATAAACATTGTTTTTATTTTTGTTATTTATTTTTCTCTAACCAAACAAAACAAATCGAAAGTAGATGTCATAAATTTGCAATCATTTACCGCAGAAGTCCGTTCTGTATGTCATTTGTTAGATAGCGACTGGAGCGAGCTTCTCCTCCAAATTTATGATTCTTGCTGCCGCTGCTGCTTAGTGTCGCGAAACTTGTCCAATTTGTTTTTTGAATTTATTTAAGCAGATAAAGAAACGAACTGAAACAAAAAAAAAAAATGTTTTACCATATCCAGTTGCATTTGATTTTCACCGAATGATTAATGTTTGACTAGTAACCTGATCGGGAGAGTGTAGCGCTTAATGGAAGATACATCAGAGGCGCTCGGCGCATCCCCTATATATTATATATGTGCACTGTGTCGGGCACGGGAACTACTCAACCGCTTTTTAAGTGAACTGTCCAAATAGTTTTTTTTTTTTTTTCATCGTCTTCGGCTAAATACCACGATGAAAGATTTATCGCGGTGCATAATATATACTCCACGCGGACTGGTGAAGAGTAAACGAATGGCTTTTTAATTCGATTATCTGCAAGTGGATGGGGAGTGAGAACCGAAGAAGAAAAAGAGAAATCCTTTGGAATTTTCGTTTACTTGGTGGAATAGGAGCGCGGGCCTATCGAATAATTTACGAGTTAGCCACCAGGAGTCACACAGTCAGTTTTCATTGGCAGAAGAGCGCACCGCACTCCACAGAGACAGCATATATGAATGGAAGTTGGCTGGTGGATTTATTTTTAGTTTTTCCAAGTAGCATGTGGATTTGGAGTTTGTGACACGCTTTAAACATTTATTATAATTCTCCCGGTCGCATGTGCCATGTCACCCGCACACCGCGAGCTGTCTGAACATCTGTGATGGGAAGGGGTTATTTTTATACTCTCTCTCCATCGATGCATAATTTGCTAGGAAGGAAGAGATTTTGGGGATATCGAGCGATCGTTTTGAAAGTTGCAAACTTCACTTTGTAATGCGGCAAAATATTTGACATATGTCAAATAGATTTGAATTCGTCTGGCATATATTTTGACTGCGTCATAGATCGAATGTAAGCCATATGGATTTCGAAGATCTGCTTACATGTGGCGAAATTGATTTTGTAAACGTTTTTGACAGATGTGTGGGAAATGACGTTTGGCCTATATTTTGGTTTCGTTTGAAAACACAAGGTCGTTGCAGGCATAACTCTTTATGGTATTGCCAACACATTTTCCCCGTTTTCAGTGCTGATGTCAGTTTTGTCTTTCTTTCAGGCAAAAGCATAAATGAAAATATTGCCCTTTCATCTGTTTCAATGTCACTTATCTACTATGTCAACGTCAAAAATTACAAATTAGACTATTGCACTTGCTAGAAATTAAATTGTTTTTTTTTTTTGCAATTATCCATATAAAAAAAAGTATTTTTGTAGGTTATGCAGAGCTGTCAGCTCTAAACTGTCATTTTGTTCGATTAGTTGCATGTGTTAATTGTATAATCGTAGTAATTTTGAGCTAGATTTTGAACTTCAATTAACAAGAATACCGTTAATTGCAAACTATGCTTAGTATGTATTAACTGTTCCAATAAGTGGCAGAAGATGTTGACACTTTAAAATGTCATTTGAGTACTTAGTTAGGCGGATGTTTCCTGTCTCTGTTTTTCTGTTGCCCGAGCTGAAAAACTAATCACACTGATCATTTTATGCGACAATCAAAAAAGTTGCTGTCAAAATGCTGTCAGACTTGGCAAGCCAAAGATGTAAACAGGCCTTAGCACGGGTTGGATCATTATTTTTTGCAATTTACATGCCGCTTTCTAAAGGTAGGAAGAAAGTTGACCATTGCCAATGCGGATCTGTCATGTTACTTGACAGATAACTGATTTTAAAGTTTTTCGCTGATAGTTGGCGCAACAGGCGCTTGTCCATTGCTATTTTTGTAACAACTAGTGAAGTCTGTTGTCTGCATAGTAAGCAATATTCTTGATTCGAATTCATATTATTGTAGGATTTTAATTTTGACATTAAATGACAGTTGACACATGGAAATATAAATGAAATCTTAAATAAAAGTGCGAAAATAAAACTTGATATAATTTTTACAATGACACGACACATAAGTCGAATAGTTGTAAATGTTTGAAATCATATGCGCATTTTTTTAGACGTCAACGCATTTGTAACTGTATCATCTAAAAAAAGTTTTGCTGCCGATTTCCTCATGCTTTCCCAGGCAATTAAATGGGCCATGGTTTTCCAAATGTCATGATTTGAGCGAAACTCGCACAACTGTCAGTTGATGAATCAATTAGCTCGACGATATCTTTCTCTTACGCTGCTTGAACCACGTATTATAATCCAAGGTGTACCCGCACAAGACAAATGAACAAAAATAACCAAGACGACACACTTCCACGCGATCTTGACAGCTTCCTTTGTCTTGGGACAAGAGAAACAAAATTAACGTCTCTAAAGGCATCATCCACTCATCTAGCGGCCGCAATATATGTAAATCAGAATTTATCTCTGAGCACAGCGCGCTTATAATTTCCCTCTATTCACTCGCCGCATGTAAACCTGCGAGAATTAATTAATAAAGATACACCTAACTGCTAATAATAACACTCTAGCTCTATAGCTCCAGCTGTAGCTTATGCTAATTCCTACCTAGATGTAATTATATTTCTAAATCGTGTTATATATACCTAATAGATGCATGTGTGTAAAAGTAACTAAATAACTCTTCTCTGTTGTGTCTATTCTGATTCTATAGGTGAACAGTTCCGGTTTATTTGAATTGCGGCTAAAATACTTCAACAATGACAATGGACGAGATCATGAAGGTCAGTGCTGTAGCGGACAATCAGATGCAAACGGCAAATGCATTGGTACATGTAAAACACGATTTCGTGTTTGTCTAAAGCACTATCAGGCGAAAATCGATACAACATCTCAGTGTACGTTCGGTGATGTTGTAACACCGATACTTGGCGAGAACTCTGTGAATCTGATGAATATACCAAACCAAAAGAAGATGGGATTTCAAAATCCCATACAATTTGCATTCAATTTTGCATGGCCGGTAAGTTTATATTTAATTTGTTTTTTTTTTCCTGATAATTTACATATTGATTAGGTAGTTGCTTGATGAATAATAATTTGTTAATCGATTGATCAGCGATGAAGTTCACACGGTCTGTGGACGGTGTGTTTCATTTCCATATCTGACAGTTATTTGAGAAATGACCATGCATTCAGATTTGTCTATGACGCAGTTGTTGAACTTTTTTAATGGATGCCATCTATTGCAGCTGTCAAATCGAGAAATAATACTGCGCACTGCGATCAATTGTTTAGCAGCACTTTCTATTTCTGTGCGGTGTTCTTTGTTCTCCAACGGTCCTGTCAGATTCTAAAAACAAGCTGACCCAATGGCTTACTTCTCTAAATTTAGCCCATTTACTGCAATCAATTGGAATTCGTTAATTTCTCGCTGCGCAGTAAACCAGGAGTTTATCTATTTGCGCAAAAGACCGGCGTTCCTCTCCTGCTCATCTGTCAACTTTCAAACTCGAGTGTATCAGTCAAACAGCTGATTGCCAATCGACAGGTATCTATCTATCTATTTACAAATGAAAATGACTTTCGCAAGAAATTCTGGGCAAAACCATTAGCCGATAAAAATTCGAAGCGCTTTTCTCTCCCCTCTATTTATAACTTCGCGTCTGCCGTCTGCAAAACACGACATATTATATTCGAAAAAAGCAGCCGAAAAAAGAACACTTGCTTGACTTGACGCGTAATCTAAAAATAATACCAACAACGTCGGGAAAAACGATCGTTAATGGTACACGCGAGAGTTTAGTTGCTCTTTTTGTTTTTGTTTTTGTTTTTGTATTTTGTGATTCTTCTGGAGATGTTGTGTGCGTATATTTTTATCCCGATACGCTTACAATGATATTCGGAATGTCCTTGTGGTGGCCTCCCCTTCTATATATTAGCCGAATGAGCTAGTGAGAGAGCGCGAGGGTGCAGAGGCGCGAGAGTTTGTCCCTGACTAATAAAACGAATAACAAATATTGCTGCTGCTGTACTTTGAAAATGTGTACGTTTACGAACATTTTAAAAGGGAGTTCTCGATGTCGCGCCACTGCGAGTAGCACCCCATTTTGCGTGTGCTGTATTGTAAAATTCATTTGCACCACACTTTACACAGCGCATCTGTCACAAAGGTTTGCGTCAGTGTGTGCGAGTATTAATGCGCACAGTGCATGCTCACCTCACTTACATGTTTCTTTTTATTTTGTGAAATTGTATGCTTCTTCGTCGCCATCGTAAGGACATTGAACTAGTTTCGTTGAAGGATTTCAAGAAAATGCAAGAATGTGTTGACATTTAAAACTGTTGCACGCGATTTTAGCGCGCTGCTGTCACCTTGACTTCGGAGGATGTTGTGTGTCACTAGTTCAATGACAGAAGCGGTCGAATTTTGGAATAATGTTAAGAAAGGATTTGACGGTTATTGAAGGACTGTCTATTGACAGATCCCAAACTGGTGGTATGGTAAAGCCCGTTCCTACTAAGATAATAACATCCGTGAGTAGGTTTACTGTATGGTCGAGATTGTCACATATTTTTCTGACAGAAAAGGTGACACATCACAATTTGACACTTTTTTTCTGCAATGTAATCACTACGTAGGGGATCTATAAACTTGGTTAGAAATATACCACAGAACTGAAAATACACATTTTGGATTTGTGACAACTTATGCCAATTTTGACAGCTTCAAAAGGGCATGAACAATTTTTTGGAATGATGGCGGTTTCAAATTGTAAGCGCTGAATCAAGGGCGACGTCAGTGGCAATCTAGCAAAGAGAGAAAAATCCTGCCAACTTGAATCACAAACTTGTTGAATTTATCACAAAACTTTAAAAAAAAATATTCACCCATAACTTTATGGCAGATCGTGCCGAAAACTAAAAGTCGTCACATTTATCAGAACCTGAAATGTGTACGTTTCTCCGAAAGTTCAACAGTCTTCACTCACCAATTTATCAACTAGTGTCAATAAGTTGTCTGCTTTTCGCTTCTGACATTTTGTCAGCCATTATTTTAGTTTTTTTTTTTTCCTTGGTTCATCTTCAATTTATCTGTCTTTTTGAGTTTTTTGTCCGCACGTGGATTAATGCACGCTCCAGTGAATTAAGTGCTGTCCATAAATTATTACTTCACCCTGTTTCACTTAAAAGAACGTCATCTTAACCGTGCGTCGTCGTCGTCATCGTCAGTCTACCAAAACATAATTTGCTCTTCATGTCCGTCTTTAAATGATCGCGCGGTTTATTTCTTTCACCTTTTATACCAACTTGGATTGGAACGCCATGTTTTTTTTTTTGCTTCGTTTTGTTGCTTGTTCCTCTTGAAATAAATTTACGATTACCAAAGTATATATGGTACTGCAAGGAAACAACAACAAAAAAAAAAAAAAATGTTTGTAATCGTTATGCACAGAGGGGCGAAGAAGAATCACCCGGTGGTGGTAGCTCGAGTGGAAGTGGTGGTGGTGGTCGGTTGGTTCGGTCTCTCCCTGCGTTTGCATGCGCTGGTGAGTTACTCTTTTATTTTGGTTCCTTATTTCCTCTGCCCGTCGTCGTACACCGGTGCGTAGAGTATTTTGTTGATCTTCCTCATCATGTTACCAGTTACCACCAAGCCTTATGAAAAACGTACGAACGTTTGCACAGCACACACCATAGGGGTGAAATTAAAAGCCTGCTTGATCAGATGATGGTGGTTGTGAGCACAGGCGCATAGTTACTATACTTTAGGGGAAGTTTACCGGCAGTAGGTTTGTGTCAGAGTGAACAGAAAAAATCGATAAGTTCGTTACAAAATTTACTGTATGCCTGCATGCATAATGTAGTAGGTTAGTTTATTTTTATTGTGTAGTTTGACACAAGGAAAACAGGTCTGTTTAATGAGTCAAGCGGATCAGTCAGCAGTAGTTGACAGAAATAACGGAATATGCAGATCTTATCTAACTAATTTGTGAACAAGTTCACTGATGGTTCATCGGAAGCACGTGATTATTGTCAGTGGGGAAAAAAGTGATGGCGCTTGATTGTGAAAGTGTCAAAAGTTGGTTTTAAAACTCAGGAAGTTGCAGTTGTCGACCGTTTCTAGTTTTACATTGTGGTTGTAAATAATAAAAAAAATAAATCTTCTGTCAGATTCTTAATGTTTGTTAACTTCCCAAGTGTCAGCTTTGAACACAATACGATCTTGGCGTCTTGAAGTTATTTATGAACATACATTTTTTCAAGATGGTTATCTGCACAAACCAAACTTCAAATTGATCGTTACATCTGTCACGTCAAAACGAGTCTTCTGTCAGATTCTTAAATATTTTAGATTTAGGAAGGTATGTATCGGAAGTGGAAGGAAAGTTACAAATTACAGTCTGTTGCAATCCTTAAAATCACTTAGGTGGGTGGAAATCTTACTTTTGAGAACTTATGTCAGTTTTTGACGTTTGGCATTGACAACTCTGAAGGTATCGTTGGCAAAGTACTAGCTGATCAATGATTGTATGTAACTATTGCCCATGAAAGTTGCCATTCTTCATGCGATTATAAGAAAAACGTATTTGTCAACTTAACTTTGACATTTGTCCATCCAAAGCCCGTTGTGGGTTCTAAATAGACTGACCATTGTTGCAGCCATTTGAAAGTAAATTCCATTTCTCCTATTTGGTGACAGAATAATAGTTTCTCTGCCTAAACAATTGACAGACGACAGCAATACTATCTGACGTTTGACGTTTATATTTCTTTATTTCTTGCAAAAATGATAAAAATTCCCTTCCAACAAAGGCAATCTAATCGAATCAAACATAATTCGTTTATTTTGATTGATTATCGCGCTAAAAGATCCTCATCGGTCCGTGCGAAGCCCTCTGCCTCCCATCATGTGTCGTCTTCGTCGTCGTCGTCGTGGAAACGCATAAATTTATCTTTCGCATCAAATCTCGGTGATTGTAGGTCAGAAGAGTTAATTAAAAAAGAAAGAAATAACTCCAAAGAGGCCAGATCTCCGGCGTGCGCATACCAATTAGGCCACGAAACAAAACGTTACAAACAACCAAAAAAAAAAAAAAAACGAAGAAAAAAACCCATCTAACACTGAGACTGACAGCAGAGAAGTTATGATATTTTTATCAAAAATAGCATCAACACCGACAATTTCTGGACAAATTGCGTGTGTGTTTATTTGTTAAAACCTCAACGAGTGCATCTTCCCTCCATATGGCAGACAGTATACACCCGTCTTAGCAGAGGAATCTCCAAGTCTACCATTCTTTATTGAGAGAAAACCATTACGAAGTGTGATGAGTTTATTTCCAACATAAACACAGACAGATGGATGCAAAAAGACGTTTCGTTCGTTTTTGTGCTTTTAATTCGCGCGACGTTCCCTTGTGCTGCGTCATTAAAGTGCAACAGTCACCAGACCAAATGAAAAACCAATCCCCATCTCACTCACTGCTACCTACGAATATAATAATTTTGTTGAAACACTAATGTAACGTCTGGATTATTTCCTGCCCATCCCTCTGAGTGGTGTGGAAAACCTTGCTTCTGCTATATGTTTATATACACAACTCTCTGCAATGATTGAGCAACACTTTGTCGGTTGGCTTGGGAAATAAACCTCGAAATGAAAACGAAATTTCATCTTCATCTATACGACAAACATGCACCCACATCGCTTCCATTTCCATTTAGTTTTTATTATTAAATTGTTGCTTTCATTGTCAAACGAAAAAAAACTAACTTAACAGTGAATATTTGCCACCTCTGCACACACGCCAGCACCATCTTCCGGTCGTAAATTAACATAATCTTTAAGATACTAGTTATTATGTGGCTTAGTGGCACTTTTGTGTAACATTTGTTGTTTGAATCTTTTAATTAATGCATTTCCTCTATTTTTTGTTTGTTTCATTTTAGGGTACTTTCACGCTAATAGTCGAAGCATGGCATGATACAAATAACGACACCAATGCGAGATCAAACAGTAAGTAATTTATTATTTTGTCAAAATTTGACAGCTGCTGTCAACGAAAACATATGGTGGTCGATGACTAAATAACTTCGATATCTATTGTGTTAGAAAATTCATTTCCTTCCTGTTTGAAAAAAAAAATCCCAACCCGAAATGTCACTTGATCCTTTTACATTACGTTTTTTTTTTGTTCCTTCTGTCAAAAATGAAAAAAAATACTGTCACACTTGATCAGTTTTCCTATGCGTGTGCTGTTTTCTGCGCAGGAATAACACGCTTACCGATCCTCCTTGCAAGGATATACTCGTACTTGTACCTATATCGTTAAAAAAGAATAAAACAATATCCCCACACATACTTTGACACGGAATTGCATGATTTCCGGCATATTGAGTGGTTTTGAATGACATGACACTGACGCACACAATGTCTTGTCTTACTGGCGAGCTTCTTGTTTTCTTTTCCTTGCTTTTTCTTCCTCGGTGGATTGTATATTGTATGCCGAAGAAGTGAAGAAAAAACAGAAAATTAACTATTGTTCTCGGGCAGATACACATGAACCGAATGAAGTGCGGTGACACCACGAAGAGGGAAAAAGGATGAAGTTTGGATTTTGCTCTTCTCTATCTAAAGGTTTATGGTTGTTTGGGCTCGGATAAAAGAACGGAAGTTTGCTGTTTAGCTGCAAAAAAAAAAATTAAAAATGTAAACTGAATGGAGGTTGATAGTGCGTGGATGTGGAGAGAGTCTCTACGTCTGACAGGTGGATCGATTTAGAAGCAAAGTTGTGTTAGAGAATAAAGTGGGACAAGAAAATGAATTGAAATACGTAGTGACTGGCGATTTTTGGGAGGTTTTCGGTTCCAATTAGTTCCACTTTGAACAACAACAATTTTTGTGTGCGAAGTCTGTGAGTGCCTACCTACCTTACCGACATTTGATAAAAGGTCTTTTGTTACCATTTGACTTGTAGTGGTGGAAAACACCGGAAAAGTTTGTAGAAACGCAGAGTGGGAGCGCTGACTTTCACTTCCTATTAAAAAATGACACATTTGACAGTTGCAACGGAATATGTCAAACTATTTCCACCTGTGTCACCAAATATCAATGAGTAGGTCGCTGATTTGATGTTCAAATTGTTGCTACCCTTCTGTCATTTCTGATTTCGATGTCGAGGTTGGACTTTTAAGCTCGAAATCTGAGGTATAGATTGAAGCAGTAAGGCCCCTATGACACTAAATTTTTTTTGCATTTTTTCTGCTTTTAAAATGAAACTAGAAATATCAAAAAAAATGTACTCAAATCAAATTTGGCAGCTTTTTTTGACATTTCAAGATTGTTTGAAATTAAAAAAATGCCACATTTGACAGTTGGAACGGAAGATGTCAAACTATTTCCACCTGTGTCACCAAATATCAATGAGTAGGTCGCCGATTTGAGGTTCTAAATTGTTGCTACCCTTCTGTCATTTCTGATTGCGATGTCGAGGTTGAACTTTTTTAAGCTCGAAATCTGAGCGATAGATTGAAGCAGTACAGACATTTTTTTATATTGCATTTTTTCTGCTTTTAAAATGAAACTAGAAATATCTCAAAAATGTACTCAAATCAAATTTGGCTGCTTTTTTTGACATTTCAAGATTATTTGAAAATAAATTCGATTGAAAATTTGCGGTTGCTTTGCAAACAATTGCTACCCCTTTCGTAATACACTTTTAGTCTCTGTTACACGCCGCTGACTTTTCAACATTATAAAAATGAGGGAAAAATTAAGTGTCACACGGGCTTAAGCTATTGTCATCGATATTTAATGACAAGTCTCTTGCCATTTGAATTAGAATTGCGAGAGACAAAAATTGTGACAGTTGTTGGTGTCAGCAAAAAAAAAACTTCTGACAGCTGACAGGTGTTGGCTCAATCGAATCAATAAGCAATCGATTATTTACACTTTTCTGTTGCCTTTGGAACGGCAAACGACTAATATGTGTAAATATGAAAGAAGGTGCGCATCCATTGAATTTCTAGTAAAATTTTGACGTCTTTTAATGTCACTTCTGACAGGTGAAACTGTCTTTTTTCAAGCAACCACCAACAGCTAAGACTGTCCACTAAACGAGATGTAAATGTATAATCTAACAGCGAACTCTGTTACTTTCTGTGTTTCACCGCTTCACCTGGAAGGATCACAGGCTTCTTCTGCATGTCTTGGAAAACCTCAACGATTTATTACTCCGAGACACCCACAAACCATTGTGCTGGATTTGCTTTAAATCCTCCGACAGTTTACGATCAAATCCCGATCTCCCTCCGACAGATGTCCAGACCGAGCTAATTATATACCCAATCCCTGGTCTCAACGTGTATTTTCCCATTGTAAAATCTAATCAACAAGTGATGTAACAAAACAGATTTTCCATTCTAAACGGCTCCCATGATTTTCAGTTTTTTAATTGTTCCCACCCTACAGCGTTGAGAAAATGCCAGATACCTGCCAGAGTTGTGGTGGATTTTTACTATCGACCCTAGAGACAAAAAAAAAAAAACCATTACCCATGGATAAGTGCAAGATTTATGACATCGAGTTCTTCCAACCTTACCACATGGCTGTTTCGAAAAAAAAAAAAAAAAAAAAGAAACCTGGCATGGCATTCCACAAAAGAAAGGACATACAGTGCAATACTTAAACACAATCAAGTAATTTAGAAGAAAAGCCATACCGAAGAAGAACACAAATGAATCGAAATGAAATCCTTGAGAAGAGCGCACAAGACTTCCTCTCGGCATGCATGCCTATTGCCTACCTGTGGTGTACGTCGGTGTCGTTGGCTTAAAAAAACATGTGAAAAGACGAGAAGGAGACAAACTCACGCTGCTGCTGCTGCCTGGGCCGCCACCACCACCACCGGTATTTAAAGAGCCCAACCAAACACAGTCTTCCTTTTCAAACAGCAAGCTGTTGATTTCAGACGTTCCCTTTTCCCCAATCCATCTTGTCGTCTCGTAAGAGCAGATAAAAAGATACATAGCACAGATTCCTGTAAGATACTTTGTGGGGATTAATTTCAAGACAATCATCCTTTTAAGCCCTATGCACAAGTTGGCAAAGGTTTAAGAAGGCCGCTGTATATCCCCAGTCTCTGAAATATGTATGTTGCACTGCCATCGAACATGGAAAGTCATTTTTAAAAAGATTATCCTTTTTTTTCCGCAACTCCCTGTGCCCTGCTGATGATGGTGATGTTGCTGCTGCCATTAAATGCTGGTGTTATTTTTTAATACCTGTTTGGGTTCTTCTTTCTTTTCCTTTTTTTTTTTTTTTGCTGTATAACATTTTGTAAGGGATCAAGTATAGTGATGGTGTATGGTGGCATGGCATACACCACCATCCGACGAGGCAGAGAATGGAATTTCATTTAAAAACATAAATTGCATCTGTTAGCCGGTGACTTGACCTTTTGCGCCCATGCTGCTGGTACCACCACAATGCTTCTCTTCATCTCTCTGGCTCGATTCTTACCGAAGGTGGCTTCCAATTAATCAATGCCAAATGCATGCACTCTTCTTTGTCGAGTTTTATTTTTCACAAGTTTTTTTTTTTCTCATTTTTATTTCTGTGTCATGCTATTGCGAGAGAGTAACTACAACACAACACTGTCTGTTAGTTGAAAATGTAAAAAAAAAAAAAAACTAAAAAGAGAAAAGAACACTTTTACGATTAACCGCATCGTAAAAATACAAGCGATTTGATAGATAGCTGGGGTATACTTTGCATTCCATTTGGAGATTCACTGTCAATGTGAGTGTTTTTTTTTTGTTTTTTTTTTAATCACCATGGACATGGTTTATGTACGAAAGCAGGTGTATGGCACTATGGAAGCAGTGTGAAACACCTTTTGTGGGACAGTGTGGCAATTGGAACGAGATTCGTTGGTCCTTCGAGCTGGGTCAAGTTGGTAAACCACTTCGAATGATTGCATATGACGTTGAATGCGATCAGTGTCAATAATGAATCGTTGAGGACCACTCACATGAGAGCGACCAACTACCTACGAACGAACGCAAATTTTGACAGTCCATTCACATGATACATTTTATTTGGTCGCAGATACCCGCGAATCCAATGACAGCCGCTGTCATTTGTCTCTATTTTTTTGAATGAAAAAACGAATATGGGAGGTAGCCGCATTCTATTAAGTAAAAAAAGAATATTGTTGGCCTATTTGTGGTGGAAAATGCATGTACATCCGCTTAACCGAACACGAAAAGAAAAAGGAAAATATTTCTTTGATAAACATGCTTATCTGTTGATTCAGTCATATTTCTTTTATTTTCCATTCGGACCAAAACAAAACAACACCACAAAATGAAATATGTACAAAAAAAAAGCCAATTATATTTCAAGTTTGAGGTTAAGTTCGAACGAATGTTTTATTCGCTAGTTTGTGGAACGCGAATTGAACGATGTTGATTGTGAATAAACATTGACAATTCGCGCCAAGAGTGTATTCGTTCGTGGCAAAAAGTTTGGAATTTGATATTTCGTTATTTAAACTGTTTGTTTACTTGTTTTTTTAATACATTGTGATGGAATAATTAATTATCCTCCTCTTGGTATTTACTATTCCAATGTGCAATTTTCTGTTTATAAATGCTTCAAAAGTGGTTTGTTCGCATTTCAGCAATTCGTTCGCTCGCTCTCATGTGAATAGTCCATTAGAGTTTATAATATATTTTTGTCGTAGCTGTACGCATATTTCCGTTTTGACAGGTGTCTTAGAATCACTTCTCTAAGAGGACGTTTGCATCGGATTAGACGTTCACAATTTGTCCCACTAAATAGATGTAAACAGCGCGTGCATTGTTTGTATAATTAATAATCATTTTATGTAATAGTTATGACAGCTCAATGACAGCTAACTTCAGAAGAATTACCGAATAAATCGTAAGCAATTGATGACTTGCTAATGAGCAGGGTTATAGACCGTAAATAAAAGCCCATTACCCTCTATTTGTGTTTATACGTTTTGACACATGCATGTCAAAATAATGCACCTGCATGATGCCAAAGCAAACTTTGCCCTCTGCATCCTCTATTGAATCATTTAGATTTGTAAATTCACCAAAATTCTTCAGAGTGACTTCCAGTAATGCCAAATCAAATTTTATGTCACTTATCACGAATTGTTGCTATTTAGTTCTGTACAAAAGCTTCTGTGTCAAGTACATTGGTCGGGAACGTCACTTTTTCTACGTCAGCCACATATGAGAATTGTCAACTAGTACTCAGTCACGAATTTCCTGACTAGATTCGTCGGCTACCCCTGCATAAACGTCAACTGAAACAGCTGCTCTCATGACGGTTTCCCCCCAATCAAAACCGAGATACATCTAGTGAGAGAGCTGTCAGACTTACTAAACTAGATACTTGAACGTCCCCATTATTTTTCCTATTACTTGCTCTTTTATTCTGAAGCTTAGGAACGTCAAAAAACGTCAAGTGTCGTTAGTTCTTTAGGTCTTATTGCAGTTCTTGCTCTGCCGTATATGTAGTTTTCTGATCCATACGTCAAAGTGACATCAAGTGTTGTCAAACGACTATTTTGACGTTTCATTAAAATTTTCTTTGCTTAGCCTGTTATTGGTTCGTTAATCAATTAATATTGATCGTTTCTAACAGAAGACACGTCAAAGCAGTGTCAAACTTGTATATGACGTTTCTCCTTAACCCCACTAAATGCAGTTCGTTTGTTTTTGGAATCGCCGTACATGTTCGCGCTGTCTATTATCGTTTTCCGTTCTGCAACTGATTTCGAGGGCATTTCTGACATTTCAGTCGGAGTTGCTGTTTTTCTTGCTTCGTTCGTGTATTCTGAGCGCTTTCCAACCACAAGTACATCAGAATCTCCAGCATTTTTGTTGACTGCTGATCCCTGGAACTGGATAACTTTAATTACTTCGGCTTCTCTCAACTTCAAGTCGAACAACATGTCAATATTTTGACAACTCTTCCTACACTTGCGTACATATCCCCATCAGCAGGTCGCGCTGCTAAACTTTCCATTTTTATTTTATTTTTTGTAGATATTCCAGAATCAGCAACCACAAACCAACAACCAATCAATTTATTCACAGCTGTCCTTTGCAGATACGAGTACGTACTGTGGAATTTTCGAAATACCAATGGATTCGGTTTATTTTTTTTTTTTTTAGCAGCAACTTCTCAAGCAAGTTATTTTCGCCAGCGCAGCCCGAACGTATAATAACTTGTCACACAACATGACCAGGCAACATTTTCCTTCGTTGTGCTGTGCTGTTCCAAATGGAAACAAGTTGCATTCATATGCAGTAGGTATTTATATTCAGACGAGTCGATAGATTTGCAGGCGCAAAGGATTTTCAGTTGTTTTGCACGCAGGCCACACTGTAGCGAGGATGACCTCTAATTGAAGTAATTCCATCAAAGCACTTGTCCTGGTGTCACGACGCGAATTTATGTCACAGCCGAAGCAATTAAAAATGAAATTTGTAGAACCGCACGACGAGCGCAAAAATGAATAAAAAAAAAAAAAAAAGGCTACGCATGCTCAAGCGCCTATCGTCGTTCATCCGTTTTAGTGTGTGGCGTACAGTGTGGGTATAATTGGTATACCCAACCTGTGTGCATGTGAAGCTCTTACTTAACTTGTAATGTATCCATCTGCACCACCCCGCTTGCCGCTGTGGCGATATGGTTACCCATCAGCCATCACCATCACCTTCGTCTGCTTCTATTTCGTCTTCGACTCTACAACTCGTACTTCCATACTCATTCCGCCAGTAACGAACCTCCAAATGTATGCTGCTGTACACAACACGCCGCCGCTCGCTCTGGGGGAGATTTATGCGAGTTTTTTGCACCAGCAGCAGCAGCCAGCCTTACATCAAGTGAAGTGAGAGACTCAAAAAAAGATACAAACACACTCACACAGAGAGATACCCAGCCCCAGAGTATGCGGTGGATACACGAAGCGAAAAGATATGCACCTGCAGTATTTATTTCTAAAAATATTTCAAAAACTTCTTTTTTGTTGTTCGGTTTTTTTTTGTGCTTGGTGCGTGTGTGTCGGTGTCGCTGTATGTGCAGTGTGCACTGTGCATTATCTGCATCAACTTCAATAATCCATATGCACTATGCTCAGAGTTTGGTTCGGTGTAGCTCTACCAGCAGAACCACCATCACCATCGCCAGCATTAGTGCAGCACCACCGTCGTCACCACCTGAAGAACTTGAAGCTGTCGCTCGCCGCCAACCCCCCGCATATGGCTGCCTCATCATATCGGTTTGGTTCCACTGTATGATCATCGCCAAGTTGTTTTTCTTTTCGAGAGCATGGTGTGTGGATACATTATAGCCGCATATGCATTGCAATGTAATGGCATTCGTTTCGTCGTCGTTTGTTCCGTACGTGTGTACGACGGCGATATTCATTCACGAAAACCCACCAGTCCAGTTTCATGACCGCTTTGTGCAAAAAGACCTCTCTCGCCGAGTTAGCCACCTAGATTAAGCCCGAGTGGAAAACACACAAAAAGAAGAATCAACCAACCCAACCACCAACACAATAATAGCAGCAAAAAAAAAAAAAAAAGTATCTATTTATCTCTACCTACGTATGAAAAATGCATGCATCATCGTCAACAAGTATCTGGAAAGCCTAGGCATCGTAGCATCAAAGAAAATGCCATGGCAGCGATTTTTTTCCACCGATTTTTCGGTGTGGATCATGCGAGAGTTTTTCAATGTATTTCTGGGAGAGTAAAAAAGAAAACGGATTCCACCGGAGCATCCTGGTGCTGCAATTTAATTCTTCCCAAGTTTCGTCCGTTTTGTGTTGTTTTGAAACAATTTCACCTATGCTGCCGCCACCGACGAGGACGATCGGCCAAACCGTCAGACAGACGGACAGACATACAGATGATCGGTGTGCTGTGTAGTGGCTCCTCCACCTCAGCAATCCATCCATCCAGAGCCAGCTCCAGCCGAAGGAAATGCGATATTTTCAAGATAAATATCTTGAAAGATATTTGCAATGCACGATTATTTCTTACTCGCGAGCAGCATACTCGTATAGAGGTGGAGAGCCCTCCAAGGGGAAGAAAAGCGTCGCAAACGTTTTGAAGTTTGTGTGTCGTCTTCTTTTCGTTTTTAGAAGAACGACGCGACAAACGAATCAAAGATTTGTTACACGGGTCGAGGAAAAAGTTGTATACCAGAGGAATTACCCAGGATAAGAGAAAACAACTATAGCCAGATAGACAGCGTGCATCTGTGGAAGAAGAGACTCTAGAGAGATCGATTGACAACAATGCTGCTCTGGACGGGAGTTGGGCTTGCGCGGTGTGTGCCCGCTAAATGAAACCGATGTTCGCCTTGAACGATTTGTTTTTTTTTTTTTTCGTTCGTTGTTTGCTGCCGTACTCATTGAATGTAGTTTTCGTGGCCATTTTCTTAATTGTTATTGTTTAATTTTGCTTTTGCCTGATGGGATGTGCCGCGCAGTTGAGATGAGCAGCATGCCAGGCACTCGTGGCTGTCCAGAAACGGAGTACAAGGGGTTTTCGCAGGGAATGGCTAAATATCTTCGAAATCGGACGGTGGCTGTGATCTCTTATGAATTTGGAGTATTTTTTGATCGCCTCACCTTGACGGCATAATAGGCGAAATTGCGAAAAATCATTAAAGTCCAGCTTTGGGGTCCATTTTGACGGTCCATTTAGTCATGATTTTTACCCAAAGTCGCCTGTCATTCTATTTATTGCTGAGAACTAACAATACTGCGGTCCAAACAGCGCGAAACAAGTGTTTAACGTATTCTGCTCAGTTTTAAATTCTCTTTGTTGGTGGGTCCTTCGAGCCGGATAGCTATCGAAATTTTTACTCGGAATGTTCGAACTGCACGTCCAAGTAACCATCATCGAAGGGGTTTCTAAAATCTGGCAGTAGTTTTTATAAATAAGGCTTGAAAGATCGCCACTTTAGTTCTCAGCATTTTCAACTTTATTGGCAATTCTCTTAAGCAAAGCTGATGATCGAAGTGACACGGGGCTAACCGTGTACAAGTCTCCGTAGGTGATTACTAAAAGCTGCGCTGTCAAATTGGTCCTTCGAGATGGACCACCACTACTTGGATTCTCAATTAAACTGAAAATATCTGACAAACAGGCGCAGTGGCTTAGTGGTAAGTGTGTTGGACTACTAAGCGAGGGGTCTCAGGTTCGAATCCCGAAAAAACCCAAATTCCAACTTATAGTTTTTTTCCGCTGCGCCACCTCTTGCGAACGTCTGACAAACATCCGAGAGTATAACTGTCATGAAGAAGCTTCTCAATTGCCGTTTGGACCCGGCATAAAATTGTAGATCCCTTCCATTCGTCCCAAAAATGAAAAACTCACACAAACGAATGGCTGTGAGAAGCTAGGCCTAGGGTCCCTACAGACTTGTTGCGCCAACTATTTATTTATTTTTATTTATTTATCTGACAAACAAGCGCTTTCCAATTGAAGCGATGATAAAGCTAATCGGTCCTTAGAGCCGGATCACTTAAGCCTTGCCTTTGCGGGGGTTTCTCCTTGTATAACTGTATACATCGTGATTCAATCTTCATTTATTCTCCCCTCATGTAAAGAAGCACACGTCCCTGCATTTTTAGGGACTTTGACGATTATCTAGTTCATATGGTTCTTCGAGCCTAAGGACGATTTTTCAAATGGACCGCATCCAAAATATAACTATGGCAAACGTATCATAGACTTAGGCCACTATCCTTTGCCTTGACATGCTTGACCATACATAGCTCAAATTGCCGTTGTTGATCCACAACAATTTAGCAGAAATACTTCTCAGTTCGCGGCGGTTTTCGAAAATTGCATCTTTATACTTAAGTTAAAACGTCTAAGCCACTATTTCGCTAAAAACTCACTTCAATCTGTCAAATATTAACTCATCCGTCTTCCCTCGAATACCGGTCCTTCGAGCCGGATCGCACTGTGTCTTCCACTGCACTTTTAAACCATCTCCCTGATCGCTCCATTATTTCGATTTTCGAATATATTCCCATCATTCTGATCGCCAATTTCAATTAGGTATTCATTATAACCGAAAACCACAAACTAGGTCGGAAGCCCCAAATGCGGTTTCTACTCGTATAAATAAAACTCACGTGTATCTCCAAATACGCCATCTAAATTCATCTTCACCCAGGAAAGATATAAAAGAAAACAGAAAAATAAAAAAAAGAACCCATCTCTTCCCAAAGTGATCAACACAAAGACTTGTTTTTTTTTTTTCTCCAAATTAATAATAATCTAATTAGCGGCTATTCCTTGGCTAAGCTGACTGATAATAATTTTCCATCTTCTGGTTATAACTCATCCATTATCTGCGCATAAATTATCCCATCGCTCCCTAATCTGTGTCTATCCTCTAATAGTTTCTTTTTCTTATATACAACATAAATGTATCTCATTCTTGTATCTTATTCTTCTTGTTCTGTTTCGTTTTTTACAGGTTTATTAATCCAAAGACTATCGGTGCAACAGGTTTTAGAAGTTTCACCCGAATGGAAAACGAATAAGTCGGAGGCTACGTACACATGGTTGGAATATGATTTTCGCGTTACATGTGACGCACATTATTATGGAGCTGGCTGTGCGAACCTATGTCGTCCGCGTGATGATACATTCGGTCATTACACGTGTTCGGAAAATGGTGAAATAATTTGCCTGTCTGGCTGGCAGGGGGATTATTGTGAGAAAGGTAAGCCGAAGTTATATAGTGTTTTTATTTATTTTCTTTAATTATTGTAACCGCATTGCCATGCGTGTTTGTTTATTATTTATAGCCATTTATTACTGAGTCAACCTGGTCATTGAAATGTCATGCAAGTTTGTTGATATAATTAGAATGGGCGACAGTTTTATCTGTTTCGAAGCTATTTGTTACACGTCCACAAATAGCTTCGAAAGAGATTTAGTTTTAGTGTGTTGAAAGGGAGTAATCGGCGTGCGTAAAACCTCTAATTATCCGGCTCGAAGGACCAATAAATTCCACACCAAACTGTAGTAGCTAAAATTGTATCCTAACAGCTTCAAAGTGATTTAATGTAACTCGTTTGAGGGTTGAGGCTTGTGAAAGGGCTTCACTGTATAAGCGACAAGTCAGTGGTACGTCCACAGTCTCTAAATCTCGGGGATTTTTCATGGACTAACGACCTTTTTTCGTTCTTACGTAGGTTCCCATAATTTATTTTCAAAACCCATGTATCTGCCACAAAGCTGTACCACTTTTCGATCGAATAAATGATCTTGGGTAGACTGGTTTTAAGGAACTCCTGGGTGAATATAATTCAATTCGTTCTCATGTTTATTACTCTTGAAACAGATATACAATCAACTACGTATCTGAAAAGTGCAATCATTCAGTTTAAAGTCCAAAAGGCCAGTTGAAGAAATACGATACCGAATGTGACTGACAGAATTAACAAAAATAAAATGAAAATATGCGGCTCGAAGGACCGAACAGAATCTGGTGGACTTTTTTCTAGAATGTAGTTAGATGCACCGGCTCCTAGGACAGACCATCGTAGACCCTGACGATCTGTGCAAATCTTACTTCAATCAGTTCGGACGGAGTACAGGCCAAAAAACGGGTTGACCCAGCTCGCGATTCGAATTAAAAATGAGTTTGTTCTGGAAAAATTCACCCCTTAGCAGCAGTGAATGTGAACTGAAGGCAGTTCAGTAAAATTCAATGTAACCTACATACTTACACCGAATGTGCTGATCCGCCTCGAAGGGCCGAACTGCAACTCCCTCCATTAGTTTTCTTCGGACACCTTGAGAGTTGAGACAGTTTCATTCAGCATTTATGTAAAAGAAAAACTCCAACCAACTTGCCCCCAAGAGTTTTCCTTATCAATGACCACTCTTCACGGATACTTTTCATTTTTATTACTCATTCCTGCTTCTGTAGAGACTTTGGCTAGCGCTGTCACACTTTCAAATGTAGTGCCAGTGCGTAACCTGAGATCTGCTTTTGCAATCATCGACCTACACCCACCGCACCACTACAAACACACACATGCACAACAAACAACAAACCGCAAAACCACCTGTTGTGTGTGCATCATCCACTCCGTCCCCCCGCAGCTGAGAGTCGACTCAAAGATACTCGTATCTTTTCCTATATATCGCTTGCTGTTGCGGCCCGCTTTCAATCAATAACTACACCAATAAGTAAAATGAAATTTGAAAACATAAAAACAATCACACACAATCGAATCGAATCTACTACTTCCTTTGCAAGACCTGTTTGCGATTGCGACTGTTTTCCTGGTCATAACCACCAAGCAAACACCGTCATCATCATCATCGCATCATGGGTTTGGGGCGGTCGGTGTTGGCCAGGGACTTTCTGAGAAATTCCTTTTCACTTGGATTTTGAGTCGAAAAAAAAAAATAAAAACCAACTTATCTCTCTCCCAAATGAAAGAAGACGA
Source organism: Cheilosia variabilis (assembly GCA_951230905.1). NCBI lineage: Eukaryota > Metazoa > Arthropoda > Insecta > Diptera > Syrphidae > Cheilosia > Cheilosia variabilis. The sequence continues at coordinate 121,241,786 of OX579676.1, read as the reverse complement.
ACCGGACGAGAGACAGCAAGACGTAAAGGAGCGCAGCGCACCGATGGAAAAGCAAATTATATACCTTTTCATTATAAAAATGTGTTCGCCATTGGTATACGGGACGGGAACGGGTGGGGGTATTTTAGGACGAATCGTCTTCCGTCTTGCATCATCCTGTTGCTCTGCACGTTGAATGAAATGCTTTGAACTTCTGCTGCTCCTGCTGCTGCTGCATCATTCATTGAAATTATTGGCCTCCACAGCAAACGGAAAAAAAAAGGGAGACCATGCCATCCAACCATCATCAGATGTTCATTTTTAAAGCCAGAGACCTGGACTCATCGGCGGGGCGGGCGGCACAAAAATATGTATGCCACGGTCAAGAATCAAAAAAAAGACGTAGCAAACCATCTCCGCAGCAGCAGCATCATCCAGGGAAAAAATTTTCCCATGCCTTGCCGTGATGCACGAACACAAGAAGCAGAACAACGAGAAGAAGAGGTAAAACGATGAAAAAAGCGGCCCAAAAACGACTATCGAAAGATATCTGTTGCGTTTTTTTTTCTTTCCCCCCCATTTTCTGCCGATCATCTTCGGTTGTGGATGGGTATATCTTTGAGATACATTTAGAGAGTATAAATCCACCCAACAACCATACGCAGAGATAGCGAGATAAGTACCTTAATCTAGCCAGCGATGCCGATACCGGTAAAGCACTTAGACGAACTTATGTGAAGTTCATAAGATGAGAAGAAATACCAATCACCGCAAAGTGCGGTGCGGCGGCGGCGCGGAAGGCGATGGAAAAAATCACAGAATCGTGAGTGGAAGGCAGACACTCCCGAGTCGCGACTCCCTATCCATCCGGATGATCTTGAAAGTGAATATCGAAAGGATTGACTGTAGTCACAGATACACTTTCACCGTGACTGGTGCCGCCAACCCGGCCACCCGGCCACCCGGCCACCGAGCACCGAGCACCGACGACTCATTCGCGAATTAAGAAGCCACTTTGCATTTCACTGTTCCGCTCGTCTCTTTTTGCTGTTCGTCTTATAATTGCTTCACTTATATTCGGCAGCTGGTTGGTGGTGTCCTCTCCGGACGGAAGACAAAGAAACGAAAAGAATGTCCGCCGAAAAGAACGAAAATCCAAACTGGAACCGCACACAGGAACATCTCCTCAAACAAGGTGTAATCAACATCCGCCATCGCTATCCGTGTGTTATGCTCTGCACACACAAGGGAGCAGGGAGTGGGCACAAAATACAAGCAGGTATCCCAAGGAATGGCCTTATGGGATCCCTAAGTTATAGACTATGGGGTCTAGGGATTGCATCCCAAACACGCACAAAGGAAACAAACGAAAAACAAAAAAACCAACAATCATCCACAAACAAGCGACTCACAAAAGAAGAAGCAAGAAGAATGAGCCGCCTCTCTGTGGCTGGTTGCTGCGCGCTCTATGGAAGGGAAGAAGGGTTACCAACCACCAGGCGGCAACTATCTGTTGAATATTCACAACAGCAACAGTGGTATGGACGACTACAGGAGTTTCGGGATCAGTCATATGTTCGTTTGTTCTCCTTTAGCCATTGCTACCAATTACCACTATACACACTGAGTATACGTGTATCTGGTTGGCCGTGTAAACGGGCGTGGGAAGATTTTTCTCATAGCCTCCAGAGAGAACCCATAACGTCTTTGAGGTCTTTAATAAAATATTTCCCGCTGATGTTCGAGTTGGCTCCTTCTTCTGCCGACTCTCTTCGCCTTCGTAGTCGTCGTCGTCTTCGTCTTCGTCTTCGTCTTCGTCTTCGATGATCAAACAAAATCCCTTTTTGATTTAATCGGAAATATAATAGACTGACGATGACACATTGGATTTGTGTTTTCTCTTCTCTTCTCTTCTGGTATGAATGAATCGATCTAAATTTGAATAATAAACAACACTGAGGGATCGAGAGTGGAACGAGCAATCAAAGTGGCCATAATTACTAACTGATTGAGTGAGCAAGAACGTGTACCCATACACAGATGCACAAAGGAAATCGGGTTTGAATTCGGATATTTGGTTGCTTCATTGTCACAGTGTGATTGGATTTGATTCGATGATTTCTAAGATTCTCCTTCGCGCAGTGTGACCAGTTACTCTTTGGATACCTCCCTGATGCTCTTCACAAACTGGTCCATCACGTCATTAATACGCATTTTCGTTTCGTTTCGTTTGTACTCGAGTGTGTGGTGGAATGTCTTTGTCTGCTCTTGGGATGTTTGAGTTTCCGTGATGTTTGCCTTTAATTTTAATCTTATTGGCGATGATAATCGATAATGAGTAGGGACGGGGAATAAAAAGGATACTAAAGATCAGATAACTTGATCGTCGAATGGGGATTAAGTAAACATTTTTGTCGCGTTCTCTATGGGTGGATTTTGTGTTAGCTGAGCTCGAATTTGGTTCAAGTGCAAGGAAATTTGAATAAGCCGACTTAGGACGGGGCGATGACAGGTGGACTGGAGGGGGGATTCTATTCGAAATGACATAATCCTGATTGGTAGAGAAGATGTTTCTTTTTGAAGCGTCAAAAGAAAATTAAGTGTATCCGGCTCGAAGGACCATAGAAGGTAAAATACCTTCGCTAAATGCGAGCGTCTTCTTCGATGGGATTTCTCTTGACGGAAGTTGAATGTATTTATTAAATGCATTAGGAAAAGGTTCCCCATGCGGGATCTATCGAATATATATACCACTGTAGGACTGTACTTCAATGCATAAAGTATATGTTTCCCCCTCTCAGGGCATCCGGCTCGAGGGACTGAAGTAACAATCTTTCTAAAGGGTTTTCCAATAATAGGTGTTATTTTGGTATTCAAAGAAAAATGTCATTTTTTGAGATAAATGTGCGGATGTTTATTTCATAATAAAGAGGAATAATGAAGAACAACATCAGCCAAATGGCCACCACGAGCACGCATACAGGACCATATCCTTTTCATTAAATTTTCCATAAACAAATCGCAAAGTGGCTGCCCTATGTCCTCGATAGCCTCACGAATTTTATCTTTGAGGTCTTGAATCGACGCTGGCCTGTTGACGTAGACCTTATCTTTCACGTGGCCCCAAAGGAAGAAGTCTCAAGGTGTTAAATCACAAGATCTCGGTGGCCAATTGTGATCACCTCTTCGAGAGATAACACGGTCCGGAAACTTTTCCCGTAAAAGATCAATGGTTTCGTTTGTTGATGATCGGCCGGCTTGAGTTCTTGTGTTAACTGAACTTTATAAGCCTTAAGACCCAAGTATTTATGCAAAATACGGTGTAATGAAGTTTGTGCAATGCCCAATTCCAAAGAACGACGAGGAATGGACAATCCTGGGTTTTCTTCAACACTTTGGGCTACAGCAGCAATATTCTCAGTTGTTCTTGAGCGACGTGCACGGGTTTTATTCTTCACATCACTAACTTGTCCCAACAGCTCGAATTTTTCCACCAATTTCTGTATTGCGGTCCGACAAGGTGCTTCACGACGACCAAAAAATGCTTTAGTTTTGCGAACTGTGACTGCAAGATTTTCACCATTTTTGTAGTGAATTTTAATAATTTCAATGCGTTGTTGAAGCGTGTATCGTTCCATTTTTAGTAATGACGTAGTTTGTACTTGTCAAATGTCAAAGAATAAAAGCTTCAAAAGTGACAGCTACCGAAATAGCGGGTCATTCACAATAACACCTCTTATTGGAAAACCCTTTATCAGAAATGTACAGAAACGTACGTCAATTTAAATTTACACATTGAAGGGTCCACCTCTTGTGGCATCCTCTTTAGAACTCAGAAGTGGTTAAATCGGGCTCCAATATCTGGCCATCTCTTCACTTTCGCTTACGTAGGAACCTACAGGCGAATGCCTCTGAAATAAATGCATTTAGAAGCCGATCTTGGCTTTTGTTTCAAGCAGTTTCGCAGTCCACTGTGATCTGAACCATCTTTTGTGTAACAAAATCGGTTTCAGAGGGCAAGGAGTGGTTAAATTCTTTTAACGGAGTAGAGGGTCTCACTGGTTGATATTAGACGTAGTTCTTCCACAATTGGGCATCGAAATTCCTCCCGAAATGATTCCCCTTTACCACAAAATACATGACTACTTAAATCCGGCTCGAAGGGCCAAAGTCATTTACACAAAAAAGCTGTACCGTATCTAAAGACCTATGGGCCTCCTTCACATTCATATAAAATGTTTCTTTTATAACTTTGAAAAGAAATTGCAACACCCCCGTTGGCCTGTTTGTTGCCGAGGCAATTCTTTTTTTTTTCAAACATCCTGCACAGTTCTCGGAAATGGCAACCAACTGATACAACTGACGTGATCGCATGACATTTCAATTTATAAATATTCTTATCGCCGAATCGATTTTCAATATGCCCTTTTGCTTCCTCTCTTTCCAGCACGCTGCCTCAATGGTTGTGAACACGGACAATGCGAACACCCCAACACATGCACGTAAGTATTTAAATTTTACTACCACGAATTGACCAACCTAGTTCCCACCGCCCATTCCCATGATTACCCACCCACTGTATGTAATACCTGTCACTCCCTGTACAAGACAAAAAAAATCCACAACTGTGTAGTGAATCGGGCAGAAGCCAACGACAACGGTGACGACGACGACCACACCAACGAGAGGAAAACTAAAAGAAAGTGTGTAACCCATTCGCAACGCGTTACACGCAGAACAAATCCAAATTAAATTATTCGTAATTAAAGCGAAATATCATCATCCTATACCCTACCGAATTCGCCGGCCGCAAACACAATAAGCTTTCGTTTCGTATACGAGCGCAGTTCGAGAAGTAACCCTTTGTGCGGCTGGCTGCTCGGCCTCTGTGCTGTGCATGGATATTGTGTACCCATCTAAGAGAAGTAGTAAACCTAGAAACTTAGCCTGGACATGTATAATAAATTAGCTTGCATTGCACGACGTTACCTGATGAGCCTCAACCGCTAGCTGCGAGTAGACTCTCTGCTCCTCATACACCGGCTACAATGGCACTTCGCACGGAACAGAGTCGCACCACCACCCCACCCCGCCTTACAAACGGAGATCGCAATGACTGTGACTACAACGACAACGACGACGTCGACGACACACCTTCAGCAGTTATTTAATCACAGAAACTGAGCTCTGGAAAAATAGGAATACGTACTTACTACTTACAGCCGAAAAAGAACCAAACAAACAAAAAAAAAAAAACAACAGAAAACAAAAAATAATGGAAAATGAGAAAATCCAAACGCGCCGATGAATAAAACGCTGCACGAGCAGCACTCTGGAAAGGGCAAAAATGCCAGCTAGAGCCAACTCCAGTCCAAATGTGCTCTGCTCCAAGAAGACGAAGAAGAAGAAGAAGAATGCCTTTTTGGCGTTGCCCTGTGCATTCTCAATTTTTCCCACACACCACACCGGTTCGGTGTTCGGATTTAGTCTTTCAGTTCTCGTTTTGTCTCGTGTGGTGTTTATTTATTTATTTTTTCTGAACTCATTTTTTTTTTGGGAGGTTTTAAATTTTTGCCAGGTTCAATTATACAGCACCAGCGAGCGCCTCGTCATCAACATCGCCGTTGCGATATCATCATCTGGAACCCGACCGAACTTTTGATATGAGTCAGTCGAGTGCATTGAAACAAAAAAAAAAGCAACCAACAAAGTGATAGATATTGAATGGTGTCATGAAATGAAATAGGACGATAGCCAGGGTTCCCATGTGTCATCTGATTAATTTATCAGACGACAGACACGGATTAGGCCTAAGTGGCAAAATCTTGTATGGCATTTAGTCGAATTTCACTGTCTCAATATTAAACGGCTGACGATATGGGTTTTAGTATTTTTTGTTGCGAAAAACTTGACATTTTCTCGCCGCCAAACAGATCTGACAGAATTGACTCTGGGAGTTCCAATTCGACGAAGGGAATTTGTCAAATCGAAATGTTTATGTCAATTGTTAGACGTCAAATTAATCACATTCGAAGTCGTATTATTAATTTGTACAATTTGTTTCGACAGCAAACGTCAGATTGCAAACTTCAAATAGAACACGCAAGTTTGACGTAACTTACTGCTGTGTTAATGGTCGATATCTTTGTCAATCATTTTTATTCATTTTAAAATGTTGTCTGACGTCAAATTTCTGCTAAACAAAATAGTTCCCACTTGTTCTAGAAACAGGCTGATTTCTGCGACTTAAAACAAAACGCCTCAAGTGAAGTGTCAAAATCGAAATTACAGTTTATGATCTCACTTAAATATCCTTTAATGACTTGTAATTGTTTTTTTGTTTCATTCACATTTGTCTTTTGCGAAAACGCCGATGATTTGTAAATCACGCTTCAAAACACTTAATAAATTGAATTTCAAAACTTAAATATGGAGACAAGAAAGACGCTGTGCCGTACAAAATACGTAGGTTGCTCTGCGTGGATAATCTAGTACATTAGCTCGCCAGTCTTCGAAATCAGGTCAAAACAAACAAATTCGCAGCAATAAATGTGCATATTCGAAGATGAAACTTATAGTTCAATCAGTCTGATGGTGGAAATCTGGAAATTAGCTTCGAACGTCAAATTATTTACTTGTCACTACGAATTCATCAAGTTTGACAGCCCATTCGAGTGATGTTCGATACGGAATATTCTCCAGATATGACAACATATTCCACGATGGTGTTCATAGATCCACTTAATGCCTACTTCGAATAGAATTTTATAAGACAGCTGTCATAAAATTTAGTACCGTTTTGAACATGAAGACGTCGGATACCACTGTTGCGTCCACTTCTACTTCTATGCAAATATGAAAGCAATATTTCGTCCAATTCTGACAGTTAATTTTCACATTCTGAGCTCAGCTGTGTCTGTCAGCAAACTCTGTCCGCTCATCATACCTGCCACCATGGAAACCCTACCTACACATCCTTATCACAAAACAAAAAAAAAATCAAAAAACCGAATCTGAAAACCTAATGCCTCTCCTCGCACACCGGCACACATTCATTATTTATGAAAACATGACAATACAAGTTGCAATTCATCATCTCTTCGTCTGCTGCTGCCAGTGCCACACAATACGCACGCATTGCTCGCGAACCACTCCAAATTCATCCAGGAAAAGGTGAAACAGCAGCTCGCGCGCGCACTATATGAATGTACTGTCGCCATAGCCACTATTTGGAAAATATCCACCTTTAAAAAAAAAAAAAAACGAAACAATCCAAAGCAGACCTCATAAAACAATGTCATAAACTTTTGTATTCTGGAAGCATAAGTGTATGCTTGGAATTGATAAAACATTCCCACACATTACACCGTGCCATTATTTTGTTGTTTTTGGCTGGACAATCCTCCACCAGCAGTAGTTGTCGTTGGGGCCGCCGCCGCCGCCACCATTACCACCACCACTACATACCATGGTTATAGGAGGAGGTGCTGCTGCTGATGATGGTAATAATGTGACGACCGCACTTTGACGACAGCGGCGATGATGATTGGAAATTCAGTTTAAGAAAAGAATTTTTTCTTAGGAAAACAACATTTCTCGATCGTGCAACCTTGTCAATGGCTATGGTCACACAGAGTGTACACTACCTACTTAGGTTTTTTTTCCTTTCTACTTGTCTTTTATTCCGTTTGTACCTTCGACAGTGTATGCCACTTTTAATATTCATAGAGGCCACCCGAAATGTTAATGAGCGCAAAATGGTTTCAATATTCGATTTTGATTGTATACGCGCATAGAGAAAGAGGGACACAAAGAGGAAGAGACCTACAAGTGTACCGGTGCCGGGACGGGCTTTTTTTTATTATTATTATTATTATTATTATTTCTTATTAACAGTGAAACGCTTCAAAGAGACAGGTGGTAATCACCAGCAATTGTTCTAGTTCAAAACGACGATCGATTCCAGTTAAAACAGAATGACAGGCACACAGCAGAAGAACTACTCCCTTCGAGCATTGTTTGTTGTTTGGAATTACGAAGAGAGACATGAAATAAAAATAAAATGCCAAACTCAAGTCGTCAATTGAATGTTTGTACTTTAAGGTGTAATTTTTGTGCTGTACGCGCACACACTTGAAACTCTGAAATAGGAAAAAAAAAAAAAAAAAAAAAAGCAAGTGACAGGTATGGCGATCGACATAACTATAAATGGCACCAATACATTAAACCAATCACCGGTGGTTGTTATACGGTTTGTGTGGTATTTTGAGGAGTTTTGGCTCGAAACAATGATTTAGTTGTTGACACAAGGAATTCGATTCGAACATTCCGATTGCGCCTTAATTGACAGATCAAATTTTATCACTGTTAACTGTTACTGTTGGTGGAATATTATGGCGATGGTGTTTAGTGGATCAAATATGGTACTGCGGTTTAGCAACAGAAAACTTGATGCATATGGACTGTTTTCTTTTATTTGGCACTGAGCAACTGTCAAAATGTTTATTGATTTAGATTCGCCTCTTCTTTGAAACTAGATTTATTCGTTTTTACACTCAAATGTTGGTTTGGACTAGCCTACCCGCATTTGAAAGTATTCTCGCACGAGAAACCATTTCCATAAATTTAATTCATGGACACAACTGCTGGTAATACAGTGAAGTGTCCTTAAAATTCGCTCAATGTCTGTTTTGACATTTGGAAAAATGTGATCGCCTTCTATTACTTAAAGTTCTCACGTGACAATATTTTTTAAGACTGAATTTGCCAATTGAAATTTTAAAAAGCAAAATTGTGTGCAGCGTTTTAAGGAAGAAAATGTCAGATGAAAGCCAAGATTCATCCATGTGGAAATGTCAAAAGCAGAGACTCAGTTGGAATCGTATTGACACCCGCACTCTTTCGATCTTCTTTATTATGATTGACACTTTCAAAGATGAACAAAATTAAATGAATCCATCACTTTAATAGCGAAACTGGTTCTAGTGTTTTGTCAATTAATTGTAAAAGTGGACATTCTAGGTCCGAATGTCTAGTTGACAAAGTCTGCCATCTGGCTGAAGTGATGTTTTTGAGCTTTCATTGGCTGAGATTGATCACGCGAACAGTTTTTTTCGGTTGACGTTTACGAAGGGGTAAATTGTGTCAGGAATTTCTCAAATAAGTAGGTATTCTGTTTACAATCCGATTGCAGTTATGCCTGACGTAGCAAAAATGATATAATGTAGTTTTCGATGGGGCTTCTTCAGATTCGCTCTCAGATTTCGTGTGTCTAATCGAACATAAAAACGTCACTTGCTCTTTTTTGTGTTGATATGTGTGCGATTGGAATATGTGTAGCCTTCGACACTTTTCTAAGCGTTTTCCATTCACTGGTTAAATTTTATATGAAAACATTCAAAATGCTCGCCCAGATTGATTTGTAAACATTTGTACATAAAAATTTAACAAAAAATAGATCAACCCGATGCAATTCGTTTCTTTTCAGTTGAAAAATTTCACGAAAACGTAAACAAACGCCACTAGTTGTCAAACTCAAACTGAAAATCTGAAGCAAATCTGAGAAAAAATCCAGATTCGCAAAAGTGCTCTGAAAACTGAAAAAGATTGCTTGTTTTGTACCAAACAAACATAAAAAGTGCTCTGAAAACGCCCAATCGAAAACCACAAAAATCTAATCAACAAAAATTTAGTCGACTAAGTTTTTGAACGTGCCCCACGAAACGTGATGCAAATCTGCGCTGCACTGCAGCATTTAGAAGTGGAAAAAAGATGGCTTAAGAAGTTGTCAGGTTGTTTTGCCTTTAATTTCTCAATAGAAAGACAGCTGTCAAAAAAAAAAAAAAAATCCTGACTAGATTCCATTGCACCCGTCAAATTATGTACCAACCCCGGACAGTCTCCGGTGAATTTCATTTGGCTCTTGCACGACTGCATGCAAATTTCTCGATAAGCAGTCATACCCAGCCTATCAGAGGCGCCTCTGTCCTCAAAATTGACACATGTCTCTGCCAATAATCTCTTGAAGCTTCAGTTTGCATCACATATACTGCGTCTGCATTTATCATAATTTCTTCACCATAATCATCGCGCCGCGCACATCCTTGTGTATATTCGCCTTAATACACACAATCAGCCGGCTCTTCTGCTGTTCCTTTTGGTATTGAAGCCAAGCGTGAGAAAAACTTTTGCGCAAATATAATCACATACACGGCGCACGTACGCGCGATCACTACGTTTGGTTATTCCAAAAACAAAAAAAAAACAACACCAAAAGCAGCAGCAATCAAATAAAAATACAAAAATTCATAAAAGAGAACATCAACAGAGCCAGCGAAAAGCAAGAGAGAACAAATCAAAAGAAGCAGATTATTTCCAGCAACTGCAGCAGCACCACCAGCACTCTCATCCATCTTCGTCGTCATATCACCTGTTCGTCTTTCAGTTCCAGGTTGTCCGATGGACAGTTAGAATACACACACACACACGTTTGGTTATAATCGGCAACAGCAGGAGCATGCACATTGCATGTGCCTCTGCCTATATAGTTGCATATGGCTGCGGCCCACAGCCGTCGGCGGCAACGAAACGAAAGCCAAGCAACCGGTGTCAGTGCCACAACACCAGTTAGCTTATTTGCATTCCTACCATTCGGCGGACCCACATTCACTTTTTTCCACTTCATCGTCGTCGTCATCGTCATCGTTGTTGTTGTCTCCCTGGAGGCTATGATGGCGTGCAAATCTTTCCCCATCTCCTCACAGCTCCCCGTCCTGTGCTTTATTTTTGAGGATCTTTATTAAATAATTTTTTTTTCTTTTTCGCTCTTTACAGTTGCCAAGCTGGTTGGAAGGGACGTCTTTGCGACCAATGCGAACCCTATCCGGGATGTGTGCACGGCACATGCGAGAACCCCTGGGAGTGCCACTGCAATAAGGGCTGGGGTGGACTGTTCTGCAACCAAGATCTCAACTACTGCACACATCATCGACCCTGCCAGAATGACGGAACCTGCTTCAATACCGGCCCGGGATTGTACACCTGCCAGTGTTCGCCCGGCTTCAATGGCACCGATTGCCAAATTCAGGTGAGCTCCTGCGAGTATCAGCCCTGTCTGAATGGCGGCACCTGTACCGACGACACTGTAAACAGCAACTACAAGTGTGAATGCAAAAAGGACTGGACTGGACGTCACTGCGAGACCAAGGTGATCACATGTGGCGACAAACCCTGCAAGCACGGCAGTTGTCAGGACACAAAATCGGGCTTCAAGTGCGTATGCCCATATGGATACAGTGGCGCCCATTGCGAAACTCACGTGGACAACTGCAATCCAAATCCGTGTCAGAATGGCGGAAATTGCATGGTCAGCAACGGCGAGAACTCGTTCAGGTGTCAGTGTCCATCCGGGTTTACGGGCAATCACTGCGAAGAGAACATCGACGACTGTCAAGGGAATCCGTGTATGAACGGCGGCACCTGCATCGACATGGTAAATCAATTTCGCTGTCAATGTGTGCCCGGATATCTGGGCTTGATTTGCGGCGAAAAGGTCGACCTTTGTGTGACGAAACCCTGCGCGAATGGCGGAACCTGTACGAATCTGAACAACGACTACCAGTGCAATTGCCGAGCGGGATTCGAGGGAAAGGACTGCAGCATCGATATTGACGAGTGTGCGTCGCAACCCTGCCGCAATGGGGGAACCTGTGTGAATCGAGTGAACAGCTTTCAGTGTGTCTGCGCGAATGGATATCGTGGATTTCAATGCGATGAGGAGTCATACTCGTCGGCGGCGTCAGCAACTTTTGACCGCCGCCAATACGAAGCGAATATTCAAGGCCGCAGTGACGGACTCACCGGCGGCCAGGTGGTCCTCATAGCCATCGTCTCAGTTGCCATGCCAGTGATCGCCGTAATCGCAGCATCAGTGGTCATCTGCATGAAGCGCAAGCACAAGCGTGCCCAAGAGAAGGACGACGCCGAAGCGAGAAAACAAAACGAACAAAATGCCACCGCCAACGGAATGCACAATGGACACGGTGTCGGCGGCGGTATCGGTGGCGTTGGCGGAGCAATGGTCGGCATCGGTGGCTGTGGCGCTGCCACACTCTCAGCCAAACGTACTTCCAGCAGTGCCCTGGCGTTCGACAACACAAATCCGAACATCATCAAAAACACCTGGGACAAGAGCGTCAACAATATGGCCTCGGTTGCAGGTGGCGGCGGTGACGAGTGTCTCATGAACACCAGTCTCTATGGCGCTGCCGTCATCTCTGGCTACAGTGACAACAATAACGCCAACAGTGAGTGCTTCGTCGGCACAATAACACCGCTGGCGCGAGCCAAGTCGCAGAAACAGCTCAACACAGATCCATCGCTGATGCATCGAGCTTCGCAAATACACAGTAGTCCGCCCAAAACCAAAGAATACATGCTCCAGCAGGACAGCAGTAAACGGATATCAGTCCTTGGTGATTCGGCGTACTGCAGTCAAAGATGGCCAACGTCATCGCAGGGCCCGCCCCGGACAGTCGTCTGCGGGACACCGCATATGTAGTAATCCAGCACAAGACATACATTTTGTTTTTAAGTTAGAATTGTAAAAAAAAAAGAAAACAAACTGAAGGTTTATAGTTCCCTCATCATGTGTAGTCATGTCTTCATGTAAGCCTAAGTCTTCACTCACCCGTCAACCCTCTTCCCCGAACTTATTTTTTATGAAATTTTATTCTTGGATAAGTAAAATTAATTAAAACAAAAACGAAAACAAACACTGACTGACTGGTTGCTAAATGTAATCACTATCTAGGTTAGAAATTGCTCCTTTTTCTATAAACAAAAATTACATTACAACACAGAGATTGTAATGGTTTGCTATAAAATATCCCTTTTAACTGTTTCGACTTAGTTTCTCCTCTCGCAAATCCCACGCTCCCACTTCTTAGCGCTTAGTAATTTATTCCAAACGCTAACAATGATGATTGTGTTGTGTATTATAGCAAAGATGTATTTAAACAAAGTCTATACTTAGCGGCAAATTACTATAAAAAAAAATATAACGAAAAAATAAAAACAACATTGAGTTAAACACATAAACAACAAACGTGACTATAAATATTAAAATAGCTATTAAGTGTGCGTTGTCAAAATAAATATAAAAATATTTTTTCTTAATCTCTAAGGAAGCAAAAGAAAAAAAAATCACCCCCTGCCCCCCTGAATGTGTATCTCTACCAAAAGTTCTACAATTTTGTACATAGACCCCATGCATATATTATATATATTTATTCATTTAAACGACATTTTTTTTTATTTAGTTTTTAGAATCAAAAAGCAAAACAAACAAACAAACCAACAAAATTATATAAGCATTATTATTCTTTTTTTTCTTCTTCTTCTTTTGACAAATAAGTTTTGACATTTATTATTAAAACAAAAAATGCATCTTATGCTTGCATTGGCCAGTTTCCCCTTAACCCTCGTCCCGCTCCCCCAAAAATTATCTCCCCCCATTCCATTAGGTGAACTTATGTATTTTTAATTCTTTTTCTTTTCTTTTTTATGCAAAGAAAAGAAAGAGAATGCATTGTGAAAAAAGCGCTAAATGTTTGTAAATATTATGGAAATCCATTAGAATTATATAAATACTATATATATATACATACTATTTTTGAAACTAGTTAGAACGAACAAAACAAATATTATACAGGCACGATCAATAGAGAGAAAAAGATGGAGAACATTACTTAAACGTGATCCAAATTTGTTTCGATTGTCAAATTTTGCATTGTTGTCATCTCAAACGAATATTATGCACAAATATGATGTCACACAAGAACAACCAAATTATATATATTTTTCGTAAAAATATACTTTTCGCTATTTTTTTTTTTTTTTGATTTTGTTGTTTTATTTGACAAAGAGTATACAAACAAAAATAAATGTATTATTATTTTTTCCCAATAATAATTATGAATATGAAAAGAAAGTAAAAAAAAAAACAAAAAAAATACTTTTTAAATATATATACAAAGTAGAATTTATTAATTGATAAGTTAACTAGTTAAAATTATATGAAATTAAAAAAAAAATACACAAAAAATCAACAAAAAAAAAAACACAACTAAAAAGCAAAACAAAATGAATTATAAAATGAACAAAAACGAAATGAATAATTTATTAAAAAATTGAAAACATAAAGAAGACTGCGGTGTTGTTATTTTGTTATTTTGCCTCCTGTTTGGTTTGACGTTGCATCCTGCAGCACTTTGGGAAGTCTTCTATTCACTTTTCAGACTTTTTCAGATGGGATGTGACATTTATGGCTACTAGATAGTGAAAAGTAAGTATATACGAACAAGGCATTGTGCCTTACTAATAATCATTTTTAACCTTCGCACTAAATATTTGGTAGGTCACAATATGAAATTTTGTATGGAAAATTTCCCCATTGTGAATTCCAAAAATGTAGCCTGGACACTAAAATTGATTATTAGTTTCGCGGATTGAAATAAGAACGCTTTGACGACTTGCAGCATAGAAATAGTGGCAAATTACATTTAAAATTGTACTAGAAAGACTAAATAAAATTGAAGAGCCTGTCTGACAGATGACGAGAAGCGAATAGGGTAGTTCGCGACAACGTCAGTGTCAAATATGAAGAAGAAAAAACCAAGTGACAGCTAAAAAACTTGTAGGAAAACAAAACAGAATTTAATGGCTGTAGCATGATTTTGTTAAAAAAAATACTAAGAAGTTTATAATAAAGCGTAATAAAGTCCAAAAAAGAGAATAAAAACATTTTAGAATTGAAAACTGATGTTTATCACAACATGTATAAGGTAAAAGAAGATAGGTTAAAGTAATGGGAATTGTGCGCTTTTTGGCAATATTTGAACAAACCACTACTCTGGCCATTACAAAACTGCTTTGTTATCCTACAAGTTTTTTTGACGTTTGAACCAAAAAGATAGCCCGTCTGTGAAAGGATGGGCTTCGCGAAACACTATTAACGCGAAACTTGTATCGAAATATAGGTACAGGGTGTTACTTAAGAACTATAGAATCTGAAATTGAAACTCAAGTTTAGAAAATGAACCAAATTTCTTTTAATTGGTAGATCATTTTTCGGACAAATTATATTTGGCATAATGGTCAATATGGAAGTGTAAAAGGAATTGTTGTTTCAATTTCAGACCACGACACTCTTTCCGTTCGTTTGTTGGCTGTTGCTTTTCGATGCTGTAGTAGTTTATGGCGTGTCCGGTGTCCTCATATACGGCGACGGCTTCCAAATCCCCGCAGAAAATAGTGCATCGGCTTCAAATTACACGGCTTCAATTGTGAAGATTTTATAAGGCTCGTTTATTAAACATATACTTAAGCAGTGTAAAGTCAGTATACAAATGAGAAATAGATCTGCTTCAGTCAATTTTGTGAAAAGGAGGAACATTTTGCTGTATGCTTTGACTTTTAGTTTGATTAATAGAGCGGCTTCTAAGCCGCGCTCGCTGAAAGTGAATGGGGCAAAAAGCAGCTTACTCTGGCACAGCTATGAGCACATCTCAGAAAGGTCCTAAGTTAGGTGCTGCTGTCAAGTCACGTGAAACTTGGGACTTGGAATTATTGCCTTGAGTGGAGTCTCGTAAGTGTCAAGTAGAGTACAGTTGTTGTAATTGTGTGCTAAAGATTCCACTTCTTAATGTTGCTTTTCTATGTGCACTGTACAGTGGACACCTGTTATTATTAACCTCTTTCTTCAATTTTTGGATATATTCTGCCGGAGTATGGTGCATGTGACAGACACTACCGTGGTGAAACCAAATATCATCCAGACCATATTATTTATGCATGGCCCTCTGTGTGATGCCTCAACGAACAGTCCATTTTAAGGGTTCCCTGGTCCCCTATCCTGTAATAGATTACAAAAAAATGAATAAATAGTTCACGGAACAGGTCCGTAGAGATCCTCACCACTAAGCCACTGCGATTACAAAATTTTAAATTCAGTTGAAATTTACTAGTTTTAATTTTAATTGCCCAGTTGCACACAAAAGACATCTCAAGGGGAAAAGGAAGTTTGCATCGATGGGCTTAAAGCGTTTTGCACGGAATCTCAAATCACGACGAAAGCGATTATCTTGATCTTATTCTGGTTCATTTATTAGTTATTCTGGGTAAAAAAATCATCTCAAACAGGTTTTGTTCTCTGGAAATAGCCAAAGTGGGTTATATGTCGTAAAACCATACAGTTTTTAGACGGCCATAAGTGCACAATTTTGGGCCATGTTTTTGTTCATATATATTTAGATTGAAGTCTTATTTTATTTACCCAGGCTGACGAAATTCCATACAACTTTACTTTTCACTGAATTCGCCCACTCTCTTTGACATTTCAATTCAATCGCCCTTGCATAAATCATTGGGGACGTTCAAGTATCTAGTTTAGTAAGTCTGACAGCTCTCTTATTAGATGTATCTCGGTTTTGATTGGGGGTCATGAGAGCAGCTGTTTCAGTTGACGTTTATGGAGGGGTAGCCGAAGAATCTAGTAGAGAAATTCGTGACTGAGTACTAAGTGAGAACTGTCTCATATGTGGCTGACGTAGAAAAAGTGACGTTACCGACCAATCTATTTTTTGCGTTCAGGTTACATCTCATCCAGACCAATCTAGTCGACTTAAGATAACTAGATTCTTGAATTTGTCCATTAGGTTGGTTTGACGTGAAGCACGTGTAGCACTAATGCCCACTTCGGCTTCTATATCGAACGCAAAATGTTGCCCTGAAGTCAGTCAGTTTCTAACATTCACAAATATTTATCTTTTGGTAACACTTTTTTCCGTTTGTTGTTAAAAATGAGTTGACTCAATTCTAAACTTGGGTTTGCCATAATGCAAATAGTTGAAAAAAAATGACAGCAAGCGAAATGACAGCAGAATTTAGCACTGAATTCTTGCCCCGACAAATTAACTGTGGTCAGTTCAGGGCACAACTAGGGTGCCCTTGAAGTCATGTCAAACACAGGTTTTCAGTACCAGGGCGAGTTCTGTTCTTATCGAACGCATTGGGGTTAACCCAGTTCCCACTAGTGTTATACTACGTTTCCACCAGACACTAATCGCGAGATTTAGGGCAAGAGATTACAAATAAATCCTGAGATGTTTCCACAAAAAAAAAACAATATTAATTTGACGTTTTACCAGTTGTCAACTACTGTCGAATCGAACAAACCAAAATTGTGATAATTGGAAAATAATTAACCAATTCAAAAGTTTAAAGTAATAAAACATGAGTTCCAAAAATCTTAAAATATTATTGGCTTAATTCTACAAAATAAAATGAAAAAGATGTGTTTACAGTGATCGATAGACAGGTGCACAGTGCACACATAAATTGCTTGCACGACCGCCTGAAATCTACTCCTAGGTCTGGATAAAATATTCAGCATTCACCACTAACCCCCACCCCCTGCATCTGCCCCGGAGATTAAAGCACATTTTCATGCACATACCCAATTAGCTGCCATATATCGTCTCCAAATAAAGACGCAGCGTCGCCATTTACAGCTTCAGCATTTAGTTTAAGCGTTTCTTTTTGTTTTGGTAACACAAACACAGTGATTGATGGCTCATTCATCTTGCATCGCGTTCGTTCAACGTGTTGGGTCGCATCGCACTAAATCCTTCTTATCACGTACGCCCAATCTATCAGGATATCAAATAAATTCCCATCGAATCGTAAAAAATAACGCAACACCGCGCAATCCTTGATGTATCTATACAAGTGCGTCGTATATATAAAATTATAAAATCGGAGCGAATACCTATTACCACTGTCCGGTCCGGTGAAGAACCTGCTTTATTATGACGGACAAAAAGAAGGAGTAAACCCTAAGCGGGAGCATTCAAACAACGCATTTCATTAATCTGTAGATGTAATTTCAGTTTAAATTGGGCCCCAATTGGTGGGTTGTATCTCGAAAGAGTCTTACGTGACCGGAGTGAGTAAAAAACCGTGCAAAAAAATGCAGCATAGGTGGTCATTATGAGGGAGAGAACATCGCCATCAGAGCCAGAGCTACACCCGTATGAAAATCGAATGGAAGCGCTCGAAGAGTTTGGTTTTTCTTTTGGCAGCACCACAACGTAGTGTGCATTTTGTATATATTTTTGGATGCAAGCAAGGATGTGGAAAGAGAGCGCGACTTAATGTGGAGTAAAACTGAAATGATTCCCAGCCTTGGATATGATGGTCAACATTTTTTCTTTTCGTTTCTGATATATGATTTTCTGTTCATTGTATTGGTGGATGCAATAGACGAACTGGAAGCGAAAGTCATATAGAAATGGAATCCGTTGATTTGTGATGGATTTATAACGTCACGCAAAACTATCACGGAGGATGAGAGACACTAAACTGTCTGAAAGAGACAGCACTACCTAACACACCAATATACGGGACACATGTTTTGGTCGGCCATCTTGTTTACGTGGTGGAAATTATGGGTAAGTTCAGCATGTTGATATTTTTATAGCAATGGCTTACGAAATTTCGGTTTCCTATCAAACAAAATGGCTTCCGGAAGTGATAATCGTATAAATAATTGAATAATTTGATGTTGGTTAAATTTACTGAAACTAATTACGAATCTCATTTGACATTCGTAAAAGAAACCGTTTTACATATCTTTAATTAAGGGTAGAAGAGAACATCTATGAAACTTTAGGCATCTGATTTGTGATCCCTTTCTTACGTCTTTATTAGCATTGACTGCGGACAAACGGATATCTTTGTCTCATATCGTGCAAAATTGAGCGTGCATGATATTGTGATTCCCCCTTTATGGTACATCTAAAATGTCACGAAAAATAAGAGGGGTGAGCAAGACATCTGATTGAGAGAGACAGAACTACCTGATATTCAAAAATATGTGAAAGCTTTAAATGCTGACACCTTTATAGCGATGGCCTCACAATTTCGCTTTCTCACGTAACAAAATGGCTACCGGTAGTGAAAGTGAAGATTATTATGTAGAACTTCGATGAACTTTGAACAATGACACTTCAAGCAGCCGATTTGCAATCTCATTCTTATGCCTTTATAAGCATTGCGGACATACAACGCATCTCGCACTCTAATCTCGTCCAAGACATTTCATGTGGAAAGAACTCAAAAAGTGCAAGTCGACTTCCATAGACACTAAATTGATTATCAGTCGGGCTTGGGTTCCTACCCCTATTTAAAATGTATTTTCCTTCACTCATCTAGTTTTTCAACATTCCCCTGTCATTGGAAAATTAAAATTTGACTACTAACAAAAACAACAGAGGGCGGTACTCTTTTGCAGCAGAAAAAACATTTCCCTAGTTCCATTGAACGGCAGGTGCCTATAGCGACCTGTCAAACTCTATTTAAATAAAATCTAACCATTTGCGCTAGAGTTGGTAAAGGTTGGCAGCACCGGATAATCGAGCTTTGTCTTTTTCTTTCGCTGAATTCTTCGTAAAGTTTGTTTTCTATTTCTATGTTTTCTTTTATGTCATCATTTTTCTAGCCAAGTACCAAAATTTGAATCGCTACCGAATCTTGTGACTCGATTAGGCTTCCACAGATGTTCTCTCAGATTTCAGATTTCGTGTGTATAATCGAACATTAAAACGTCACTTGCTCTTTTTTTTTTGTTGATCTTCTTTCGATTGGAACATGTGTAGGCTTCGACACTGCGTGTTTTCCAATTAACAAAAAAAGTTACACCCGATGCAATGCGTTTCTTTGCAATTAAAAAACTTCCCGAAAACGTAAGCAAACTCCACGAGTTGTCAAACTCAAACGCACTTGTATAAGTAAATTTCAGGCAACTCTGAGAAAAAATCCAGATTCGCTAAAGCGCTCTGAAATCGGAAAAAATGTTTTTTTTTTCTTACCAATCGAGCATAAAAAGTGACAAAAAGTTCTCTGAGAGCGCCCAAATCGAATGTAACATTAAATTTGCAAACATTTGCGGGGTAAGCTTTGGCAACTAAAGAAAAAAACAGTTTGACAGCTTACAGCTGAATAAACAACACTTCTCACATCTAATCCAAAAAATATTGGAAGTTTGGCTGTCACAGGCAGTGTTGCCGTAAAAGTATTTGGACAAATCTGCAATTATGACAAATATACAGATTTCTATGTAAAAATCCTACTACACAATTTTTTTTTATTTAAGGATAACAATCAGCGTTGCTGCTGTTTTCCAGTCAGATCTGATACATTATACTCATTAAGCTGGAAGATTTTGTACAATCCAGCCGGTTAGTTTTTTAACTGGATACGATTTTTGTTTGACTGTTTTTAAACATTTCGTGTCATTTCTTTTCAATCAGTAAATATTTTAAAATTCAAGGTCGAAAAAAAATAAAAATAAATACATAGAAGAACAAAATTTGCTTGAATTTCATATTTTTGCTCTGAGCTTGGAAACATGTCCCACTAATGCAGTCAACAATTTTATACGGTTGCATTGACTAAGTATGATTTTGCCTATGCAAAATAAGGTTTATTTATGATTTTTTTTATTCGTTGATTTATTTTGGCTAATTTATTAGCTGAATTTCTGTTTGCATTCCGTTGACTGTTTTTTTTACTGGATTTTAGTTTTTTGACTGGAAGGCTGATTTCAAAATGGCAACGCTGATAACAATAACAAAAAAAAAGAGCTGAATACGAAAATGATAGCATGCAGCGAAAGCATGTGTGGAAAAAATGTTAAAAATAATTTTTTAAAAAGAACAAAAAATATTATTGCGAATGCAGATGAAATCTGAAGCGCAGATTTCTGGTTGTTAAAAGTCTGCAGCTAGATTGAAAATCGGCAAAATGCAGACCAATCTGCTCTAAGGAGAAGTCTGTCCAGCAATTTTCAACAGTTTAAATATTTGAGGGTAAAAACAAAAACAAATAAAACTTTATTTTTAAACGTAAATTAAAAAATACTTCAAGGAACATAAATTAAGTTAATTTTTAAAAATTATCGAATTCAATGCTCATATTTCTCTCGATTAATTTCCTCCGATGTCCACTGTTTTGCCGTCGACTCTCGACAGCTGCTCGCAAAATACAAAGCATGTTGGAATTTTGCGAGTTAATCTCCGATAGCGATCAGAACATGTGTCCACTTGCTAGTGACTTTCAAAAAGCTCGAATCTCGAAAGTAAAAAGTTAACTCTCCGCAAACTACTCTCAAGACTATGTCCACTTGCGAGTTTGCTCTCGAGAGCTCTCGATCCAGACATTATCTGCCAACGTGTTAGTTGAAAGCCACTTCTGAACATTCAATGTTTTCTTTGTGATTCACATTTGCCCCAGCTGTTGTCACTCTACGAACCCCAGTTTTCTTGAATTTTTATAAATGGGGATGGGGGTAAGTGTAAACATTCATTTTTTTAAAAAGTTGCAAGTCTACATATTTGAAGCCAACCCTATACAACAGTAAATATATCTCAAATATAATAAAAGTTTAAAAAAGTTGTGAAAGGTTTATCAATTTGCTATCGGAATCATTGTAACGTAGGAAAAAATCGAAAATGCGAAAATCGTTTACAATTACCCCCCTCGACCCTATTCACTTTACGTGGGCGCTCTTAGCTCCTAGGATCGCTGAGCATGCGCCCGGCCACGTTGCTGTGGTCAAATTTTCGTCTCTCGGCAACATGTAATTTATGTTATCGGAGGTGGGCGATTCCCCGAATTTGGTAGGTACGAAAGTAATGGAATGGTGTCAACTCGCATGATTGTGGCGGCCAATTGATGGGCGCTCGGCGTGATATGACCCAGTCGCCAAATTTCTCCTTCACATCTTCGAGCGCGGCGTTGCTTGTACGGCATTTAGCGCCGTTTTGCTGAGACCACTGCTCGGATATATCGATATTGTCGACCACTGGCCACAGAAAGTCGTTCAACTTCGCTCTGTACCTGAGACCATTGATGGTTGTTGTGTCTCCTTCGTCCGGGTTGAATGTTAACTCTCTGGCGATGCCCAGTTCAGCTGATCGGCGCCCAATCGACTTCTGGGTCTTCTTCGGTAACTTTGACGGCTGCAGACCAGTGTTGCCAGAAATTTTCTAACGGAATATGCTAGCTTAAAAAATAAATATGCTTAATTATGTGGAGGAATAAAACAAAATATGCCAAAGTTTAAAAAAACGGAAAAAAAAAAAAAGTTAAAAAACAATGAGCCATAAATATAAGGATATATTTACCTGTTCACGGCTCACGGGCAGTTGACTTTTGCTTAGAATTTTATTTTTAAGGTTTAAGGCTTTGACAGCTGACACTTTAAATTGACAAATTATCATACAAAACTTTAGTAATGTCAAAGACAGCCAATTTTGACGGATGCGTTCGTTATTTGTAAGCAAAATGTACCACGAAAATATTTCTTCTAAAGTCTTTGCGTTTTTATGTAGAACATTTTAAATATGCTAGATTGCATATAGCATATTTTATTTATACTTATATGCAGTTTAAAGTTTAAACTTGCTAGATTTAGCATAAAAAATGCTAAAATTGCACCACTTCTGCTGACACATACAAAATGAAAAAGAATCATTGCTACCTGGTCCCTCTATTTTGGGGGAACGCTCCCCTGGTAAGCCGGATGTCGGCGGTATAACGTCAAAAAAGGGTTTTCAAGAATTAGGCACTTCTAGTGGGATTCTAATGAAATTACACCGCAAATTCAACGCGGTTGGTAAGAGTTAGTCAGTGGGTCTCGAGTTTCCATTCCCAGACGATAAAAAAAGTTAAGAAACCCAAGAAAACCGCCCGCATCTCTATGCTCATTATTAAAAGTCATCTCAATGATGACTTGTACACCAACTCGAAGCATTGCTCCTCCCCAAATGGCTATGGTGACGATTTTCTGAAAACATCAGTCGCTTCGAAAACAAAAGAGTTGATGTCCGAACTGATATAAAAAAAAGCCTGCTACGATATTTCACAGTAAAGAGTCCATTTCCCACCCCAACCTTGTGTCTATTCAAATTTTACACCATCAAAATGAAATACGACGAGCAGGTAACTGGTATAGAGCTGGTACTGATTTACACTCTCAAACAACGCTCTGATTTAATAAATAAAATATGCGTACACGTATAGATCCGTTGTATTCCAGCAATTTTTATGGTGTGAACATGTCTCAGCCTGCCTTGACCCCTCAACTAAGCACAAGCAGAACAAACGAACGAATGTTTTCCTCCAGAGATTGGAAAAAAAAGAAGAAAAAAAACAATACCCTCATACATGTCAATAATTCAAAATCAAAAGTCCGAAAAAGTCTTGTTAACGTTAATTTACTGGTTAAAAATAAAGCACGCTCATTATGTTCTCCTTAACATGAACCTTTCGCCTTGTATACGCGGTTTATGATGCGTGTTGGTTACTCTTTCGAGAGTAGGTATACACAGCGACCATCGTCTGATGGCAAAATAGGAAGAACGCAACCAACAAAACAAAACAAAACAAAGAAAGAATCTAACACCTCGTCTCACCACTTAAAGTCAAAACAAACTCAAAAGGCCAAACCGAAAAAACCCATTGCCGTTGAGCCAGAGCGGACAAGGGAGCATTTTTGAGCTGCCTGAAATCTGAATCTGAATTGGGCACATACCACTCGACCGACCAACAACACCGCCGCCGCCGCATCTTTTCTTGTCGCTTGTCGGTCGATCGGTCGGCCGGTGTTGTATCTGAGCAAACAAATTACCTCACCGTAAATCGTCGGGTCTCGGTGTTTGACGCTGTGCGCGCACTCGTTCTCCTTTGTTCAAAAGTATCGAAATCTAATAGAAAAGCCGTTTTATTTTGATTTACAATTTTCTAACGAAAATGTACACTTTTTCTGTTGTTGTGTTTGTTGTTGTATCTATATGGATTTGAACATCGAATTAGAGGGAGAAATATTTTCATCCATACATGGAGGAGCTGGTCAATGGAGTCACTCTGATTGGGAAAGAAAGCTTTTGTGCTACAACAATGTATCTGTTCTAATTTGTTTAGAGATTAGATACAGTTTGTGTATCTATCAGCGGACAGAGCGGCCAATCAGCACTTGGAGATTACGTTAAGCTCTGATTTATTGAGAGATAGAGGTGGTTGGGCGATTCGAATACCTGGCCGAACAAGGACATCAAGGGGATAGATAGTGCTGCGGCGAAAATGTATTGTTGTGTGGAGGAATTCTTGTGGGAAGTAGCTTACGTGGATCGGTCGGAGAATGTGCTCTTAAAGCCGTCGAGGAGACGGAGTAGAACTGACTTTTCGATTTACATATCTCTAAATTTTTGAATTAGACATAAAGAATGCTTTGCTGAGATCGAAGCTAGGAAACACGCCTAAAGTTTGCGGCTAAGTAAGAGGCATATCTGGCAACAGTGCACATAATTGCCAGAGCTGAAAAAACTGCTTATAAAAGGTGTCATGCACAGGGGAAAGAAGAAGACCACAAACTTCACTGAAGTAGAACGAGGGGATATGAAAAATGCCCAGTTGAGTCAATGGAACGCTGTGTCTTCAGGAATGATGTTCGAAAGAGGTAATAATAATTCGAGTTAGTATCCCACTACCACCCTTTTTGATCACTAATCCTGATCTGACGTTTTTTTTCGTCCTTTCTGGCCGCC
Organism: Cheilosia variabilis; assembly: GCA_951230905.1. Lineage (NCBI taxonomy): Eukaryota > Metazoa > Arthropoda > Insecta > Diptera > Syrphidae > Cheilosia > Cheilosia variabilis. The sequence goes on along the minus strand of OX579676.1, from coordinate 121,217,142 downwards.
TTACCATGAGCACCCACTCTTAATAGGGTTGACAGACGGCCGGGATCATCTAGATATTTTCAGCCGTGTCCAGAGTCTCGGATAAAAACAATTCCTACAGTAAGTCTTAAAATTTTTTTTTAACTCTACAACTTCGAAACCTGAATCACTTTGAAACTGAAATTGAGCCACACTACACTGAAAATAAAAATGAGGCTTGATTCAACAAATTTTTTGACAACATACGTCCAACAAAATGTTTCTATCAAATTGACAAAAATTTAATAAGTTTTATCTTGTCTGAAAACTTTTGTTGTGATGATAAAAAAATTGTTGTGTTAACAAAAATCGTTTGTTTGTGGGTATAAACAAAATTTGTTAATTTAATAATAATTTTGTCAATTTTACAAAAGAGATTTGCCAATTCTACCGTTGATGTTTTGTGAAATCAACAATTAACTGTTGCTTTTACAAAGAAATTTATCAATTCGGTCTTTGTCTTTTTGTCAAATTAACAACAAAAATTGTTAATACTATCGAATTAGTTTGTCAATTCAACTATTGTATTTTGTTAAATCATCAGCAAATATTGTTGATTGTATACAAATAATTTCTCAGTACTGTCGTTTTGTTTTGTTGAATCTACAAACAGATTCTTGATTACATAGTAACAGTTTGTCAGCTCCAGTATTTTAATTTGTTGATTCATCAGCAGAATTATTGAGTGAATAAAAATAATCTGTCAATTCTTTATTTATTGGCCTGTTGAATAAAATAAACTTTTTTGTCGATATGATAAATACTCACTTGCAGTTGTCCTTTAACTTAATTTTGAAAGTACGAAATATACAGTATTTATCTAAATAAAGAAATTATATCCAATATATGTCTACAATACCCTTTTCAAATAAATTGGGTATTGATAGATGATACGCAAAACGAATAAGTTTAATAATTCGATTTATTTAAAAAAGGAATTATACAAATTAAATAATATTCATAGTCCTCATTATTTTGTACTAGTTTAAAATTTAAATTAACCCAAATCTAAATAATAATAGAAAAAATTATCAAAAAAAAAAAATTAAAGCAGCCACTTTATAATATTCATAGTTTCATTTCAGTTACTGTTCAAGTCATGACATATTGACGCAATTTGGGGATGGTTTTTGTCAAAATTAGTTTTAACGTTATAAAAGTATTTTTGTACAAATCGCCAAACGAGGGAAGCTGATAGGGGATACACTAAGTTAGAAAGATGACATATTTGAAAACATGTATTTATTGCTTTCAATGTTGAAAACAATTTTTATTTAATTCCATCAAAATGAACTAAAATTTCAATGGGGCTAAAACAAGTGGCTGGATGGAATTTTTTTCCTGCATCCTTGTCAATATACCTTCCACCTCGTCCGATTTCTTTCCAATGATCATGAAGGCATTCTGCGAGTCTTTGATGGAACATTTTATATGCACTCGCTTACCGCCTTCGTTGATAACTGACTTTCTGGTCGGTATAAAAACTGCATGCAAAATTGTTTGTAATATTGATAATCTGTATTAACAAACATTTTGCATAAGTTTTGTCAATTTTAAAACATTTACAAAAGTGATTTTTGGTTCCGTTTTTATTGACATGATAAGAACTTTGTGAATTCAACAACAAAATTGTTGAATTGATACAATATCGATTTTTTAAACTTAAAATTGTGTTTTGTTAATCTGACAAAGTAGTTTTATAGCAAACGTTTTATCCGTTTGACAAAATATTGTTCAACTTGATAAACCTTAAGTTGTATTGATAAATTTCATTTATCATTACAAACATTTTTTTTCAATTCAATAAAATTATTTTTGTTGGAATTTTGCAACCGAATTTTGTCAATATTAGCTAGTATTTTATTTTCAGTGAAAGTTCTCTGTCTAAGGCAGCTTATTCAAAGTTCTTCTTTCGGCAGTCGTATTTTCCTCATGTGGTTCCGGATAAGTGTTTTGTTCCGGTAGCACTTCCACACGTTAGAATTTCTGACGCTTTTCGGTCATTCCGCATTAGTCTCTCGGTTCTGGCCTCACAATAGTATGGGCATTGTTTTCTTGTATCAATTGCTGTCCGTATAGCGTTCGCCTTTCTGGTTTTTTTTTTCCCCCGCTTCGAGCTTTAGTGTAGAGGCCGGGACATTCACAAAGGAAAGGAAAGTTCATTTTGGAGCATTAGGCAAATAATTTTAAGATCAAATCAAGAAAAATAAGCGCAAAATCACGAAAATTTCGTCTAGTTTTCGAGCTTAGCTAAGGACTTACAAATTCACGACTTTTTATTCGCAATTCTAGAAATTGAGCGAAGTGAAGATATTGACCCTCAAAAGTCGTGAATCAACACTTTTCATTATCAATAATGCGATCAAACGAGAAAAACATATTGCCATAACCGATCGCAATTTGACACAAATAGTTATCAATTTGATATTACATGGATTGTAAATTGCAAAAACAATTCGTAAATTACCACTTTTCTGTTGTAAATTACGATTCCCTCCCTTAGCAAATTGCAACCATTTAGTCTTGAATTGCAACTCAATAGTATTGATTTGCGAACTAACAGGAGTAGATGTATAGGTACTTCAATAGTTGCAATTTACAAATTCTTAATCGTAAATTGAAACTTCTTTTTATCAATTTGCAATTCATATTTTGCAATTTACGTTTCTTGAGTAGTGATTTGAGGCATCACCGAATTAAATTGAAAATGTTTTGTCGTGAAATACGAAAACTTTATTCTTAATTTACAACTTTTATCTTTTTATTTACAAATCAGAATTCATAGTTGTATTATTTAGGTTATTTTCGAATACATAATATTTATTGTCGTATTCCTCCTGATATCCAAGAAAATCATGCGGCGCCATATCGTCCGGAGACAACAGGATTTGTCTGGGGTGGTTTTTGTCGGTCTATGATGAAATTTAAAATACAAACAAAATATTTAGATGCACTTGACATTGATACGAAATTTACCAATTCTTTTCGATTACATATTTGAGAATCCATTCCAATTTATACTTCTTTTCTAATAGCGAGATGTACTTTCTGAAAAAAATACAAGATTTATTGCATACTTCGGGGTTTCATAATTATTCAATAGGTACTTACAAAATATATTCCAGAATGCTTTATAATTAGTAGTACACTCACGGGGTCATATGAATAAAAAATAAGCATTTCTTTTGAGTAAAGGTTTTAGCAAAGTAAAAGTGCTGAAAAATTAATTTAAAAACTTTTTGTAGCATTTCCTTTGTTTTATAAAATTTTATTTAAACTTTAATTCACTTTTACTTAAAGATATATAACACAACATAAAATAAAACTAAACAAATAGAAAAAGAAAAAACTCAAAGAATTAGTTTATAAAAACACTTTCGTTTAGAAGTAAACTCCTCAAGAACACTTTTTCAAATCCCTGGCGTTCACCGCAGATCCTCCTTTTATACTTCTCGCGTTTCGCATTAAAGCATTTATTTGAAAAGCGAATACCCGGTATGCTTGAAAGCAATAAAAAAGGACAAGGATCATAAACATTTGTATATCCTTTTCCAATCCATGAACGGAAGAATACAAAAATAACTAAGAGATAAACTATTCTAGATCCTTTTACAAGCTTCATAAAAAATACTGACAATATACAAAAGGATAATAAACTATTCTAGTTCCTTTTTCCGGATACATAAGCAAATATATAAGACAAAAGGTGATTAGTGAAAAACATAAAACATATTAAGATCCTTTCAGAATGATCTTTTTGTTCGGAGTTACGTTACTTATTCTATAGATAAATCTTACATTTCGTTGACAAATGCATTATTCTTAACAAAAAGCCCTTAGCAAATGCTTTGAATCGGTATTAATAAAAACATAGTTTGCTAAAGTAAGTTCGAAAATTCGAATTGCAATGTCTCTCAAACTTGACAAGTGACATTGTTTATTTTGAATCTATTTTCAAATGCCAAATCGTTCCAATTGCACCTGGAACATACATTTTATTTGCCAAATCGCTTGGTGACGTTTGATCTCTTCCTCATTTGTCGGAAAATGTATCCAATCATCGGCTTGTTGAACTATTTTTTGACACACATACCAATTAGTTAACGAAACAGTTGACTGATGAACACCAAGATCTTCTCCAGCACCGACCTAAACACATAAATTTTTCACTTGTTAAGCCATGAATTTTGAAATGTTTACCTGAAAGCCCGGATCTCCTATATACCTTAGGAAAGACTTAATTTTCTGGAAATTTGAAAGAGCACCACCACGCGCCTCAAAATTATCATTTAAGAAAGTATTAGCTAAAATGTCCACATTTTCACCCGTGAAACGAAACGAGTGCTTGAAGTTATTATCGTCACTAATAAATTCTTCTTTCTTTATACTTAATGTTTTTTATTAGCGCGAACATTAACAACAAGAGGTAAAACACGTATAATGTGAAAACTTATCGCATCCATGTTTTGTTTTGTTTTCCTGCACGAACAAAACTTAATTTAACTATTTATAAACAAAACATCGAAAATTCACAATGCTTGGATTGTTTTATGTAAAAAATGTGCGTACAAAATATTTAGCAAAAGGTCTGACTCAACTAAATAGCAGACTCCGTATTTGGACAGCATTTGCCATGATTGATAAGTTTTATTCATACCGATCTGAGTAAAAGGAGGTGCCGCCGCTTTTCGAATGTGTCAAAAGTTGGAACTAACTCAAATTGGTTTTTATTCATACGAAATGTAGCAAATGCTTCGATTTTGACATTTCTCTTGAGTATATATATATATTTTCGAGAGATAGTCGAATCAGACCACCATTGTCGGGTCTCTTTTCGTCTCTCTACCACTGTAAATCTTACTCAGAGAGACACAGTTCTTCTCTGGGCTCAATTCCTAGTGTTAACGCTAGCATCTGTTTATGGGAGACCCGTTTCATCGACTGGGTCTCGACCCATTGATGTCCCAAGATCCTCATTCTTCTGCCAGCCAATGCCGGGCATTGACACAGTATATGTGCCGCTGTCTCAGATTCCTCCAGGCATAGTCTACAAGTATCATCCTCTATAAGGCCCATTTTCCTTAAGTGATACCTGAAATTACCATGTCCTGTAGACAAAGCCACCACCCATTTCAATGTTCCTCGATTCATGCTTAGAACCCTTCTTTGAGTGGAACAGGTCGGCCACTTTATTGCCATTTTAGCTTGTCTACATTGATCCACGGTTGACCACCTTCTCAGGTGTTCTGCCGTGATCCATTTGTGGATAAGCTGTTCAACCATTAATCTGCCAATTGAAGAGAATGGTTCTGGTCCCAGCAACTTTTCAGTTGACCCCTGTTTTGCAAGGGAGTCCGCCTTTTCATTGCCTTCGATCCCTATGTGTCCTCGTACCCAAGTCAGTGTTACTTCATTTTTAGATGAACACTTATTGAGTTTAAGTACGCATTCCAGTGCCAGTGATGTTGTGATGTTTGTTTGTTCCATGCATCTGATCACCGTCTGATTGCCCAGTGCTATAAGGATATTTCTTCCTTCCACCTGACACTCAAGCAAGTAGTCCAACGCATACAGCAAAGCAATCATCTCAGCCTGGTATACTGAAGTGTATTTCCCGAGGCTAATGCGACGGGCAAGTTCCAGCTCTTCTGAATAGATACCGGCCCCCGCTCCGCCATCCATCATGGATCCATCCGTGAAAATCCCTATTTCACCATTTCTTTTTTCTGGAAGTAATCCGTTCTCAATACGAGTTTTGTGATTTCTTTCCATAATACGCACCCTTGTTATTCGATCCATAGGCATGTTTAGCTCCCTAATCTCGTCTTTGACAAGTTCCAGGATCTTCCTATGTCTATCGTACCTGTCTGATCGTACCACGATTGTGCCATTTCGCATCTCGATGCAAGCGAAGTGCCGTTTGGGCCGCTGTTTTCTTAATAAATAAGTCTAGCGGTAATATCCCCATGATGACCTCCAATGCGCATGTTGGGGTTGTACGTATTGCACCTGCAATTCCCATACATGCTAAACGTTGAACCCTCCATGTTTTCTGAGAGGCTTTCGCCTCTAGTTATCATCGTATACATCCAGTATGCTGACCTAGGCGAGAGTCCCCACCTCTGTCCGCATACATGCATTGATGTAGTACCCTTTTTTGCCTTCCGGACCTTCTCCTCAACATGGTAATTCCAAGTAAGTCCAGTATCTAGATAGACTCCCAGATACTTAACCTTCTAAGTCATTGTTAGTTCCGATCCGAAAAGTGTTAAGGGCCGAAATTCCAGGTTTTTCCTCTTCCTAGTGAAGACTATTAGATCTGTTTTCGCCGCATTAATGGAGAGCCCTTGTTCCAGACACCACCGCTCAACCACTCTGAGTGCGTTCCTCATGACATCTGCGGTGACGTCCATGAATTTGCCTCTGGCCATTATTGCTATGTCGTCGGCATATCCCACTGTGCGAATGCCCGTCGCCTCGAGTCTGTCGAGAAGAGAGTCCACAGTGATATTCCACAGTGTAGGTGAGAGAACACCTCCTTGTGGGCAACCTCTGCTAACTCTTCCTCTGAGTTTTGAGGTTCCCGTCTGAATATTAATCGCCCTCGTACTCAACATATTGTCCACCTATCTTACCACCAGTGGGTTAACCCTACGTTTTTCCAAGGCTTGTTTCAGACTTTCAAAGCATATCTTATCGAAGGCACCTTCAATGTCCATTATAGTGGTCATCGCAATGCCCCCGGTATTTAGCTCTTCCTCCGCAACGCGTACTACTTGGTGTAGCGCTGTTTCTGTAGACATACCTACCCTGTATGCATGCTGTCTACTATTTAAAGGATACATCTTAAGCGCAGTACTCTCCATATAGTCCACCATCACCCTTTCCATTATTTTTAACAGGAAGGATGTTAGGCTGACTGGTCTGAATGACTTTGCCTCGGTGTAGTCCTTTTTTCCCGGTTTTGGAAGGAAGACCACATTTGCTTCCCTCCATGTTATCGGGATATAGCCTATTGCTAGGCATGCAACGTATATATTCCTGAGCCTTGGTGCAATTAGGTCTATACCCCATTGCATTAGACCTGGAAATATACCATCCGGCCCCGCAGTTTTGAAGGGTGAGAATGTTGCTATCGCACCCTTGACCGCTTGTGGTGTCACGATCCGTTCTGCTTCCGTCCTATCCATCCTGTTCGCTCCTTGTTTCCTTGGAGCCCAGGACTGATCTGACTTATAGCTTCCTGGAAAGTGTACCTCCATTAGGACCTCATTTGTGTGATCCAGTGTTTCCACCATCTCCCCCGCTCTATTACGAATGAGTCCGATCTTAGAAATTGGATCTCTCGAGACAATCTTTTGTAGTCTACTGACTTCAGATGTACTCCTCATACTCGAGCAAAAGTCCCTCCATGACTCCCTTTTACGTCGTCGCAGAGTAACGTATAGCTCTTTCTTTTTCGCCTTATATTCATCCCATGCTTCGGGTTCTCCCCTCCTCATGGCGTGATTGAAGGCCTTCCTCGCAGCCTTTTTTAGCTTTTCAAGTTCCCGGCACCACCAAGGCGCAGGATCTTGTTTTTCCACTAAAGTAGGTGTACAAGCCACTCGGTACGCAACTTTAACAGCTGATTGCAGATGCTTCAGCTGTGATTCTACTTGCCAAGTGTTTTTCGGTATTCCGAATGTCATTACATTCAGTTTTTCCTCCAACACTTCAAGGTATTTTATCCTATCTATGTTGTTCGGAATTCTGATGTATTTTCGATCTTTTTTCCTTTTAGATCCATAGCAAACATCAAATGAAATGGCTCTGTGATCCGACAATGTAGCCTGATCCATTACCCTCCAATTTGATATTCTTTCAATTATCTGGCTACTGCACAGGGTAACATCGATCACTTCCATTCGTCTCACATCGACGAAGGTTGCCTCTGTTCCCCGGTTTAAGATAGCTAGATCCTTGCATGATACAAATTCGAATAAGGCTTCTCCTCTGTAATTATCGTTGGTGCTGCCCCACACTGTATTATGTGCATTGGCATCACAACCAATTATTAGATCCTCGTTCCTGTTCCTGCATGCATTCACCAAAGACTCTAACTCTCTTGTCGGAGGAGGTTCTGGAGAATCATACGGCAGGTATGCAGATGCTATGACAAAACTTCCCGCACCTGATCCTACTCGTACTGCTGCAAGGTCTGGGGCACACAGATCCGGCAATTTATATGCTTGAATTCCGTGCCTCACCAAGATACAGGACCTAATTCTTCCGCTAGTTTGCGCATAATGCAACTCAGCCATGCTATTTGGGAGTCCTCTAATCTTTCCTCTAAAGGTTCTCTTGAGTAAAAGCAATTGCTACGTTTTATTCATACGACCCAATTTTATTAAACCAGGTGTATCGTGGTAGCTGTCACTGATTTAAGAATCTCACTGGCGGCGCTGCCCCTGCTCTTCTCCGCTGTCTGAGGTCGTGGTAGGGCAAATCGGGATACCTGGCAGTTTCGGCGACTACGACTCCAGCGTAAAAACCTTTCATCATTGAGCTTTATTTTCTAGATAAAATTTGTTAAGGTATCTCTTGATAAGAATCAGCTTCTGCCGAACCTTGGACCTTTAGGACATTCTGTTGTGACTCTTGTAAAATTCAATGTATTGGATGATTCAAATGCAGCATAATTCAGGTAGGTACCTACTTCTTGTTTCGACAGAAGGGTCGATCATAAAATGTGTAAGAGTTGGGAATAAAACCCACAGACGGTGCTAGATGATCTTTGAGCGATCGGATCGCAATGTCACTTTCAAAATTCTGTCTTCTGACACAAAATGCTGTTGTTCTAGTTTTTTCCCTCTAACGAATATATAGAACAAAATTTAAGGCAAAAAAAAAGACATTTAAAAAAAACACGATTTTAAATTGTTCGTTTGTCGCCGATTCACGCCTTAACTCATTTCCCGATTTTAACAAAACTTTCACACATCCTTGGAATTGGTCTATATATGGTTTTTGTGAAGTTTGGTCGAAATCGGAAAACGAATGTATTTGTGAAAAAAAAAAACATGAATTTCAGTACATTTTGGGTTTTTTCCACCAATTAACATCTATACAGTCGGGTAATTCGGATTTTTATTTTAATTTTTATTTTTATTTTGTTTGCCTTGAATCAGGGATGGTTTGGGAAAAATTAAAATTCGGAAAATTCGCAACAGGTGGCGCTGTAGGCACTTTTCGTGTTTCATCTATCTCCTTCCATATATATATCGAAATAAGTCGGATTGTGTTTGAATTGGTGTTCTCTTAATGCGTGAACCGATTCTGTTTCTGGAAACTTCAAATGATAGGTGACGTCAATATCAAGGTTTGTATGTATATACGGTCTTTGTATGTGTATTGGTTATACGAGTTATAGGCATTGTAGTGAAAATTCCTGTGTTGTCGACCTCAGAAAGCCCTCAACCACTTTAAATGAAATTTTGTGGATATGTATGGTTGGTTGCAGGTTAAAAGATAGGATAGTTTTGGTGGCTACCCGACAGGTGGCGCAGCTAGTAAAAAAATAAAAAAAAAGTAAATTAAAGCAGCATTTTAAAAAGCAGAACTTTGAAAGTAGAATTTGGTAAAAAGAATCTTGACCACGAGCCCTGATCATTGCTCGGTAAATCCTTTCTACCACACCAATTCATAAAGGCCGCATCCATTTCAAGCTACAGATGGATGTAGGTATATTCCGACTGACTAAAAGCAAATCACTTAATTACCCAGCGCACCCCCAAGGCAGGTGCCCTGCCCGCTGTCCCATATAACAAAAGTTCTGTTTGTTAAATAAATTTGGAGACTTCCATTCAGTCAACAATTGCACGCACTCTGTCGGCAAAGCCTTTCCCTCTGAGCAAGCAGAAACCAAATCCCATTGATGGTAATTTTATTCTCAAAAAAAAGTAGAAAAACCCACAAACAACGAGATGTTTGCACTCGCTTTAAGCGCGATTGATGCGTCGACAAACAAACAAACCGAACAAACAAATGAAAATCCCATCAATGTATCTACTGTGATCGAGACGATCCAAACGATCGCCCAATGAAAACAGAAACAAAGAGAAAAGGTGCGAGCCCAAGTCCGTGTGCCCGGCAATTGAATCATTGTTTGCCACACACATACACATGAATGGATGTTTGTCCAGCTCATCTTCATATTGGGCCGTCGATCATCGTCTTGAAAGCGACCCAACGCAATTCTCTAATGTAACTACGCGCAACTCGCTGCGCCGCAGTGCACTCGAGTGCCTCCTAAAGAGTTAATGACGAGCCGGGCTCTGCACAACAAATCGACACAAAAGTAACGAGAATTCCTCCGAAAACCAATCGAAAGACCAGTGGAAATTGAAAATCAAAGACCGTGCGGCTGATTGACTCATGCGCGCTGGCCTCCCATGGGAATGCAATGCGATGGTCATCTTGCAGAGGTCTTAACTGTTTCTAGCCGGCGATTAAGTGCCCAACCGGTGGTAATAAAAATATCAAATTTATCCCCAGTCGCGAGTATTTGTGCGCAAAAGCCTTGGTTCCGATAATTAACCGCGCCGCAGATCATAATTACCGAGCGCAGCTCTCTCGCAGTCACAGCTCATCCGCTGATCTGGCGTCCCGTGCCATATTTGCCTTTCGACTATATATATGCACCGTGGACGCACTCGCCGGGGTAATTAAAGAAGAATCTCATTTAGCATCGCCCGCAAGGAGATGACTTGGTCGAGATTATGTGTAAACTACGTACAAAATGAGACGAGACGACGACGTTTTCGTCGTACCTCACTGAACCCTAATTGGTGGTGGTGCTGCGGTGCCTACCTGTGCCTACTCCTTGGACGGTCGCTCGGTCGAATGGTCTCGTTGTGTCCATATCGTTAATGTCGCGCGATGTAAGCCGCATGTAAGTGCGGTGGGTCCAAGTGGACGCGCAAAAGGTGACCGTATGCAGCACTGCGGTTGTGTAAATAGATTGGCCGATTGGACCTGGTCGTCCGTTGGTCTGTATTGATAGTCACTTTGCGAGACGTTGTCGCTGCGAGTTTGAGCGGGGTAAATATTGACCCATCTTCGATTTATGGAAACTATCTGCAAACAAAGCATCATCAGCATCATTAGCGTGATAATCGCATCCCGCGTTGATGACGACGCGACGCGGCTATGAGAATATTTTCGTGAAGCCCGAATGGTTTCTCTGGAGTTTTTCTTTTCTCCTTTTTTATTTTGTGAAATTAAATCATGGGAGGCATCTTTGTAATGCTGTCCCCCTTTTTCGACTGATTTCAAATTGGAGTTAAGGCAGATAAGCGAACGCTGGCGGATTAACAGGTTGAATGTGGGAAGTTTGTTGTTGGTCTAGGATTTTGTAAGCATCGGATCTTTACACCAGGAACTGTTTTTGGTGAGAGTTACTTGTTCGAATCAGCGCCATCTAATTGAAGGACATTCCGAGACGAAGGCTGACAGAAGATTGACAGTTCCTCGTCCCAAAAACCAGATAGCTGATGGAGATACTGTAGGCAGCACACCGTCAAGGAAGTCTAAACGGTGAACCCGCAGGTCTGAGTTTCAGGCTACAACAACCCCGAAGCCCTTAATAGAATATGAGATGTGAGGAACCTTATAGGATCGAAACAATTAAGAGATCCAGAAGCCGAAGTTACTAAAAGGTAAAGAGAACGTGCAGATTTTATATGCACATTTGTAGAGATGACACTAACCCATTTCCAAGATTTGCTCAAGACTGGTGAGTGGAGTTTTAGCACTATTTTCCCGGTCCATGCGAAATAAGACCCTTCAGATGAATCAACTACAGAGCACGGTATCAGTCTTCAAAACACCGCGCAACTGAAATAAGCCGTGTCAAGCCGAATCCAAAAAAACGCCAATTCATTCGCCATTTGTAGGAACAGAAGTTTTACTGGAAGATTCTATGAGTATATTACTTTACAATATGTACCGGGATAATACACACAGTTTGTGTAGTTCACCTCTATTTATTGGTTTACCTGATTTGCATTCTTAATCGGTAGACATAGTGTCAGCGATTTTATATTTTTCTGCGAATATTACAATTTTTATTGGACTAAATAAAATTCTAAGAAATGAGGAAATAACTGGTCAATTCGAGGTAATTGACCGGATAGACGTGTCGTATTGATCTCCTAGCACTGGCAAAGGTGCTGGCGCTTGCACATAATGTAACTCGCCCAAGATCCTTTCTTCTATGAGTGGACCGCCTTAACCCTAAAAGGCTAATATTCGTCGGTATGACGACGTCGCATTTGTCATCTTACTGTCTCTCATTTCATCGACCCAGTGTTGGTATGTCATTGAGATGATTTTTCCCTCGGGCAGCTAATTTGTTCCCATTTTTCCCTTTTAGACCTGCTCAAAGTTCACACAAATTTCCCACTTAGTTAATTTAAAAAAAAAATACAGCTTATTTTCAATATTTTTAAACAAAAAATTAAAAAAGCCAAAAAAAAATTCTATATACCTAAAGGAATTTAATTTCATAACTAGATATATACACATAAAAAATCGCATTGGTACAATTCATGAAAAAACAACAACATATAATTCACGATAATATCACATTGTTTGTGTATTTTAGTATCTATAAAATAAGTTAATATAAAGAGGAAAAAATAACATTTAGCGCAAATAATCTTGATAGTAAGAAACTTTTTGATAATAAATAAAAACAGCAACTCAGTTGAAAACATAAGCTGTAAGGACGGTCGGAAAAAAAAAAAACAACTACACAAATTCAGTCCTTCTATAACGTTTATTTAACAAAAGACTTCTCCCAATATCTGCTTAAATCGAACTGACTCTTATGCAGTGATAGTACATAAAAAAAAAAAAGAACCTACCCCGGGTCCAAAAATTCCCTACCGACGTAAGATTTCCCCTACAAGTCTGCTTGCCTACATAATATTTGAAAAAATTAAGAGAAAAGTGTTCAAATGCTGTATTTATTTTATTTAATTTTAATTTTTTTATTTAAAAACGTTCGTTATTTATATAAAGTTAGTATGAAACAATAAGTTAGTGTTAATATTATGAAAAAAGGATGTTATGTTCACAAATATGAAGGCAAAACAATAAATTAGTAGGTTATTTATAGAAAGTAATAAAAATAGAGACGCAAAAGAAATTGTAAGCAAATAATAAATTTATTAAATTAAATTACTTTATTTAAATAATTCAAATTGCTCGGCCATATTGTCTTTAAAAGTTAAAAGAGAGTAAACACATAAATACAAAATATAGGTATTGAAAAATCATATAACGTGTTAATGTGATGATCATATACCTATACATCTTTTGAACTCATTTTGTGAATGTGTGTGTCTTTGCACTTAAAAGAGACAAAAAGGCGCAAACGAATGCCTTTTGATAATGACATTTAAAGAAGAGTGTACTTGGGCGAAAAACGTTAAGGTGGAAATAGAATTGTGAATTCAGGGTAAGATGTATGTATTTAGCAAGATCTCAAATCTAGTTTCTCTATAGAAATACGAAAACATTGGGAAATTAAAAATAAAACATACACGTTCTCGTTTATCAAGCATTTTTTATAAATTATAAAAAATACCTACGTTTACAGCAAACGGTTTTAAATATTAAAAATCTATCCTTTTTCCCCTACTGAGCAATTTTTTAGTCGAAAATACCTACATGTATGGATTTTTCCCTACGTGTACTACCACTGCTCTTATGTCACGCAACTTACTGTCTAACAGCTCGTATGTAAAAATCTCGAAAATGTATATAAAACATAAGTAAGAGTATATATAAAAATGTTCATATAGAAGACTTTACAGTTGATAACATACAATTAGTGTTGCCGCTGTTTTCTTACAAAGCAATGAAAATATCGGTGGAAGTTCAAAGGAGAAGTTCAAAATGTGTATGAAAGAGAAAAAAATGTGATACTCTTACAGCCTTATTTATAAACGTATTATAAAGAGTGTATAAAGTTATGCACCCTTTATAATGCCTCTATACGCAAAAACCTTATTTATAAAAAAAATTTCGACGTTGTATACTAGAGCTTGTATAAGCTAAACGCGTTTGGACGTTGTTTAGAGCTTGTATAGAGGTGGAATAGTATCGAAATGTCATTTTGACCTAAAAATTCTGTCACATTTTATTTTAAATTAAATCAAAAATAAATTGGATAGATTGTATCGACATTTTTACTTTCAATTTTAAAGATTTAACAAGTGTCCTCGATAAGAAATATGTGCAGAAATGAGATATTTCAAATTGTTTTAAAAATTCGTTTTAATTTGTATAAGACTACCGTCAAAAACCATTCTTTTCCTTTTTACTTTTCATTTTTTTAATTCCTTTTTCTATTTGTGTTTGAATTTTGCATTTTTCACAAGTTGCTTAGTTTTTTTTATTTTTTCGGACAGATAAATGTAACAGATTTGTCCTTTTCAGTACCTTTTTTGACGCAAGCCCTGTATAACTAGTATGTATGGAAAAATGTTTTAGGTATAAATAAGAATTTACGGAAGGGTGTATAAAGGCTGTATAAATACTTATACACTGCATAACTGGTGTTTAGGCGCGTTTAGCAAATTCTAATAAATAAGGCTATTACATTTATATATTATCTTAACTGGGAATAAAAATTGTGAATATTTTTTTGATTGTTAAATCGATCGGGAAGCTTGGGCTTATACAACGCCAAAACATTTGGCAACATATTTTCCCTTTGTATAAGGAAATACTATTGGGAGTGAAGATTTTTTTAAATATAAATAATAATTAAAATGAATTTAATTCAATCTGTGTAATTACATTTTTTAATAAATCTAATTATTAAACCTATACGTTTTGCGTATCTTTTATTAATACCTAATTTATTTTACAAGGGTATTGCAGACATATATTGGATATAATTTCTTTATTTAGATAAATACTGTATATTTCGTACTTTCAAAATTAAGTTAAAGGACAACTGCAAGTGAGTATTTATCATATCGACAAAAAAGTTTATTTTATTCAACAGGCCAATAAATAAAGAATTGACAGATTATTTTTATTCACTCAATAATTCTGCTGATGAATGAACAAATTAAAATACTGGAGCTGACAAAATGTTACTATGTAATCAACAATCTGTTTGTAGATTCAACAAAACAAAACGACAGTACTGAGAAATTATTTGTATACAATCAACAATATTTGCTGATGATTTAACAAAATACAATAGTTGAATTGACAAACTAATTCGATAGTATTAACAATTTTTGTTGTTAATTTGACAAAAAGACAAAGACCGAATTGATAAATTTCTTTGTAAAAGCAACAGTTAATTGTTGATTTCACAAAACATCAACGGTAGAATTGGCAAATCTCTTTTGTAAAATTGACAAAATTATTATTAAATTAACAAATTTTGTTTATACCCACAAACAAACGATTTTTGTTAACACAACAATTTTTTTATCATCACAACAAAAGTTTTCAGACAAGATAAAACTTATTAAATTTTTGTCAATTTGATAGAAACATTTTGTTGGACGTATGTTGTCAAACAAAATTGGCGAATCAAGCCTCATTTTTATCAAATATACCAGGCTTTTATTTTCAGTGATAGGAAACATCATATCCTATGTAACTTCCCAGGTCGGAACTACCTTAATAGCATACCCACAGACAAAATCATGAACTTCGTTAAGTCCTCGTGCTGATTTATATGTAGCAGCGTAGTGAGTTAGCGATTACAGCACATATAGATAGGGTAAGGAACAAACTTCCTCAACAGTATTGACCTTTGCGGGGCACGAAATTCTCCTCGTCAGTCCACAAGCAGTGATGCCAGATTACAAGAAATTTTTTTCAAGATTTTTGAGCTCCAAAATATGTACAAGACTTTTACCTCGAAATCATCAAATTTCAAGATTTTTCATATCAAGAACCTTTTAAGTCTAGCACATTACAAGAACCTTTTTTATTGAAGAAAAACGTTTTCTATTTTCCATTATTATATATAATGTGAGTCGAACAGAGCCCATGCACAATTTCTGCCTCACTAACGTTTTCATCAATTCTAACGAACTTGATAAAACGTGTTTTTGGAAAAATGTTTTCATATGTACTGAAACGGTTGTTGACATTTTTATCTTTACAAAGGATTTGTTGAGCTTTAATGAGCCGAGATTCTATGATCTTGATATAGGTAAGCAATGCAATTCTAAGTCAATTTAATTCAAATATGTTCCAAAATTTCAAAAAGCATTAACATTAATTTATGACCAACGTTTTTTTTATAGATATTTAGGTGATTTATGTATTAGTAGTAGAATACTTCAAAATTGTATTTTAAATTTCGCTCTTTTTATATTTTGAGCAAAATCTTGAAAACAAAGATTTTCAGATTTTTTATCTGGCAGCACTGCCCACAAACCTGTAGAGCAGACACCAACTTTTTCGCACCTGCTCTTGAAGCTGTGACACTCTCTAAGTTAAAATGTATACCTTCCCTAGCTTTCTTGCAATATCTTATATTAACCGTCACCTTCTTCTAGATATACCTCGCTCATACATCCCCATCTGTTGAAAACACTTCCTAGACGTCTGCACGTACAGTCGTACACTGTTGCCTTTCCATCAGTCAACAGTGAAGTGCTGAGTCTTGCCGCGTCAACTCGCCAGGTCACTTATGGTTGTCTGTCACCATGAACCGGAACTCATCCCCCCTACACTGGTCGTAGTTCATTGTTCTGCCAGAGCGCTGATGATGTAACGACCATATTAATCAAAATTACATACTTACGTTGCGAAAACGACGCGACAAGACTTACTCACAACTCACGAGTCGGAACTCTTAAACGGTTCTCGTCGCTTGGAGAACGTCAGTCATTCTTTTTTATTGTCCCGCTGATTGATAGCAAAACAAACCCGTCTGCAGGTCTAGTAATTTAAATTAGTTACGGAAAATTCACCATCAACGGGCGGCAAAGTGCACACACTTGTTTTCCCTCAGCCAGCGCTCTACAAGTTTGTGCGCAACGATGCACTGTGCTCTGTGCACAGGCACACCATCAGCAATTGTGCTCCAACCCTACCCTAGATAGGTATTTCACTCGTTTTTTACCATCTTCTCCTCGTTTATTAGTTCAAGGTGTGCCACATACAGAGTTTGTTTGCAAAATAAAAAGAAGAAAATATACATGAACCATCAGGTCTTGGCAAAGGGTGTGGGGGCCAGCAATAGGAAGAGCATCACATTTGGAGGAGTTTGAGGTGGCCCATGGAACAAAGAGCTACAGCTCCCCGCCAACCACCAAAACCAAGTCTAGTGCTAATGGAGTGTGTTTGACTGCTGCACCGACCGACGAGACATTAAACAGTCAACCACTTTCCAGTTTATCAATGTAGGTGCACACACCGCGCGAGATGTATCTATAGATATATAGGTACTCGACGGGTAGGAGCGCGCGCCCCCCTCTTCCAACCCACCTCCCAAAAGTTGGCATCGCCGCCAGTACATAATACTCCACCTCTGTATGTATCGATTCAGTGAACTGAGGTGTATAGTTAGTTAACTCATGCCAACCCAAATGGGATGGGATGCACTTCGTTGGATGCACTTGGTGTGGTGAGCTAATCGTTTCATTTGGACAAATGATTCATAGTTAATCGGCGTCTCGTCTTCTTCTCGCCCCAGCTTCTCCGCCTCCGACAGAATGTAATTGCAACGCGGATGGATGGGGGCTGGGTGGGAGATTTTCCAATTTCCACCATCACACCGGTCGGACGGTACTCGTATCTAGAAAAATGATTTCGATTAAACAATAAACGTAACTTAGGCGGCTCTGAGTTTGAAATGTCAACTGGCACTGGCAGACGCCTTCGTCTTCGGTCTTAGCTCGCTCGTGCGTTTTGAATATTGGGAAATTTTATTTGCGAGGTGATTTGTGTTGATTTCCGCGCGCGCAGATTTCCAAGATTTCAATCGAGACATTGTTCGATTAATATGAAGTAGCTGGCAATAGCATTTGACGATGCACGGAATGCGCACTGCACCTTCTAGCAGCGATATTAGAAGGGATTAGCCTGAATGCCGAAGATTCTAATGGGGGTTGGGCCATGGATGAAGGATGATTTATGGGTGCCCAAAAACGGAGGAATGAGAGCAATGGAAGGTCTTAAGCTATGATTATGCATACCACTTTTCATGCATTGACATGCCGACGTCATTATGACTCAAGCATTTGTCCCAAATTTGCCACTACGTGTGATCGCCTGTCAAGCTTCCGGTCAAGCGGGCTGTCGCAGCGCACTCTCACGAAAGACACAAGAGTGACCACCGAATAGCCGAATTTTTGTCACGTTAGCATGTCAAAATTTGACACGAAAAATTGCACGTGTAATCGTAGCTATAGCCTGTCTAGTCTAGCAAGACGTAAAGTTACAATGTGGCACTTTTTTCGAGAGCCTGCCTGTTATTAGTTGGAGAAGACGCTTCAAAAAAATTTCTAATGCTGTTATTTCCAGATAAAAACCCTATAAATATAACGCATCAGTTATCACAACACTATTACAGTATTTAGCAAACCCATAGTTGTTAAAAGTCGTTCAAAAATTCTAAATAAGCTATTTGGCTTCAGAAGTGCCAGTTTTTCAGAATTCTACAATGGCCACACTGGTAGGTGGGCTTTCTCTTTTAGACTGATTGATTGTCAGCCCCGAGCGAGTTTCTATAGAGATGTCATTTATTAGTGTATAGCGAGGATGGTATTCTTTTCCTTTTGGTCGCCTTGCGTTACGCCCACAATCCGAGGAGAACAAATTTATTTTTGTTTCGAAACTCCACAGAATATTCGGCCATTTTTTCACTCCTTCAGGTCCATTCCAACTCCTATGGCTTAAGGCAAATTCTTTTCGGGACCTTACGTTCTTAGCTCTCAGGAGTGGAACTTTTCTGGCGACTCTTCCTGGGAGATTGAAGTTCTGTAGTCTCCTGCGGATTGTGCGTGCACTGATTCCATCCCCAATTTGTGCGCCTATAGTCCATGACGAAACAAACGGATTTGACTTCGCTAAAAGTAAAATGCGGCGGTCAGTAGTAGCTGTGTCTTTTTTCGGCCTTCCTCTATGTTCTGCCTCTAATGTTCGCTTAAGAGCATTGGTTACGAAGTTCTGTGACCTTCCTAGGGCATCTGCTATAAATTTATAGGTTTTCCCCTCACCCCTTAACCGTTTAACTAATTGCCTTTCTTCAGCAGAGCAGTTGACTTTTCGACCCATCTTAAATTATGATTTAACAAGCTCACCTTTAAAGTTAATCACTTTTTAATAACACTTTTGCAACAAATCGCAAAATTTTAACAATTTAATTAAGCACACCTATTTTTATGTCCAGCTGTGTATATCCGATTTGGCTACTCGAACTTTTCACTGACTTCTTATAATAGTGATTTTTGATCTATCTTTATTTAAGCTATTCACTTTAAAGTTTGGCGATCTTTAGACTCCTTCGAGAGTTATAAAAAAAATTCACATTTATATTGCAAACGTCAAAACATTTAATTGCAAATGAGCCAGCTCAATTTTCATACAGCTTTGGAACAGACTCTCACATGTCAGCAGGAAAATCATCTCACAAGATACGTATGCATATAAAACACACTATGCAAGTATGCAGGAATGGAAACTATAAAAGTCCCTCAATTAAATTACGAGTTTTTGTTGTGTTGTTTTTATTATTTTAGTGTTGTAGTTTCTTAAAATAATTTAATAAGAATAACAAATTCCAAAAAATGCGCATTTTTATTCTTCATACTTGGGTTTTTGTCTATTTTTGGCTCCACGATCTTTTAATTTGGTTCCATTCCTCTTAGAAAAACTTACAGCTCTGAGTACAAGTGTTCAATTTTCCTAAGCACTCAATGTCCGGGACCAAAAAATTGGAGAATTGTAATAAGCAATCTACTACAATCATCCACTTTTTGCCATCATTTCGCAGCGGCAGCGTGCTCCAAAACGAAAAGGAGAGCGAAATTTTTTGATCTGGATTTCGTTGTGTCACTTTTGTATGGGATTTTTCGTTCCGAAACAGGTCCGCAATAGGCTTAAGCACAACTCGGAAAAATTCAATGTGTAATTCACTACAAATAAGGATAAAGCAATAGAATAATTATTTATTTAGTTAAATTTTTACCAACTCTAAAAACATGAAAAGCAATTCACACGACCACTTTTCACAGTTTGACATTTGTAAATTTGCGACACTTTCCGCAGTCGATTTCCAAGCTATTGATAGCGGAAAATTATAAGAGCTGCGTAAACAGTTCATTTATGCAGCTTACGCCCGTCTATGAGGGTTGTATGCGTTTAAATGAATACCCTTATTGTTTTTATGAATACTCTCGCAAACTAAACATACGATAAATTGAACAGTGCCAATAAAGCCAAACATTTTGTCCAAAAAAACCTTGAAAAACAAGTCAAAAAGCTAAGTCACAAACTGATACAAGTCTACATACAAACGGACAAAAAGAATTTTATGTCGTTTTCGATTTGGCAAAAAAATCAATTTTTTTTTTTGATTGAGTTTGCTTTTCATGTTCGATTTGCCAAAAAAATCAATCTTTTTTTTGATCTGACTCTCTTTAGAGAAATCTCGATATTGTCTCAGATTTTACACATACTTTCACTAATACCGATGGGAATGACACACAGCTGACAGTTAGGAATTGTTTATCGTTGGAAGGATTGCTTTTTTAACTGAATTATTAATTTATCGCGTATGGAAACGTTCTTTATATTAAATTAGTTCGAAATGCGTTGTAATAAATGTGTAAAAACCAATTGAAATGGATTTCCAGTGCAAGTGAATAAAAAATATTTTTGCGGCCAACTCAATACACACAAGAACCAATAAGAATCGGATTTTATGTTCGATTTGGCAGCAGAAATCTGAAATCTCAGATCAAAATCTAAAAAGCCAAATCGAAAACGACATTAGTTATAGGCAAAGATACCGATTCGGAATTAAATATCAAATATCAGCTGTTGGTACAAACTAGTCTTTTTCTTTCTTCGTAAATATCAAATGGTATAGAAAAGATTTATTTCTAAAAGTAGGCTCCAAAACCGGAAAAATGTCAACAAGGTCGTTTGTGTAATCCAATATTACCTTAGCCATTTTTCTAAAAGCTTAAGTACAGCACACTCACAAAAACAATTGAAATTGTGATCAGAAAATAGAAAACCGGTCCATAAGCGCTCACAAATGACAATATTTGTAGTTGATGGCATTTTCTTCTTCTTTCCAAGCATTTAAAGACCCAAACCTGGCATTTTACGCTATATGTATTTATTAAGTTTTCGGGAAAAATTTATATTGATTTGTGACAAATGTTAATATTTTATTTCTTCGATTTCTAAAACGTTTCAGTGTCAATTTTTCGCATATTTTCTTAATAAATTTGTTTTTCTTATTCAATTAATGGTGATAGATATAATATTTCGTTCTCAGATCCCACAGGATTGAAGTGATACTAATCTAACCATTGTGAGGTGAATTTGTTGTCAGGTTTGTTGTGAGCATTATCAGAGAATACGAAAAATGTTATCGAATCACAACAAACCTCACAAAAGCTTGTGACTTGTGAAGCCGCACAACGGCAGAATCGGGCTGTAAATGTGTTGCTTACAACTTCGGTTGATTAAGCTTTCAATTCTTAACGAAACTCTAAAATGTATCCAGTAGTTCAGATTTACCACTACTGCAGTATTATTAAGAATTAGCCTAGGGGTGCTACGCAGCAGAACCCATCTTCGATTCTCAGTGCGATCCATTGTAAGTACGGCTTAGTACTCTGCTCGAGCAAAATTTTCGCTGCCATACAAAATTCTCCGCAAAATTTAGCTGAGCTAAATTTCAGCGAACCCATTTAGCTGACTGGTAAGCAACTCGAGCAAAATAATCAAACTTTTGTTTCAGCATGTACTCCATGTGTCTGTCAGGATTCAGCGTGGCCATTTAATGGGTTGGCATCATTGACTTATTATATATGGACTGCTAGTGAAATGTCACTTCCATACAATCTCTGCCCAGAAAATGACGCCAACATAACTAGCGCTTGTGGTTCTATGCGAAAAATAAGTGAAACAAAATGACAACCATCTTGGATTTCTCCATAGAATGCTAGAGCCACCTATTGGGCGTGAGTGGATCTGCCAAGTGAAACGGTTGAAAATCAAATTGTTGCGGCATTGTTTACAATAGATGTCATCTCGAAATTTTGCTAGTTTAAATAATTAATAATAGATGGAACCAACAAAATTTTAATAAAAAATTGTTTTTCAAATTGCACAATTCTCGTATATTTATTGCGAATTATTTTTTTATGTTGTTTTTCATTATTAATTTTAGAAATGTGATGTAAGAACGTTTAAGCGTATATATAATCGCAAAAACACAGTCTTATGCAAAACTATCTGCAACGAAATGGAAACGTCAAATGTGAGCTTACAATTTATTCCGCTCCGAACCACGAGAGCTAGCGCTTATGTTGGAACCAATGCGAAGTTGTCTACTAGCAGTCTATGTATTAATAAGTCAATGGTCGGCATATTTTCTCAAGCTAAATTGTGACAGATCGTTGTGTATTTGTGCTTCTGTTGCGGAAAAGTATGCAAGGATGAGCTCTTTAAATCATTACATGGACGATAAGTACCTGGAATCAGAAATAGCTGAAATAAGAGAGAATTTAATTTTTGAAGGAAGTTTCTTCAAACAACAGCTGTTTTCTGTGATACTTATCCACGGCGTACCTATTCTATGTCAAAATGTAGGTAGGACTTTAGCTGATGTTTGGAGAGAATGGTTGGAGACCAGATAAAATTTAGTTTAGCTCGAGCAGCGTACTAAGCTTAAAATGCAACGAGTCGTAAATAAAATTTGCAAAAAGTTATTGAATAATAATAATTTATTAAAAGGGTAAAAAAATAAAAAAAAAAAATGGAAAATTGAAAAATGTAATATTTTTAAATTTTAATATTTTCCTGTTTAAATTTTGACCTTCTATAAAGTTTTGGTAATGCCCAACCGAAGTAATAGCCTCCTGCTGATAAATGTGAGAAGCTTCTTTTGCAAAGCAATAGCCTACCGTGGATGTAAATTTTAGAAGAAGAAGTTGTGTTTACTGTAAGGAATCTCCTAGCTGTTTAGGACGTCTTATACATACAAGTTAGTACATGTGCGCTAATAAAGTGCGCAATACTTGGCATGTATGTAGTGAAGAACGACAAAAAAATGATTGGTATAGTGAGGCGTAAAAAACTGGCCAAATATCCGACCCTAAGAAGGAAGACAAATTATTAAATATTGCTTTCTGGTGTACCTACTCTAGTTTAAGTTAGGTTTAGGTAACAGACCACAGCTAGTATAAGCGAGAGAAGTGCCATTGTGATACCACAGGATCTATTTTTCATAACTTCCCCTTAAACCGACAGTGGCTTGATGAAAAAGCGCTGCAGTTGGCTTAAGCTTATGCTGGCAAGTTTGCCATAGATGCCAAGTTCATGTTGCAAAAATCATTACCTGACCTCTAACCTGATTATACTTTGTTTTATTTATGTTATTGGAACCCCCTACTAGCAACAGTGGCTCTAAGTTGGGTTTAGTATTGTGCAAAACCAGGGGTCGAATCGCGTCATCCATCCTCACGCATTACGTGACGGAGTTGTTTTGGCTTTTTATGCAAAATCAACTTATTTCCGTAAACGGGAAGAGGTGATTCGACCCCAATACTCAGGACAGAAATTCCACTGCGTTATTGTTTACTCTGCGGCTAAGAAGAGGATTTCCTTCAATGAGTTTAAATTCCAGATGCACATGAAAGATGAAACTATTCTCCTTAGATGCGAGTTCACTTTCAGGAAAGCTTTTTATATGCTTTGCCCTCGAGATACATCTTCCCCAGCAACCAATTTCCGCCTGTAACAGTACCATAGTTCCCAAGCTTGAGATCCTCCCCAGATCTATCACATTTCACACGCGCACTCATCCCGATCTTGACTCAATATGACGTCTAAATGTCCTGATAGCTGGCGCTCACAAAATCACTATTTATGGAGTGGCGCTTTCCACATATCTCCCAACGTCGGTCGGTCGTCGTCGTCCACGCCACACAACCGAAAGAAGCACTACAAATCGAACGCTTCAGCTTCACAGTGTGAATTTCCAATTAATACGACACATATCATGTCGCATTGCCCGGCGCATTGCACACGTACGTGCGGTACACTATGCGCGCTCAAAAGCCAAACATCCGCAAATGCCAGGCGACGCAGACGAAGCGCTCTCCACCAAACTGAAAATAATGTGTCGCTGTCGCTGATGATGGCCAGTCCAGAAAAGGATG
The DNA here is from genome assembly GCA_951230905.1 of Cheilosia variabilis. Taxonomy (NCBI): domain Eukaryota; kingdom Metazoa; phylum Arthropoda; class Insecta; order Diptera; family Syrphidae; genus Cheilosia; species Cheilosia variabilis. The sequence continues at coordinate 121,192,690 of OX579676.1, read as the reverse complement.
TCGCAGTGATAATATGGTCACTCGGTTGCCCCAAATATAGTCAAACGAATCAATTTGCAAGCTCCATATGGGTAGGTGCCCGTTGCTGACAGATTACCAGTGCCACTATCCAACTTGGAATGTCTCTTAGCGTCCACTTCTTGGTCGCGTCGTCGTCATTGGCGGCGGCGCAGTTTCGTCCACCAATGGAAAGTGATAGCAGCCGAAGCGATAATAAGTGTTCCAACTCCAAGTGAAATCCGAAATCACCCGGACAAAGGGTAAATCGAATCACACCACACGGGTGAGGGTGACCGGTGACAGCAGCTGAGCGGGCGAATGCGCCGAGGAAATGTATCTTAATTGACGTGAACACCGATGACAGACCAAATTGAGCCTTTTTGGATTCAGCGTGTGAAGGCGACATAAATTTGGCTAAATCGCCACACATGCTTCATCATTATATCTGTCAAAGTATGGCGGAACGTGTGTCTGTATGTTTTGCTTTCGGGGCTGTGTTCTATTATTTATCTAACTGACAAGTGCCGGGACATAGCAAAGCCACGGCTCGCTGTACGCAGAGCGATCCTCATTAGCAATTCTTCCTGTGTCCTAGGGTAATTTGCTTAATTGGCGCCTCTGATCTTGGACGGTTTATATTCACCAGTCAGGTTTCCAACAAACAAACATCCCACTGTATCCAATGTGTGTGTGTGGACAATTGAAGTCGTGTTGTGATCTAGAAATCGCCGAGACACATTTCGCTTCTTTGACATTTTCTCTTCGGTTTGCTTTAAGTTCTTCTTTTGGACAGAGAGCATGGTACTTCGCATGGGCGGAGCGGGGTTCTACAATCACAATTGGGGCGCGTTTCGGGTCTTTAAAGATCTATTTCTGTAGCCACTGGTTGTATCGAGTTGACGTATTCTTACTGGCAGTTTGGAAGTCATCCATGTAGGAGTAGGTACTTCCCTCAGGTCCACAATCAATTGTTTATATTTAGAAGATCAAGAAACTGATTGATGAAGTTGGCTCAATATTTTTACGGGTTTCAAGAAATCTCCCACTCATCTGAAATCCGGGCTCGGAATGGCATGGATTCTGCAAACTGTCCCGTTCCACGAACAAAGTCAAATTTATTATTATTATTTATTAACCACTTAAACATAAATGTTCAGGTTAATTAGGAACGTTGGAGCACTAGCTCCAAGGCTTACGGCTGGGATCTAAAAATTATATATCTTTATAAAGTGATGTTTTAAAAAGTAAAATTTTTTATAATAACCTTCTACGATTTCGATGCGTTGTTGAATCGCGTAGCAAAAATAGTGACGACATTCTCGTCGTCGTTGTTCGACCAGCCAGTAACGGTAAAAATCGAAGTATATACGAAAAAATGGTTTCGAAATTCAATGGCAACAGCCAGAGTGAGAAGTTGGGCTTTTGTGGTAATGGACGCATTCAAGGCATAATTATAGTCTTAAAATTAATTTTTGGCTATTTATGACAATGACAGTAGAATATTTTTAAATATGGACGCCAGGCGGTTGTTAAAATTCTATTGTACCTACAATCAAAGGGGACGTTCAAATATCTAGTTTCGTAAGCCGGACAGCTGTCAGACTGTGGAAGTATCTCGGTTTTGATACAGTGGACGTTTATGGAGGGGTAGCCAACGAATCTAGTCAAAAAATGCGTGACTTAGTACTAAGTTGACAGTTGGAATACATCACCAGACCAATCTAGTCGCATTAAGATAACTAGATCCTTGAATGTACCCAAACTCTTTATTTGTACACTCAGAAAAAAAGAATTATTGGTATGCCAACAATTTTCGTTGGTTCAAATGAACCCAAATATAAAAACTTTTGATTCAAGAATGAAATTGCTGGCGATGATGAAAGATAATAGTTTTGGAGAGAATATTATTCTTACACACAATAATTGATTTTTGAAAACTTAAAAACGAGTTCTTATTATCAAAAATAATTAATTATTATTTATTATATATTAAATATAGTTTTTTTTTTTTAAATCTCAAAATTATCTCTTTTAGGTAACGACCAAACTTGTCAATTACGTACCTGGCAAGTTGTCGATTACGTACCAATACCGGTAACTAATTCAACATTTAAACAGAAGTTGGCGTGTTAGTCCCTTCATTGATATTATTAAAAATTCAATTTAATTACTCGGTTGAAACAATTAAATTTTCCTTATAAAATTGGACCACCCAGCGTCCAAATTTAACAACTTCAAGAGAAAAGTTAAATACACTTTGTAAGCCTTGACAATTCTTTTGTTAAGACAAAACTCAATTTGCAACTGAGAATTTGAATTTATCCATTTCTTCAGTGTGCAATCAATATTTCTACTTCTATTCAAGTCGAAAGAGGGCAACAGATAAATTGTAGTTAGATTATCAAGTGCTGCTTTCACGTCCCACACTGAATTAAAATTTTAGAAAGAAATGATCACGTGAAACTATTGTATACTGCATTCAAGGTCTGAAAATGGCAAATAATTCTTATTGTTATAATCAATGAATATTACCATTTAGCAACGGGAAGTGCACGAAAGTTTTGTCAAATTAACATTGAAGATATCAAATTTTGTATACAGGGTCACATTCATTATCGGTGATCAATCTGCCAGCTCGTTTTCGATGGGATGCACTTGGATATAGTCAACGATAATGACGCTGAATGCATCCATTTTTTTAAAACATGAACACGACCATAGTTAATAGTTTGTAATTTCGCGATCAAAAAAGAGTACATTATAATTATTATTATTATTGTTGTTATTATAAGTATTGCTATTTTTATTATGGTTTTTATAATTTTTACTATATGCTTCATTATAATTGGAATGTTAGTTTGAATGTAGAGTTCCACTATAAGGACGGGTCGATGTTGAAACGAAATAAAAGAAACTGTGTGTAATGTATTCACGAAGTTCACTTTTATTTCAAAGGCCCATTTATGCCGTTATGTATAGAATCGTTCCTCTTCCAAACGCCCCGAAGCCCAGTCAGTGAATTACCGGCGTTGTCTGTGGTCATTAACTTCAACCTCCTGGGTTCATTTGATTTTATACAGGTTCAGTCCCAGGTATCGGCGCAAAATTTGCCAAGTTTAAATCTGCGAAAGGCCAACTCACCTCCTATGCACGGCGAGGAATTGACTGCCTGTCAATAAACTTTCACGAACCGCGGCAATGTTTTCAGTACATTTGGCTTTCCTTTTATGCACGTGTGCTGGCTAATTATCTACCGAAGCGTCTGTCTTGAATATAACCACCAAACGTCGGAGTGTTAGACCATCGCGTCTAAAGTAGGCGCAATGTTTGCACTGACTCATTTTGAAAATAAAGTTTTATCATTTGGAGATACTGCTCAACATTGTTTGTTGCCTTGGTGATATGGAATCAGTGACTGAATAACAAACATCAGGCTAGACCGACGCCAGCAAAACAAGATGGCCGCCCCAATGCTACCAACATCGACCTGTCCAAATTAAAAAAAAAAAAATCTCTTTCGAATTTTATTCCACTCTCGAACGGCTGAATTTGGAACCCTTGTCAAAACAGTTTATGCTCTCAGATACAGATCGTATTTGTCAGACATTCGCAAGAGGTGGTATAGTAAGAAAAAAAATTTATAGTGCCTTAAATAATTCTACTATAAGATCTGGGTCGATTTTGGCTTTGTTATGGAACTATACTTGCAATACAAAACTTCCAAATGCCATTGAAGCAGCAAAATAAATGATTTCAAAGTTGCTACCAATAGGCGGTTCAATTTAAAGCGATTGCGCCAACATTTTTAAATACAGTCAAACCCGCTTATCTTCAGTTTCAATTAACCGGATGTTTTCAGTTAAGTGAGCCCTGGATAAATTTTTCATCAAAACAAATTGGTAATAATAATGAATAAAAAATAAGTAAATAGTTGGCGCTACAGGTCTGTAGGGACCCTTGGCCTAGCTTCTTACAACCATTCGTTTGTGTGAGTTTTTTTTTAATTTTTGGGACGAATGGAAGGGATCTACATTTTTATGCCGGGTCCAAACGGCTATTTGAGAAGCTCCTTCATGACAGTTATACTCTCGGATGTTTGTCAGACGTTCGCGAGAGGTGGCGCAACGAAAAAAAAAGTTGGATTTTGGTTTTTTTTGGGATTCAAATAAATGAATAAATTTATAAAAATTAAGTAAGGTAACGAATCGAAATTAGTCCGTTTATTTATAAACAAAACAATAACAAAAAAATATTGAAAATATAATAATCACATTTCAGTATTTATTAACAAAATTTGAAGACTAGCAATTTCTGAGGAGCTGAACTTGAAATTAAAACAACCATATTGAAATAGACAAAAAATATTATGCATATTTCGCCAGAATTTAAATCTGTCATTGTCAGAGGCAGTGATGTCAGGTTATCCCACAGTCATACCCAAAAAATTCCCTTTCATCCCTCGGCAAAATATAAGAAATCCCACATTTATCTCACGAAATATTAAATTAAAAAAAAAAAAAAACATATGAAATACACATGGCTTTTTTATTATTATGTCATTAGTAAATATATGTGCGGTGAGTTGAGATTTTCACCACAGATATGTCAGTTTATGAAACAGTTTAGGGAAATAAAAAAAAAATGTACGAATTCAGATGTTTTGAATGAATTTTTTCTACACATTAAAATATTTAATTTGATGGTAGTAGTAATTTTTTTATTCTTAATGAAATAAGCAATTAGGAACAAAAATCGACCAAAAACTAAAATCTCTTTTTTTTTTGTACTATGAGGTATGAAAAATCCCTCTGACCCTTTTAGCTTATTTTAAGTAAGAAATCCCGCAAAAAGGAATAAATCCTCCGATCTTTGATCACTGGTCAGAGGTAAAGTGGAATGTGGAAGTGAATAATGCAAAAAATGGATGCATTCAGCGCCTGCTCGTTACTTTTGCCTTTTTTTCGATTCATGTCGGTGTGCGCACATTTTCATTTGTTTCATTTAAGCGGAGTTTTTTCTATGAAAAGTTATAATGAATTGTGTTTCAGATATCCAAGCTTTTCACTTAAGCACGTTTCAATAAAGCGGAGTTATTTGTATGACATTTTTTTGAAAAATACAAGGGGATTAATTATAAAGTTTAAATAAGCGGGTTTGACTGTATGTACTATAAAAAGTCTTTCTGCTTACAGAGTTGCTACTAAAGGGCGCTCCAAAAACTCTTATCGATTCGCTCCGCTCATGTACTATCTCCAATAGCATCCAATGTATGTGTTCCAACCAACTGCAGGATGTTATTCAATTCGCGACAATTCTCTTGAATCTCAATCAGTGCTAGACTGAAACACGGATTCTCTAAAGCCCTCCGCCGCCGTGTACCACTCCGCACTATTGTGGTGACAACGCCCAAGGCGGTGTATCCCAACCAATTCGTATATAAATATTCCAGCAAATTGTACCTCAACAATGGAACCTGTCCGCTTTGTTGATTCCAGTATTTTGCCAGGAAAATTGTGCAAAACAAAAAAAACAAAAAAAAAAGCCCCACGACGAAATGTTCCATGAAAGAGTTTTCTTATCTCATGGCTGTCTTCATCGTTGGTTTGCTTTTCCATCAAACGTGAAACGAAATCGAGTGAAGAATCCCCACAGAACGTCCCCATTTAATGCCATCCATCGCCATCCCGATCCCGACGCACAGTCGTCGCTCGCCTAGCTATACAATTCGAATAGATGAATGGCAGTCAAGACGACAAGACATCCATCTACCATTTCGCCAGAAGTGTGTGATTTATTTATAGAGGTAACTACACCACCACCATCACCAAGCCACAAAAGGTTGAACAACACAGCACAAACACAACGGACTGTGGAGAGAGCTGCAGGGTGCATTGTGAGCGCTCATCATTTATGCAACGCTGCACAGCACTGTTGACATCTGTTCACTTGTTGCCACAGCATTTAGCAGAAATGAAGTGCAATGCGCGTTACTATGGACTGAATATTCATTTGCATTTTTGCATAATGCACCTTAAGTGAGTGTGATTGATAAGGACGAGGAATGATTGCCTGGCCTGGTAGTGGCACGCCTGATTATCATATCGCTCCCGTGTGGAATTCTCGCGTGTTAACAATAATGGCAATGTTTACCTGGATCTTGTTAATGGGAGGGGGACGGCTATACCCTTATAAGCCAGACTTGACAGAACGAGCGTTAAGGCGGTCAAAATTGCGTGAGTTTGTGATGCCAACTGAGGCTTTTTCATGCCTTTAGCCAGTATTTCATTAGTAAAGGCTTTTCTTCAAAAAGGCATCTTTTTTTTATTTCAAATATTTTTTCAATTTCGTTTTTTGATTCAACATACTAACTTTTTATTTTTTTAATGTTTGATTTCAAGGACCACGACATGATTGACTAAAATTATGTTTGTTTTGTTCAATACATACTTTGTACCTACACCGAGATAAATTTAAAATAAAAAAATCAAATGAAAATTCGTTTAGCTTTTTCGTGTTTAAACATGTCACTAAAACAACATAATTGAACTGAATTTTATTTGCATCGAATTCATACATGTTTGGTGTTCAAGTAATGAACATTTCAATAATTAATTCATGTTAAAAATTATTCATAAAATATGAGTGCGTTTAATTTAAATATAATTCTATTAAAAACAGTTTGAACTGAAATATTCAAACAGATTTCTGTTCAAATAAACAATGAACAAGCTAAGCTATATTTCGTTTGAACAAATGAGGCATTGTAAATATTGTAAACAGAACATTGTTTGATTAAAAATGAATGAGTTTGTTTTCAGCAGAACGTTTGCAAACAAGGTATCTATTCGAACCGATTTACATTTATTTTGACCATGAACATGTTTGAATAAACTAAACACGCCGCTGCCAAAACTTTATACAGCCTTTAGACACCTCTGAGATAGTACCAGACCATAACTGAACAAGTCTTTGGATTCAAGTTTGGAGTTTTTTTAGCCGGAGTTTAAGGTCAGAATTTGAAGTCACTAATAGTTATACGAGTACGCAATGATAGTTTTCTTAGAGCCAAGAGCCTGAATCTTAAAAGATACAAAAGAGAATGTTAACTTTATAGATTCAAGTATTCGGTATAAGTTGGGGTGTAATGCTTGCGAGATATATATCTCTTCGGTGGTGCTTCAAACACTTTTCACCGGGGACTGCTTACCAGCTTTATCTGTCAACGATTGCATGATTGCAACTTAGCGATCTTGTCCATGGAGGAATGGTTGATGATTGATGTCGAACTACCTAAGAAAGAGACAAAAATTTAACTTATCACCAATAGAGCAGTTATGAAGACAATAATGGTAACTTTGATCACACCCTGGTTTCAAAACTTCAAAACATGAGTCAAAGTACCTCGGCACAGTCATAAATCCGAGACTATCAGTCAAATAACACGGAAAATTAGCAAAGTTACCCAGTACTGGAAGCCCAAACGGTAGAAAAAGGTTAAAGACCAAATCATAACAGCAAGAAAGCTAAGACGACCTAACGTTTCACCCTAGCCTCCTATGCAAAAGTTCTACAGGCGACTCCCCAGCAAGGCGACTGTATCTTAAGGTATCCCAAACTGCTAAATGCGTAATCTGTTAATGACCATCCCCATTTCTCGGGCATTTTGCTTTTTATACCAAAAACAGAGGGCATTTCAAATACGGAATCTGAAGGAAGGCCATTCGAGTTCAATAAAAAGAGAAGACTGTTGTAAGTATATTATTTGGTGAATATTGTGGGGTTTTTCCGAAAATGTGATCGTCGTGGGAAAGTAGTTCCGAAAAGTCTTTCATTACTAACCATCCCTTTGCGGATAAAGAAGGAAGTTCTTCTTCTTAAAATAAAAATGGGTCCCCAAGAAGTAGAGAAATCATCTGCTGAATACCTTGTCTTCACATATCTTTGAATATGAAGCTCCTTGCCTTATTGGTGGGCTTTTTTGAAACCCAAACACCGTTGGTCGATGCAATTTGAAACGTTATACTCTGATAGAGACGCACGGAAAGAATTTTAAGATCAAATCAAGAAAAATAAGCGCAAAATCACGAATATTTCGTCTAGTTTTCGAGCTTAGCTAAGGACTTACAAATTCACGACTTTTTATTCGCAATTCTAGAAATTGAGCGAAGTGAAGAAATTGACACTCAAAAGTCGCGAATCAACACTTTTCATTATCAATAATGCGATCAAACGAGAGAAACATATTGCCATAACCGATCGCAATGTGACACAAATAGTTATCAATTTGATATTACATGGATTGTAAATTGCAAAAACAATTCGTAAATTACCACTTTTCTGTTGTAAATTACGATTCCCTCCCTTAGCAAATTGCAACCATTCAGTCTTGAATTGCAACTCAATAGTGTTGATTTGCGAACTAACAGGAGTAGATTTACTACTTCAGTAGTTGCAATTTCCAAATTCTTAGTCGTAAATTGCAACTTATTTTTATCAATTTGAAATTCATATTTTGCAATTTACGTTTCTTGAGTAGTGATTTGAGGCATCGCCGTATTAAATTGAAAATGTTTTGTCGTGAAATTAGAAAAGTTTATTCTCAATTTGCAACTTATATCTTGTGATTTACAAATCAAAATTCATAGTTTTATTAGTTAGGTTATTTTCGTATTCCTCCTGATATCCAAGAAAATCATACGGCGCCATATCGTCCGGAGACAACGGGATTGTCTGGGGTGGTTTTTCGGTCTATGATGAAATTTAAAATACAAAAAAAATATTTAGATTAACTTGACATTAATACGAACCTTTACAATTCTTTTCAATTACATATTTTAGAATACATTCCAATTGATACTTCTTTTCTAATAGCAAGATGTAACTTCTGAAAAAAATACATATTTATATGCATAGGTACTTCAGGGTTTTTGGAATTCAATTGGTACTTACAAAATGTATTCCAGAATGCTTTATAATTAGTAGGACACTCACTATCCATACGAATTAGTTATATTTAAATTTAAACAACTTTAACCCGACTGCTTTAAACAAAGATTGAATACCGACTGCCTGTCTCTGCACCGCAACGCAATGTGCACAATGAAGATTTGGCTTCATGATTGCAGCTGTCTAGCAATACCGCATACATACATTCATCCATAAAAATAAAGGACTTAAAAGGATTTCGATAGGTACATGGACTATGAACTGTGCATAAAAAAAAGCCACACATTAGGTAGTTGATTCCATGGAAATTACAAAAAATATTTTGCAATTTACGACTTCTCTACGTCAATACGTTTTCAGTTTCTTGTGTTACAAGATTTTATTGATTCATCATTCAGTTTAGGTAAATCACCAAATATTTTTCGCAATTTGATATTGTGAAGTGGTGTTTGAGAAATTGACCTATTAGAGTGGTAAATTGCGCCAAACAATCTCGCAAATCACTACAAATAAAAGAAGCTCGAATTGACACTTCTAATCGTAAATTACAACAAACAGAATTTTGTATTCTCCGCCGTTTTCAATGTCAAATTACCAATTTCTGTATCAATCCATGAAAACTTCGTTGTGATTTGCGAGAAATATATAAATCGTAAATTGCAACTCAAAATTTTGCAATTGGTGATTTTCAATTCTTTCCGTGCGTGATCATTAATAAAGTAGTACTGAGCTATTTTTGAAAATGACCCTCTTTTTGAGGTGTAAACACTTAAAAAAATGTACCAATCTGAAGAGCTAGGACTTTCTAAGCTCTTACGACTTCAATGCGTAACTTTCATCGGTGAGAGAGAATAAAAAGTAACTCGAAATGTGTTTCTAGAGATTTTAATTCAATCCCAACGGCTCCCGTTAGGGGGGGCAACCACTAAAAGGGTATACACTGCGTATGGGAACGAATATATTCTTTTGGACGTATTAAGTACTCCATAAAAATAGGGGGCATCTATATCCTTTTGTGACTTAAAAATGTTCGGTGGTTAAAAAATAAAAAATACTCATGAGATTTATTAAGCCCGGTTTTATTCACTCGAAGTTGAACACAACTTGGGGACTTTTATTTTCAACTTGAGAATTTGCTTTTATTCACTCAAAGTTGACTCGCTCAACTTTGGATATACCGGAGTTGAGAAAACCGAAAGTTGGTCAACTTTGGGTTTGCTCAACTCCCCGAAATAGTAGAAGTTAGGAAAGCAAACTTGGGGTTTTATGTATAAATTGATTTTTTGGGGTTTTTTTATGTTAGCTCTTCAAATCAAGTGACGAAGAAAAGTAAACAAAGAATAAAAAGTAAACAAAGTATGCTTTGCCCATAACGAAAATGACGGCCGAAAGCCAAATTCAAAGTTTAAACTGACAAATTTTGTGTCATCTGCCACAAATATCCCAGGGATATTTCTGAAACAGCAAGTAAGTGAACTTTTGAATTTGAACTGAGGATTTGAAAATTAAAGTAGTGAATAAAAGCAATTTTCAACTTGCCGCTCAACTCTCTCTTTCAAATCAACTCCGAAGTTGGCCAACCTCTGAGTTATCTGCAAGTTGAACGATAGTGAATAAAACGGCCCTAAGAAGTTTTGAAAATGACCCCCTAACCCCTTTTATAACTCCTCATAGTTTATTATCACCACTGCTGACGATAACCTGTGTCAACAAGTGCATGTGCATCAATCGCACCCACTCACACAGAAATTTCCCAAAGTAAAATTATGTCAAAATGTTGTCAAAGCTGTCAATAATATTTTTGTAAACAAAGTGAAAAAATGTATATAAGAACTTCATTTTACACATTAAACAATACACAATATTTTATAACGTTGGAAAGCGGTTGTTTCTTTTAGTTGCGGAATTTTTAAAGCGTTTCTTTTCTTAAAACAGTAGTAATCGAAAACAGTAAACTTTTGTTAATTTTCTCGTTGTTCAACGCCCGAACAACCACAGAAACGATATCAGCAGCTAACCAAAAAAAAACAGACCGAAACCACAGGTAACTGCTAGTCAACCGCCTACCTAAGGAAAGGTAGGAGCTACTAGCCTAAATACCCCTTTGACACTCATAGTGCAACAGATCTTCGACATCGACCTGGCTTACATCGCCCAGGGTTCGGACTTTTGAAATCGTATTTCGAAGTAGATGTAAAGAAAGATTTTTAGATTTATAAATGAACATTTTTCTATTTTCCAAAAAAATGAGGGGAACAAAAATTGCACATTTATTACTATGACAAAAAATGAATATTTATGTACATTTACATTTTTAGAATCCATTGCCATCAACAAATTTATATTGCTTTAACATTTTTATTAAATTAAGCGGTGGAACATAAACATAAACAACAACATTTTCAACTGTTTTTACATTTAATGTATTTCGGAATTTGTTTTTTACTAAATTCATTTCGGAGAGTTTTCTTTCGGCCGCTGTACTACTGTGCGGTAAAATAGCTAAGGTTAACATGTACCCTGTTTCTTAAACATATGGATTCTTCGACAGTATTTTTATTCACCCTTGGAAACCCAAAACTTTGCTAAGTCTTTGAAAAATAAAACCAACTTTTAAGTTGTAAGAACTATTTGCATATTGCATGTGCTGTGACGAATTTGATTTGCTTTTGCCAATTTAAAGTCATACTTTTCTTTGATAATCTTTTTACTAGTCGGCAAACCAAATAAGAAAAAACAACACAAGAGAAAGACGAACTTTTGTTGGGTAGCGTGAAAGAGATAACCTGCAAGTTTTAAGTTTATTTTAAAAATCAAATCTTCGATAATCAGCGCTGCCACATAATTATTCTCTGATTGATCTACAGAAAAAAAATCGAATTACAGTTTGTAGTTTGTTAATCAAGCGGAGTGATGAAGTAGATTTAAGAAATGTTGCGAAAAGCGAAGTAGATCTACTCCGATAGGAGTAAAGTTCGAACCCTGACATCGCCTTGACGAATCAAGAAGTACAAAAATTAGCTTGTCCACAATCAGCAAAGTGCTTTTATCCTCGAAATATATTTCGAATGGAATCTGTGAGAATTTAATTCAAAACGTTTCCACTGGTCCCAATGAGCCAATTGAACTTGCGTTGGCTACAGTCCAGAACTATATTGAAAACTTTCAGCGATATATCAGTTCGAAAGAAAAGCAAAATCTGACAGTTGTGTCTTTGTCAATGTGAGTCGCACAGGAGACCACGACCACCCCTTTTAGAATGAGATAGGAAAAATCTTCCATCGAATTTCCAGACAGACATCGTTTAAAATGAACCTTCTGCGAAATCAACTTTCATCTAACTTCCATTATTTGACGTTTCCTTTGACGTTCAATCGATCATTTTAGCACCGCACTCACGACACATCTGCCATTTGACTACACAATTTACGATGTGAATATAAAACTAGCCTCGCTTTTAGCGCGTGAACTGTGTCATTGTGCATAAATGTAGCTTCTAAAAATACCTGCCGCTTGTTATTGTCATTTCCCACGCAACACTTTGGCCTAATACTTCCGATTGATGGGACAACAAAAAAGTCCACCAAATACCAACCTCCTCCCGCCAGCACTTCACAGTTCACACTTTCGATTCGTTCCAAAAACTTGACACTGCAGTGTGATTTAACGCGCCAGTAATAATACACACAAACCGCGACAATGACGTTTAATTGAGGGAAAATATTTCCCAAATCCCCACGAATTGGGGAGAGAGATATCCATTTGGACTGGTGGTGGGCGCACGCCCGAACAAAAGACGCAGCCTTATATCACCGGCTTATTATGTCGTCTTCTTCATCCTCTTCGTTTCATCTTATCACCCCGTCATAAGGTAATCCACAATTAAATCGTCCCAATCCTAATTGAGTGCCGAGTAGGGTCAGTTTTACCCCAGAACCGGTTGCTCCACGGTCTTTGTAATGGAAAATGCCACTGTGGGGACTCTCAACACCTCGCCTCTAAGTCCATTCTTTACGCACGCACACTCTTGTCTGAATGGCCGATGCCTTATCACCGTTAAATGTCAAGTAGAACTTAATCTCAGAGGCATCCGTCGAAATAGTGACTCACTGGGGCCCAAAATAGATTCCACTCCAAAACGGGTAACAATGAAGACCAAGTGTCATCGTTGCGGGGGAACACGGATGCAGACTATGCAAATAGAAACCACCGTCAATTACGTAATTCTGGTCAAAGGAGAATGCATCGACCGACGTCATAACCAGCTGCTTAGTGCCTAGTGCATGTGCTCATCAATATACCACTCAGAGTGCGCTTTATCCTTTTTTAGGCGCCCGTGTGTATTGTTTTTAAATTTATCACAACTACCCTAATGTTGGTGTGGGCTGGAAAGGGGTATGTATTTTTTTTTTCACCAACCACCTGGTGTATCATTAGGAACACTCCACCCCGGATACACGTAATGGGGTGCTGTGTGTTTATCTGGCATCTGTCCTTTGGCCAAGGAAAAGGGTCAAGAGGCACACAGCTTGTGTGTCGGTTCAAAGGAGTGTTGTTGGTGTTGCTGGTGTGCCCATCTTCTTGTTCTTGTTAATTATTTATATTAATAAATCCTGCGTCATGAGACTTTTGTCGAGCGATGTGAAAGGCCAAAAGGCGGAAAGGAATCATCGTCTTCCTTTAAATAGCACGCAGGCTGTGGCTATACACATCACACGATGGCGTCGTCATCATCACTCATCGCTGGTGTTGTCTGTTGCTGGATGTTTTAATTAATGGGTCCCCCATACACACAATACAGATGCACAGACATACCGATTGAATTATGAAATCAATAAAAAGTGAATAACATTCATGTATAAGGGTGTGTGCGTGCACACGTTACGTACGATGCAAGCTGGAAATCTGTCTGTGTAGAGGGGGCATAATCCACACCCACACGTGGTTTTACGTTAATGAACTAATGATACGGTAGCACATAGCGGTGGTCCTGGTCATTGCGGAATACTTTTTGATGTGCGCTCTCTTGTCCCTTCGATGTCTCTCGAGTTGATGAAAACTCTTTGCTCTTGCAATTGCTTAGAACTTAGATGCTTTGTACATGAAACGTCTGTGACGGCCTTTCTTTGTAGATATGGCCGCATGAATGCAGATTAGATCAGTAAGGTTAGGCTAATTATTGACAGAGCTTGCATGCTGTAGGTGGTTTAAAAACATGCAGTTAGAGGTTGTTCCTTGGATGGAATTAAATGAAGAAAATATCAGATCAGAAAGGTAGCTAAGGAAGGGCTGTTTAAATGTTTTAATGAGCAGACTATGAAGAAGGGACAACTGCGTTACTGCGTAAAGCATTAATCTTGGCATTCATTTCGTTACTTTTCAGACGAGTATCGTCGAGACGATAAACCTCGAAAACTAGCAACTAAGTGCAAAAACCACGAGTGTAAGAACTTAATCCAGTTCAATTTCCACAGCTGTAATGAAAGCCGACGATAGTGAAAATCAGAGACAATACTGAGACCACCAACTCCGGCCGATTTCCCGTTACTTAGCCTACAAGCTATATTTTTTATGGAGTGTACACATCTGGTGCGCTAGTATTGTTACATAGAAAATCGTATTGACAAATGTCACGAAACTTCAAAAATTCTGCTCACCAACACACTCCCAGGAGTTATGAGACACTTCCGCTGTGGGCAAAGTTGCTGGCAGAGTTCATAGAATTTTATCCGTTAAATTTGAAATTGTTCGTTACGTGTGGATAACATTTTTTTTTAGGAATAAGTGCACATTTGCTTAAAATGTTCATGAAAAATTAGCAATGTAGATTGGTGGAGGGAAAATGAAAACTTTTTGGGCAAATTTTCTTCATTATTTAAGAAAAATTTACACACGAAATCGAAGTTAATGATATCCAAAAGCGAAAAATACACAACCATGTTTGTCCTAATATGTTTCTAGTATATAGAACATCAACTTTAGATAGTTTTACTAACCAAACAAATCAAATTATTCGCCTTTTAACAATTTATAATAACTAACCAATGGCGTTCAGTAATGAAAAAATGTGGAATTCCCGAACTCTTTCACATTTCCCCACGGTTGCCGAGGTTGGCAGCATTTATTTTTGCATTTTTTGTATGTTTTTGCATGTCACACGGATTCTTTTTTGACATAACACCGATGAGAAAACAAAATGGCGAATTTGAAAAAAAACTGAGGGGGCCAGCGGCAAGAGGATTGTGAGTTGGGGGTCTCAGTATGGTTTGTCTATGGTGAAAATAGTTCGGCCAGAATCTAACTTATTATGGTCATCAAAGTTTCAAAAACGACATCGTCCAGACGATTATTGTTATACGGACTCTGCCACCTGAAACACGAAATGTGCCTACAGTGCCACCTGTTGCGAATTTTCCGAATTTTTCCCAAACCATCCTTGATTAAAGACACACAAAATAAAAAACAAGTAAAAATGTTATCATCGGCCTGGCCGATGCTTTCATACCCTCCACTGCATACAAGTCATGCAAAATTTTAGGCATGTGAAGTAGTACGTAATTACATTGAACAACAGAGAGACACATGGGCCTAATATTGATTTTGTATGGGAGGTACCAGAACTACTTGACCGACATAGCCCATTTTTAATACCAACTTGACGAAAATGAAAATAAGTCCTCTCACAACATTTCACTAACCTAGGTAGATTATTTTCGACGCTTTCGTCCTTTCAACATGTGTTTTCTAATATTGGTTTTGTATCGGAGGTACCAGAACTACTTGAGCGACATAGCCCATTTTCAATACCAACCTGACGGCGATAAAAAGAAGTCCTTTCACTAAATTTCATTCGCCTCTGTTAATTCCTTTGGACGCTATCATGCTTTCAACAGACAGACAGACAGACGGAAATGGCTAAATCGATTCAGAATGTGATCCTGATTCAGAATATATAAACTTTATGAGGTCTCCGGTGACTCCTTCTTGGCGTTACAAATGTAATGACAAAGTGAATATACCTTCCTGTGGAGGGTATAAAAATCATTCAAATCCGAATTACCCGACTGTATAGATGTTAATGTGTGGGAAAAAACCCAAAATGTACTGAAATTCATGTGTTTTTTCACACACGCACTACACACACATACATTTTCCGATTTCAACCAAACTTCACAGAAACCATAAATATAGACCAATTGCTGATGTGCGAAAGTTTGGTTAAAATCGGTAAATGATTTAAGGCGTGAATCGGCGACAAACGAACACAATTTTAAGGCTCAATTTTTATATACAGGGTGTCCGCCGGGAAGGTATACAACTTTGTTAGTTTATAATTTTTGATTAAAAGAAAGATAATGGATCTTATATTGATAAATGTTTTATTTAATGCCGGCAATTATGTATGGAATACCATATCAGGTAAATGTCCGCCTCTGTTAGTCTCACAAATGCGAGCCCTTTTGAGCAAATTTTTCATTACATTCTCACACATTTCACGCGGTATTTAATTAATTTCATCACGAATATTTTGTTTGAGTCGCTCAAGCGTTTCTGGTTTGTTTGCATAAACCTTGCTTTTCAGATATCCCCACAAAAAGAAGTCCGGAGCAGTCGAATCAGCCAATCAACATCACCATTTCTTGAAATATCTTGTTGTGGAAAGAGGTCTCGCAGTAATTCCATTGTAATCCTGGCTGTATGCGATGTGGCACCGTCTTGTTGATACCACATGTTAATCAAGCCCAAATCATGAAGTTGTGGCCTTAAAAAGTTTTCAATCATATCGCGATATCGCTCCCCATTCACAGTTACCGTTACGCCGTTTTCATTTTCAAAGAAGTAAGGTCCAATGATGACCAAATTGCACACCAGACTGTAACTTTTAATGGATGCAAAGGTGACTGATGAATATCACCTACAGACCCTCTTTCTTCGAAATCATTCACTACACGATAAATAGTGCGTTTTGTTGGCACGTTGTTTCTCCCAAAAATTTCACGTAACTTTGTCATCGTCACAGTAATCGATGATTGATTTTGATAAAATCTTTTAACGATTAAAACACGTTGGTTTATCGAATATTTTTCCATAATAAATTTGCCACGTGTCTACTTCACGACTGCCAAATATGAACTGTCAAGACTAATGTAGATAGATGATAGATAGATAGATAGATAATAATTTTATTTCTTATAAATTTATAATAATTAACAACAGTTTTAGAACTTAAATCAAATTATTACTTTCAGTATATCATATAAGAAATATGAAAGACATTCTGTATTTATATATACAAAGTATTAAAAATAGTGTTGAATGCCTCTTCAATAGGCTCTTAACAATTTCAAATATTATATTTTGGGTGGGGTGACCCTAATAAAACAATTCGCAATATCAAAATATTGAATTTTGAAAAACTGTACTCGAATAATAAATTTGACTGAACAATTAAGGTTTTTTCAAAATAAAAACTAATAATTTTCTACAAAGAAATAAATTACCTAAAGATTTAATTACTTTACAATCAAAATGCTACTGAAATTAAAATCAAAATTAAACCAGAATTAAACCAGAATATCAGAAATAAATATTATAAATATAAAAATGTTCGGTCCTGTGTGCGAGGAGGGCGAATGGAGGAGAAGATACAACCGCGAACTCTATGAGCTGTACCAAGATGTGGATGTAGTCCAAAAAGCCAAAATACGTCGACTACATTGGCTCGGCCACATCGAGCGAATGGATAATAATGCTCCAGCTAAGAGGATCTTCGAATCCCAGCCCCCAGGTTCGAGGCGACAAGGAAGACCGAACCTCCGTTTCAAAGACCAAGCCATCGCGGATGCCAGAGCGCTTGGTCTGGAAAATTGGAAGCAGCGTGCCCGGGATCGTAGAGGATGGAAGGCTGCAGTGTCTCAGGCAGAGACTCTCCACGGGTCGGGAGCCCGTTAAGTAAGTAAGTAAGTATCAGAAATAAATGCTTCTATATTATTATGATTCAAACTTAAAAGCCAAGAAGTTTTAAGGCCATTCCAGGCATTGTTATTGTCCTGATCGATTGAGGAAGTTTATTAAAAAAACGACATGATGAAACTGTATAAAAATTACGAAATGCAGTAGTGCGAAATTTTGGTACAGATACTAAGTTAAAAAAGTTTCCACGTAAATTATAAATTGAAATTGTTTACCAAAATGGCGGCAAAACAAAGTAGTATGCCTTCCCGGCGGACACCCTGTATATATAGATAGATTTTCGAAATTAATTTATCAAATGCTTATGAAATATTTTAATCTTATCCTTTTTTTGGACTAGAAAAAAAAAGGGTAGGATTATTAGCAGCGAGTAAAGTTTTTATTTTTGTTATTTTGGTCTCGGGAATCACGCGATTTAATTCAAATAATCGTATTAAATGAATCACTTTGTCATTAGGTATTCCAAGCTTTACTGGACATTCTTATTGTATTTAAAAAAAAAAGTATATTCGAAAAACAGCGCTCACTTTCTGCAGGGAAACCTGTAAAACCAAAATTATTTTCCATCGCGATTGAAAAACTGTGAAACATTTCATAAATGTTTTTTTTTTGTGTCCAGATCCATCCCATAAACATAAACATTAAAAAAAAAATTGTTTTGTTTAATAAATGTTTTAGAAATATTTATGAAACATGTAGGCATAGACAAGACATACTATAGGTAAATATGGACTGCTAGTGAAATGTAATTTTCATACACTTCTGCGAGAAAATATGTTCCAAAACAGCACAGGCGCTACTGTCTTACAGCGGATTAGCAAAGAAGCACATGCCGCAGTCAAGATTATTATCATTATTCATAGTAACGTAAACAAAAAAGCGACATTTTAAAAAAGAAAGTTCGTTTCCAGAGAAACATATAAACAAAAGAGCGACATGTTGTCCGATGAGACAAGTTCCATAGTAACGTGTAAACAAAAGAGCGTCATCTATGGAAAAGAAGCAAAGCTACATAGAGTTTTTTTGAAATAAATTAATGTTTATTATTTTGAAAAAGAAATCAATACGCTCTACTTGACATTTCGAGACTCAGTTGTAGTTGTTGTAATCGCGTGCTGAAAATCCTACTTTACTTTGCTTTGCTAAGATCGAAGCTAAAAAAAAACACGCCTTATAGCTTTCTCAAGTTATTTACTTATAAACTAAAACATAAGAAACCTGCGGGTATCTTCCATGTATCGTTCAATCCCATTGATATGAGTCTTCGGTGGAATTGAAATTAGAACCGTAGTCAATTGTACCGACGTATTTCTTTTTAACTTCATCCCACTGAATGTGCTTCCATAAAGCCATTTTATCCATCATGAGATATGCGACTATTTTCTTATTTTACCTTTCTAAGGATGTAGTTTTAAGATCTAATACATCCAATGACTTTTCAGTGAATCCAGCCGTCACTTCAGTTTTAGAGGAAGGATCTAAAAACAAATTATTTGAATAAGAAAAGTGTGAACAACTAGCTAATAAATAAATAAATATTTAGCGCAACAGATTTATGTAGGTAACGCAGGCAGGTCGAGCTTCTTACAGTCATTCGTTTTGTGTGTTTTTATTTGTGTGACGAATGGAAGGAATGGAAGTTTATTTATTTAAGTCCGAACGGAGGATAGTTAATACTCGCGGACAGAGAACAATGAATTTAAAGAAATGGATATCTTTCGTACGTCTACCCCAAAACGGTTGTTTTTGTAACTTCAATCCCTGTCTGTAAATGCGTGCGAACTACAAAAGCATGTTGCTAATGGCCGGCCACCAATCCTCTTGCTTTTATGGGCATAAAGCTGTTCACTTGTTTTGGGTTTCGTATTGAATTCGTTTGGTTTGCGTTAAATTCAGATAACAGTAGTAAAACATAAATTACGGAACTAAGTAGGTTCTAAGGCTAAGTAAAATATAGAAACATCTATTGGTGAATAAATAAATAAAAAAACACTTAAGCCCGTATGACACTCAATTTTTTCCTCATTTTTATAATGTTCAAAAGTCAGCGGTGTGTAAAAGAGACTAAAAGTGTATTACGAAAGGGGTAGCAATTGTTTGCAAAGCAACCGCAAATTATCGAATTTATTTTCAAATAATCTTGAAATGTCCAAAAAAGCTGCCAGCAGCTGAAAAAATTTGATTTGAATACATTCTTAATGCATTTTTTTTAATAAAGTTGGTGTGTACCTACGCACTCACTCCTATCGGGAATATTCGTTCTAATTTTTCGTACTGCTCTAGTTTCATTTTAAAAGCAGAAAAAATGCAAAAAAAATTTAGTGTCATACGGGCTTAACCAATCCTACCTTAGTTCTTACTCTCTCAACACATAGATATACTAAATATGTACATGCAAATTTGTATGAAAGTATACTTGGTCGTTTGAAGTTTATTTCGTTTTCCGCTACCTTAAAGAAGCTTCAAGGGCGGCTAATTGGTTATATAAGTAAGTAAGTAACTAGCAACTGACTGAATCGGAAATAACTATTACTTTGCGAATCTCAGTAGAATGACGTACGACTGATGAATTCACCTGATGGCATGAACTTTGTCGACAACAGTCGGCATGACAAATACCATTTATGTTAGCTACTTTGACGTACATACATATTTGTAGTTCGAGATCATCAATAAGCCTTTTGAGCACTGCCACAGTGCTGTCATACAAAGTGACGCAGAATGAATCACCCTATCGACGAATGGAGGCTAACCCCTGGCGGTAAATTTTCGCATCGGTAGGTTGCTATAGATTTTGACAGCTGGTATATATTTCTATGAAGATTCAAGAAGTAATTGTGAGAAATTGTGTACTCAATTCAAAATATACATTTAATATAAGAAAAAAACTCATTTTTCAACATAAAAATAATGTCCTAAAAGTGAGTGCGATAAGTGTTGATATAAAATTGAATTAAGTTTTTATTTTTTGTAGAAAATGCAGAAAACAATAGGAGCTCATCATTGTGGCGTTCTATGTGCTTGAATTTTCTGCCATTTCCAACTTTTACAGGAGCAAGTCAATTGAAATTTATAATGCTGGACTAAATTATTAATTTTAAGTTCATGTGGCTTCAATGAAATTGATGATGCAGCTACCATCAGCCCAGTCATCTACGGATGGAGGTGGGTTAGGCCAATCTTATGTATCCAGCCAGCTTTGACAATTTCTTCGCCTAGTCAACTATTTCACAGAGCGATATTGTGACAACCTTAGAAACTTCTTAGCTGGCTGGATCCTCCATCTCCAAAGCAAGCAAATCTCTAGAAATTATAATTCACACACTTTTTATAAGATAAAAAGCAACCAAAATATATAAACAAAAATAAATTTATTATTTGTTTATATTACATTCAACACTACTTTGAACAGACTTTTGTGCTAGTTTTGCCAGATGAATTGACTCGCACTATACAAATTTCGGACAAGTAGTACTTAGACTTGCAAATTATGTTTGTTTTAAATTAGTTTGTTAACTTTTTAATAGATAAATAATTAATTTTCTTACACGAAAACACACGTATTCCTTATCTAGGTCCTTTGCAAAACAAACAGACGTAAAAATTCTATAGGTCTCCACATATTCCTTTTTTATCCACCAGGTGTCGCAGGAAAACTTTTCCACTCGTCAATCGGAAGATGTTATACTTTCTGCAATTGGCGTCATACGTCAATCATATTTGACATTTGTGAAATAGACAGCTGAAGTATAAAACAGACAAGCAATGGAGCGATATACTCCGCAAGAGCGCGGAATAATTGTTTAAATTTGTTTGACCAATAATCAGTCGGTAGTGCTAGCGCAGCGTGAATTTCGAATCATCATGAACGACGAGGCGCATTTCCACTTAAGCGGTTACGTCCATAGACAAACCATACTGAGACCCCCAACTCACAATCCTCTTGCCGCTGGCCCCCTCAATTTTTTTTCAAATTCGCCATTTTGTATTCCTATCGGTGTTATGTCAAAAAAGAATCCGTGTGACATGCAAAAACATACAAAAACTGCAAAAATAAATGCTGCCAACCTCGGCAACCGTGGGGAAATGTGAAGGAGTTCGGGAATACCACATTTTTTCATTACTGAACGCCATTGGTTAGTTATTATAAATTAGGCGAAGAATTTGATTTGTTTGGTTAGTAAAACTATCTAAACTTGATGTTCTATATACTAGAAACATATTAGGACAGACATGGTTGTGTATTTTCCGCTTTTGGATATCATTAACTTTGATTTCGTGTGTAAATTTCTCTTAAATAATGAAGAAAATTTGCTCAAAATGTTTTCATTTTCCCTCAACCACTCTATATTGTTTATTTTTCATGAACATTTTAAGCAAATGTGCACTTATTCCTAAAAAAAATATTATCCACACGTAACGAACAATTTCAAATTAAACGGATAAAATTCTATGAACTCTGCCAGCAACTTTGCCCACAGCGGAAGTGTCTCATAACTCCTGGGAGTGTGTTGGTGAGCAGAATTTTTGAAGTTTCGTGACATTTGTCAATACGATTTTCTATGTAAGAATACTAGCGCACCAAACGTGAACACTCCATAAAGGCTAAGTAACGGGAAATCAGCCGGAGTTGGTGGTCTCAGTATTGTCTCTGGTTACGTCGATTAACAAAATATTCCTTTCTGGGTGCTCTGGAAATGGTAAACTAGGTAAGAAGATTTCCATTTTAGCAATATTTCTTCAAGGGCAACGCATTGAGAAATTCGTTTATGGGATTATTTATTATCGAAAGCCTTAATGAAACCAGTTGCCATAACGACAACTTCTATACAACTAATGCAGGTAGTTCAGAGTACACGAAGTCAACGAGTAGGAATTGATCTACCTTTCAAGCAGCTATTTTGCAGTAAAAGCTTAAGAACTACCTAGTTCATAATACTTTCGAACAGTTTGGGTATATCATATATTCGAAAGTTACTTAGTAATTTCGCTCCTTAATCCCTTATCAGATGTTATGAATGATGACTTCTATATCTCAGAAGATTTAATTGAGAAAGCGACAGTCAAAAGAGATGCGAAACGGGGTGGGGAACGGTTTTTAAGAAATATAGCGGGAAGATCAGGCTAATATTGATCATTGTCCTTGTAACCCATTTTCAATTACAGTTGATTCTCTCGTTTAAGAAAGTTAGAAACTAAGAAAGAAATCCAACCTCTTCGCACCAGCCTTGATCTGAAAACCCATATCTAAATAACTGCGAGCGCAATTTCGTAGCCGAGTCTTTCGAACTTTCTATTCCTCGATATGTCTTATAGATTTCCGATAATGTCTTGATCATCAACGTCACAATGATTAATCTAGTTCCTTCAACTTCGAACCGTATCCAAATTAAAGCAACTCCTCAGTTTCACATAGAAGAGAAGACTGGGCTTATAGGTTCCCAAACTCCTATAGACATGATCCAATATGCAGTCGATAAGAATATGGCCGCAGCAGAGAAAACCGCCTGCAACCTTGTATTTTCGAAAATGTGACTCCTCCAAATCAATCAAAGACTAATTCATCGGAATAATGTGTAATTAACGGCCAGTGATATCGGCAGTAATCGCATACTTACATCATTAACTCTAACACTTGATCTACCGGTCGGTGGCTGCGGAGCTGCCGCTGTGGCGGCGCACCTGACAGCCATGTACCTACACGTATATATGGGAACAGCGACATTTACCACCCAACCCAACAGGTGATGCGGAAATTCATTAATCATTTCCCTATTATTCATCAAGTTCCACACAATTTTTCATTCGTTAGACGAAAATTCCATTAGACGATGTTCACGACCCGAACCGGGGGGAACACCGATCACTGCCAAGCATTTGGAAGGCTTGTATACAATATACCACCATCTGAGACGAAGTCTTGATTGTCACTGTGAGGCGTCTCGCATTTACTGCAGACGGATGACAACGACCAGTGGAGAGCTCAGCGGCGAATAGCCAGACGAATGATGAGATGCCAGCCTGCCTCCCCATTTGTAATTGTTTTCGATTGAAATTCCTGGTTCCGTGTGGAGCCGCCACATAGTACAGCAACCGATGAGACATTGCTTTTTCGCGCACTCGCAAAAAAAAAAAGGAAAACACACGAGTTCATGGTCAATTGGAAATGGCAATTGCTCATCCGTGTTAACCGTGATTACCGTATTCAGCATTTTTGCTGCGCAATGGATATATTAATCAAAGAAGAGGAGGCTTTGTCAGATGTCTATATTGAGTTGGTACGCGTTGGCCTTTAAATGCGAAGTGCAGCGTACGTTGCGATAGTTAACTGAACTACGAAAAGCAGTCAAATGTGACAGTTGGTATTGAATTTTCGTCGAACGGGAGCGACAGGCCAGCTCTGCGGAGGCGTAATTGCCTGTATTATCGGGGAGGCGGACAAATGTGAAATGATGCAGCAAAGCCGTACCGTAATCAGTCTCTTAGCTGACCTTTTTCGCAATAAGTTTGAAATGGCGAGGCTTTATTCCATTGCCTCCTGGCATAACTCCATTTGGGAATTATTTACATATTTACTTAAGAGTGCGGCCCAACTAATTGAAACGAAATTTAAACATATTAGCACACCTTCTTTCTTTGGGTACATTTTCTTTAGTTCTTTGCATAAGGCAAGTATCCTGTTCGCCCTAAATTTAAGCGTCTGTAGTCTCCACCGCGTTTCTCCACACCAAAGATAAATGGTCGCTAAACTTTTAAACATGATATATAGATGGGACAGAAACCATGTGTTCATGACAGATGTCAGTAAACGTAGTTTTTATTTTTAATGTACCTAATTCGAATTTCAAACTTCAAAGACATCGCAGCTGCAGCAGCTGAAATATTGTCTATAGTAGGAAGTAGAAGATGACCCTTTCCGTGGTGTCGCGTAAAGGAAAACAACGACCGATTTCTAAAAAACGTGAAATTACCAATTTGATGTTAAAAAAACGGATTTCCCATTGACGTAACGTGATCCTGATACGAGGTCTTAAATGAGACAGTACAGTACAGTAAGTACAGACAAAATTGAACGAAAATAAATACAAGTTCTGGCAATCATCATTTCTATTTCTGATTTTAAACATGTGAAATGGGAGTGGTAATTAGTCTCAGTAAATTAAACCAACAATTAATCAATCAGTTATACGAAATGAATAAATAATTGTCCGTTCACCACTTCCGGGAGCCATTTATTTTTATAGGAAAGCGAAATTTCGTAAGCCGTCGCTATAAAAATATCAACATGCATAGCTTTCCCATAATTCCTAACACGTAAACAAGATGATAGTATTTAACATCCCTTTAATCTTCCGTTTTAGGAATGTGTGACCGTGTAAATGAAACATAAAACTAATTTTAAAATTATTTTAAAACTTAGAAACCCTGATTTCGTTAGAAATTTATTTATTTTTTACTCTAAATATTCTTACACCAGTATATTTGATTTTAAATGATTTTTTAACATATATTTAAGTTCAAACTGCATTTTTTAAGCTTTGTGTTTCGCCTCCATATAAGAAATTTAAAAGATACAGCTGGCTATCTGGCCCGAGGCGAAAATTGTCTTTATTTAGCTGCTTAAGATCCTGAATACTTTAATTTAACGCTAAGCCCCCATAAAAAAATAATTTTCGGCGTCAAATCTACTGAAAAAATATATTTGAACCCATTAACCTTTTGACAGAAATTATTTTAGACTTTGAACCTTCTGACAAAACATAGATTTTCAATAACATCTATAGTTACTTGTTATTCGTATTATTGCTTTAACAATTATTATTTATCTCAACCTTAAAACGATTGCATACCAACTCCCGTGAAACTTTAAAATCTCATCAGTTTTATTGGCTTCATAAAGCAGAACTGGACTTTTCACTAATCCTCTTAGGCTTCCTACGACCACGTCCTCCTCTTCGTCTTCTTGGTCGGCATCCTAAGCCTGTTATTGTGGAGCACTAGATTTTGGACGAGCTGCCCGAAATTGCAGAATGGAGGGAAGTCATTTTGATTACTTTTTCTTTCTGCTCAGTATAATGCAAATTACTTTAGCTGGTGCACCCCCTATTTTTTGTATTGTGGGCATTAAATTTAGCTGAACTTTTTTTCGCTCTGTACATACTTGAAGCAGAGACAATACTGAGACCACCAACTCCGGCCGATTTCCCGTTACTTAGCCTACAAGCTATATTTTAATGGAGTGTTCACGTTTGGTGCGCTAGTATTCTTACATAGAAAATCGTATTGACAAATGTCACGAAACTTCAAAAATTCTGCTCACCAACACACTCCCAGGAGATATGAGACACTTCTGCTGTGGGCAAAGTTGCTGGCAGAGTTCATAGAATTTTATCCGTTTAATTTGAAATTGTTCGTTACGTGTGGATAATATTTTTTTTAGGAATAAGTGCACATTTGCTTAAAATGTTCATGAAAAATAAACAATGTAGATTGGTTGAGGGAAAATGAAAACATTTTGAGCAAATTTTCTTCATTATTTAAGACAAATTTACACACGAAATCGAAGTTAATGATACCCAAAAGCGGAAAATACACAACCATGTTTGTCCTAATATGTTTCTAGTATATAGAACATCAACTTTAGATAGTTTTACTAACCAAACAAATCAAATTCTTCGCCTTTTAACAATTTATAATAACTAACCAATGGCGTTCAGTAATGAAAAAATGTGGTATTCCCGAACTCCTTCACATTTCCCCACAGTTGCCGAGGTTGGCAGCATTTATTTTTGCATTTTTTGTATGTTTTTGCATGTCACACGGATTCTTTTTTGACATAACACCGATAGGAATACAAAATGGCGAATTTGAAAAAAAATTGAGGGGGCCAGCGGCAAGAGGATTGTGAGTTGGGGGTCTCAGTATGGTTTGTCTATGCTTGAAGTCTGTCCATACCTTAAGGTAATAGACACATCACGTAAGTAATTAATAGATACCAAACAAAATAAAAATAAATTGTTCCAATTACCTTTTTCCCAGCCCTGGGCTGGCTATCGGCATTTAAGATTGCAGCCCACTTTTATTTATGTGGTGCTTGACTTGATGCACATAATTTGTAGCCCTTGCCAAGTCCGGATGTAATTCCATAAACTCAATCAAAATTCACATTTGCGGCGGCGTAGCTGACCTTAATAAAATTTGTTAGACGTTTATTGTAATTAATCAAAAAGAAACCAAAGATTAATTATGTAAAAACATTTTGCAATCTGTGAACTGCTTCCCCGGCACCAAACCCAAAAACCGAAATAGTTTAACATAATGTCATTAATGACATTCTGAGAGATACCAAAAGCTCTCAAACTTAGTGTTAAATGAACGATGTAGGGCACGATGGTAGTAAAGTTACGTAAATCAAATTAATGACGAGATCGTTGACTTCGTCGCGATCGTAAATCGTCGCGCTTACGTTACGGAAGGAGATCCCAGGTAGAAAAGTTATATAAAATTAAAAAAATGCAGGACATATTTTAAAAATATGTCAAATGTCTGATGTTGAAAGTGCAACCAAAATTTAACACAAGCGCTTATTGCACCCTCTAGCTCAGAATTGAACATACACAGAAATGTCGCGTCTAAGATAACTTGTACTTCTTGATCACTGAATTCACCCAAAATGTTGCCGTAAAGGGCACAATCAACATAGTCCATCTGGTCCTTTGTAAAAACTTGTGTGGTAGTCGATTGGGCGCTCTCAGAGCACTTTTTTTCCTCTCAGAGCACTTTTTATGTTCGTTTGGTACAAAAAAAGGCAATCTTTTTCAGATTTAAGAGCACTTTTGCGAATCTGGATTTTTTCTCAGATTTGCTTCAGATTTACCAATACAAGTACGTTTGAGTTTGACAACTACTGGAGTTTGTTTACATATTCGTGAAATTTTTCAACTGAAGAGAAACGAATTGCATCGGGTCGGGTTGATCTATTTTGTACAAATGTTTAGAAATCAAT